>OX451740.1:1061130537-1061606642 GCA_948472305.1 Vicia faba | reverse complement strand
ATTTAATATTTATAAAAAAAGTATATTTTGCATAAAATATTTTCAAAAAGGAAAATGTAATAAAATTAGAAAATAAAGTATATTTGCATTATTTTTCCTATCTATTCTAAATATATATATATATATATATATATATATATATATATATATATATATATATATATATATATATATATATATATATATATATATATATATATATATATATATATATATATATATATATATATATATTATATATATATATATATATATAATATATATATATATATATATATATATATATATATATATATATATATATATATATATATATATATATATATATATATATATATATATATATATATATATATATATGTTTATGTACAAATGTCCATATGAACAAATAAATACTTAAAAAATATAAAAATGGTGTAAAAAATATTTTTCATGTTTTTAATATTATTAGCAAAAATAAATGAGTCAAAATGAAAAAAGAAAAGTCAAAAAATCATGAGAATAAACATAATGGGCTCAGGGGGTATGAAACCAAAAATGTGGTGTGTGAAAAGAAAATCAGAAGCAAGCCCAGCCCATGAAGCTTCTTCTTCAACCTCTGAACAAAAACGTTCAAAAAACGCGCGCCTGTACTTCCAATTCAAACACCTGGATTCTTTGATCTTTTGCACAAACTTCCAACATAAGAAATGTTAAGCATTGAATCACGATTCTAAATATATAAAAAAACTCATCCTAACTCTCAGAAATGAGAGAGAATTTTGACATTCCCAAATCCTGACCTAAGTTTTCTGCCATATTCAAACCTTAAATTCTCACAGCTCAAGCAAAATAAATGAAAAGTAAAAGCATGTACAGATTCAGGGGCATGAGTAGAACACTTCTTATTCACAAACTTAGAGCTAATGATGCCTATACTAAGAGTTAGAAGTTCAAGAAAATACCTATTCAGTTGAAGTTCTATCTGGCAATGGGGGAGCTTTCAGAGCAAGATGATGATCTATACAGCTTGCCTGAAGTATGGTGATGCTATTCCAATGCTTACTTTGCCTTGAGACACCTTGAATCGAGCTATGGACCTTCAACTGCAAAATAAGAAAGTGAAAATGGTGGAACTGGTTAGAGGAATTACAGGTCGTGTTTTAGGTTTTGGTTAGCTTGCATTGATGCTAGGGAATGTGTTTGATGAGCTTTGGGCAAGAAATCATGCAAGGGATGAGAGTTGGTACTCAAACTGCAGTGAGAACTCTGTTTGAGCAGTTTAGGGTGGTTCTGAGTTTGTGGAGGTATATGAGGTATTGGAGTCGTGTGCTAGCTTAGTTAGGATGATTAGAAGGTGTACAAAACAATTGCTTAAGTGTTCTAATGTTGAGATGAGAGTTATGGTATGTTATGCCACTTTTCTTCACACTTAAGCAAGCAAAGCCAAGTTGATGTTCTAGGCAAGTAGAGGCCCCCTAAACATGCTGCTAACCTTGTCTTGATCAGAGTGTTTTGCTCATAATCTTGTGCCAATTGGATTTGATATGTACCTCTTGGATTTGCATTATGACATAAAGTTTGCTTTTGCAAAAATGGCCATTTCACTTTTTCCATTTATGGCCTAATCCAACATGTAATGCATAAACTCATGAAACAAGGCCTTAGCATAATGAACATGCATTAAATTATTGAGTGTTGGATGGTTTAAGGGCCTGTAATGTAGCATAAACCAAGCTGACTTGAAGATGGCATAAGTTATGAACATGTACATGACCAATTCAAAAGTGAGTTTTTTGCCATATTGCAAAATTCGAATCTCTCAAGTTATGAGGTTGTTTGATGAATTCTTGGACATTTTGTAAAGCTTGGAATGTGTACTACAATCCATCTTTGAAATGCAAATTGAAATTCCAAGTGGAAGTGTATGGAAAATGGCCTTGAAGTTAGGTAGAAAACCTTGCCAAAATAGGTTAAAATTTCACTAAGTTAAGAATGGTTTAGTACCCTTATTCAAAAAATTGTAACTTGAGATACAAGCCTCATTTGGGAAAACTTTGTGAATCAAAGTTGTAGATTGTGCAACAAGCTACAACTTTCATGTTTTGACTTTTGTTTGAATCCAAATGAATCTTGGTGAGAAAGTGGGGCAAAGTTGGGAAAAAATTAGGGTTTTTTCATAACTTAGAAAAAATTCTAAGTTATGAAAAATTCTCATTTCAAACCCTAATTTGCAAATTTTGATTTCTTGGTGAACAAGTTTCATGATTTGGCATGTTTTTATGAAAAATGAATCTTGACCCTTGATTTTGACCAAAAAGTCAAAGTTTGACCTTTCAGTATACAGTCAGAATTGGTCAATTGACTGGGAAATTCAACTGTCAATCTTGTGTACTTGGGATCTTTTGAACTTGTTGAGCATGTCAAGATAATTCCATGGGGTCCTTGAGTCCATATGTGAGCTTGGTTTGCCATTGGTTGGGTCAAACAGTCAAATATTGCCTTTGTGCAGTCAAAACCCTAAAAATGACCATTTTGCCCTTTTGGTGATCTGATCAAATTTCTTGTGGAATTGTGATCCAAACTTGATCAAATGGTTCATATGAGTTCATAATGTTGATGTGGGTCAATTTTCATGAGATTTGACTGCCAATTGGTCACAGTTGACTTTTCCCCCAATACAGCTGATTTCTAGGTCAACTGTCCAATTGACTGGGCAAAACTTGGGATCAAGACTTGAAACTTGATATGGATAAACTTGGGAGTCCAATATGAAGCATGAAAGTCATATTAGGCATTTTAGGTCAAAACATCTTTGTGCAAACACAAACCCTAATTTGGGTCAACAGTGCAAGGAGAAGTCTTGAGCAGATGAAACCCTAACTGGATCTTGATCTTCAAGGGCTTTGTGATGAGAAATCAATGAGAAATAGGAGGGAAAATTTTGGGGTACAACAGGTAGGCACACCTTTCATCAGGATTGTACTTTAGGGAGGTTATGTTGAGCTTCTTAGGAGGATCCTTTAAAGCAATCAGCTTGACCTCCAACAAGCGTTTCAGTATTAGTAATGATGGTATACCAGTCTCCGAGAAATGTTTTCCAGACGTATTTCGCTTACGCAGATCATCCTGTTGACGCTGGTGAGGTTGATGCTGGGCTTGTGCCCCTGAAGCAAACTGAGGAGCTTTTCCTTTGTCTTTTTTCCCCAAAGGTGGTTGAATGATGACTGGCTCTTCAACCTTAGATGTTTGCCCCGGTTGGTTATCCCGAAGCAGTTGGTTGACGAGACCCCTGATCTCTTCTTGTCTTTGAGCTAAGTCTTGAATGAGAGTCATCTGCCCCAGCATCTGGGTTCTCATTGTATCCACCTCAGCTTGCAGATGTTTCAGCCGTCCATCCTTACTGTCTTCTGGACTGTTCCTGACCAAAGTCCCCGTGAGGAGTGTTCTCAGCTCTTCCTGCCCCTTGGATAGATTTAGGAGGATCTCCCTGAACCGATTCTCTTGAGCATGAAGATCCTGGTTGTCTTGTTGGGAAGCCATTGCTGAAATAAACAGCGAATGAGGTAAGAGACCTGTACCAAGGATACCTGTAATGCAATGATATGTATGTGATGTTTTCAAGGATCTCGCGGGGTAAACAGAGAAACTTGTTAGAATTTGAATTTGGGTAGCTTGATTTAAGGAACTTCATGTTGCTAAGAGTCCTTCTTCAAGAGTCAAGGCTCACCATATCGAGTGGGTCATAGCCCCTGACTCAAGTTATCAACCTTGGCTAGAGGAAAATAAATCCCCTTTGCCCCTTGCTAGACATTTGATTCATCATGACCTGCATCACAAACCCTTGAGATCCTTGAAATAGATTAGTCCTTATGTAGGATGTATGCAATGGTATGATTTTATGCTATGCATGGAGTAATGTAGGTAAACCCCGTTATGAGTCCAGATTAAGGACTGTAAACAAAACCTGCAAGAAACTCATGTGTTAGATAACAAGCATGCAAGTAGTTCAAGTTTGAAGGCACACAAGTCACATAAGACAGCCCTTAGAATTTAGGCCAGCATGAAGTTCAGGTACTACCCTCTTTCAGTTTCATTGGTTAAGACCTGTCCTATCAAAAGTAACCGGGTTCTAGAGGATCCCAATATCACTGACTACCCTCAATCGGTTATAACTCCAGCATCGCAATCTTTTCTTGCGGCCAGAACCATCGCGAGAGTTTAGCCTCAATGGGTGTAGCATACTGCTACTGTTCTATGGCCAAGTTGGGTCAATTTAGGGTTCTAAGGTCGGTTGGTGATTAATGACTCCTCAGAAGACCCATATTCTCCTTGTTGCAACACAAGGGATATCGGTACAGACCAAGGTGCCACACATACGTAGCCACTGCTTCACCCGTGTCGGTCTACGCCGGACAGGTCCCTCACAGCTTATGCTACCTAAAAGGGTATCCCCAGATTCGGGTTAGGATCTACAAAACTCCGATGCAAAGCCCACAAACATAAAGCAATCAAAGCAAAGCAATTGAAAACATAAGTATGATCTAATCCTAAGGTACACCTCACTTTTATATCCCCAGCAGAGTCGCCAGTTCTGTGATCGGTGGAAATAGAACTGACTGTTTTTTAGCTGGTTTCGCGAAATGTCGCGGTAAGCAAGAGTCGCCACCGTCTTTTATGTTCTCCAACATGGAAAGGACAAAAGCACAGCAAAATTCCTTATTCGAGATGTCTCTCGGTTCGGGAGGTAGATTTATAGAAAGGGAAGGTGTTAGCACCCTTTCTATCCGTGGTTATCCACGAGCTCTTAGGTACTTGCTCTTATGTTTTCAAAATTTGTTTGCTTTTCAAGTGTGTGTGGGTTTGAAAAAAGTTTCTTTGAAATATTTCTGAATAACTCTTGTATCTGTCCTCAAGAGTGTTTGAAAATTTTGTTTTGAAAGCTTTTGAAAGTGTAAGGTGTGAAAAGTATTTTGTTTGTTTTTGAAAAGAGAAAGTACTCATGAGTCATCTACCTACCCTAAGGAATTAAGCTGTGTAAGTGTCCTTTAGATAGTGCTATCCCATCATTGAGAGGTAGGTAGCACCATCGTTGGAGGTGTTCGGGTCAATTCGATTTTAGGGACAGTGTGGTCACCGAAGCAACAGTTAGGACACCTTAGAAGTAACCCTAATGTCCTAGATCCTTTTTAATCCGAGGCAACCGTTTCGAGGCAGCTGTTTCGAGGCAACTGGATCTTTAGACAAAGGGTGACCTCTAAGGGCAACTGGATCTTTGTACATGTTATTCGTGAGCTACGAGTTGATTTTATTTACATACATTCTTTCATGCATTGTTAACAGTTAGGGGGTGCAAAAAGTAAATTGCAGAAACATAAATCCTACGCTATTACAAGGCGCGGGTCTATACATCGCCAAAAATACAAAGACCCGTTTTGGTAAATAAGTACGAGAAATTAAAATAAAGCGGTAAAATCCTAATTACTATTACATCCGGAGGCAGTTACAGAAATAATCAAAAATAAAGAATTAAAACTAAAATGCGCGCGAAAGAATGAATCGGGAACGTTCTAAGGGTTTTGACCCTCTTAAGAAAGAAATTGAAATTTTTTGGTCTTTTTTGTGATTAAATGAAATTAATAACTAATAATTAAACTAATTAATTAATTTATTAAAAGAAAAATGTTTTTTGTGTTTTTATGTTTTATGAAATAAAATAAAAGAATTAAAATTCTAAGTTAACCTAATTCTAAATTATTTTAGTTATTTAAAAAAAGTTAAAATTGCCTAATTAAAGCTAATTCAATTATTTAATATTTATTTACAAAATAAAATAATAATAATAATAATAATGATGTTAGTTCTTTTTGATTTTTTATAAAAAATATTAGTTGGTTAATTTGTTAATAAGAAATAAAATAAGGCAAATAAAAAAAATGAAAATGACAAAATAAAAAAAAGGGAAGAGTAAACCCTATGGGGGTGTGGGCTGGAATTTGAGGGTGTTTGATTGGAATTATGGCCCATTGAAGCTTCAGCCACATTGACCTTTGGAATTGAGTGGAGCGTTGTTGACTCCTGAGCATGGTGCTCCTCACTTCTTGGCCCTTGGATCTGCATTGATGGACACTTGGCATGTTGGGTGTGTGAGTCTATGGTGAGTCCTCTTTGGAATGCTGCACAGGAAAGCGTTAGAAAAAATAACAATGAATTATGGGGGGACCTGGGAATCGAACCCAGATCCCAGTGATTACCAGCCAACTCACATCAACCACTACATCATTCGCTTGTTTGTGTCAAGATACCACTTCATCGCGCCTTTTTTATTATCCTTCTCTTGTAATTACTTTTCCCCTTTTGGCATCCTAATAGATTGTTTTCCATTCTTCTTCTTTAAAGAGTAGGAAAAAAAAGAGGCACTTTTATTCTCCCTTTCCTGCATACACAAAAACAAAAAACAAAATGTTGATAAAAAAAACGTAATTACACGCAGAGGGTGATGGCCGTTAGGAAATGGTGGTTCTTGGATCTGCAGCGATTCTGCAAGATGTTTTGGTCTAATAGTGAAATTTAGTGAATAGATGTAAATGATAGTGGTTTGGAAATTCATATTGAAAAGTTGTTGGTAGTAGTCATGGATGGTGAAGGAAATTAAAGATTCGTGGTGTATAAAACACAAGTAAGAAAAGTATAAAAATTAGTTGTTAGCTATGTAAAAAAAAAGAATGGAGTACGAAAAAAATTGTGAGCATGGATAGGGATTTTCTACAGAGCTTTTTTTTGGAATTTTGTTTTTTTGTTTTAGAGAGTTCTAGCCCCTGTAAATGGTATGAGAGGCTTGCATATATGTCTTGTAATGAGTATCAATCAGAATAATGGTCATTAAGCCTTTGCAATGAAGTTTTGATTTTGCCATGAACACCATTAAAGAGAACTTGCCTTTTGTGTCAAAATTTGAATTTTTATGCTTGGAATAGGTCTTGCACGAATTTGGCATGTGAATAATGGTGTATCAAAGCTATTCAAACCACAAAATATCCCTCCATTAATTTCTTTGATTTTTATTTGAATTTTAAAGATTTAAAATGAATTAAATCAAATAAAATTAAACAAAAATGGAAAATTTAATTTTTAATCTTGAAATAAATAGTGGGACACGTGGGAGGCATGACAAGGATGAATTAAGTGGAAAAATTGGGCCCTTTTTGTCAAAAATGAAGTTTCAAGGATAGTTGACTTTGGCCTTTTCACAAAAATTTCCCAACTTCTCTAATGCATATCTTGCTCAATTTTGAAGCTATGAACATGTTCTTGGACATTTTGGAAAGGTATTGAAGTCCTCTAACCAATACCTTTAGTCCCATGTCATTTTGATTTACCAATCTCAAGTTATGGTCTTTGACTTAAAGTTCCTTTTTGTTGACTTTTGAAAATGACATATAATGTTGAAATTGATAACTTTTTGTGAGAGCATTTCTTGGACTTGGAATGTGAAGATTAGTTTTAGGAAATGTCCTCCCCTTAAAAATGAGAATTTTATGGGATTTTTCTGATGAACCATGAAAAATTTATGCCTTGGTCAAGTTACAGTTGACTTTTCAGCTGTCCAAAAATGGAAACTTTTGCATCTTGATGATTTTTGAGCCATTCTTGTAGAATCATGATCAAGACTTGATCAAATGATGATTGTGGCTTCAAAATAAGATGTTGACCAAATTTTTTGACTTTTGACTGCCAAATGACCATTTTACCCCTATAGTTGATTGTGAGGCGATTAGGGTTTTTGACTGTGCAACTTGACCTTGTGAGCCTTGAAACTTGGCATGTAGATACTTGACAATGTGTATGAGCATATGGGACTTGATTGAGCCCTTGAAAACCTCGACTTCCTTGCAGGAACCAAAACCCTAATTTGACTGGCTTAGGAGGGTGTTTGAACTGTGCAACCCTTGAGAGGACTTGAGCAAATTGAGATGATGCTTGTCAAAATTTGAAGAATATGGGAGGGAAAATTTTGGGGTACAACACTCCTTGATTTTATCGAAAGCAACTTGAAAGTCATCATTCCATTTAACCACCTGATCTTTCTTCAACAGCTTGAAGATTGGTTCACAGGTACATGTTAGGTGAGAAATGAACCTAGCAATGTAGTTTAGGCGTCCCAAGAAACCTCTGACCTCCTTCTCAGTGCGAGGGGAAGGCATTTCTTGTATAGCTTTAACTTTGGCAGGATCAACCTTAATGTCTTTGTTGCTGACAATGAAACCCAAGAGTTTATCGGACCTGACTCCGAAAGTGCACTTGTTAGGGTTCAGTCTGAGCTTGTACTCTTTCAACCTGACAAACAGCTTTTGCAAGTGGTCGAGGTGTTCTTCTTCTGTTTTTGAATGGGCTATTATGTCATCTACGTAGACCTCTATCTCATGATGTATCATATCATGAAACAAAGCTACCATGGCGCGCTGATAGGTTGCCCTGACATTCTTCAGTCCGAATGGCATCACTTTATAGTAGAAGGTACCCCACTGTGTAACAAAAGTAGTCTTTTCCATGTCTTCAGGGGCCATTTTGATCTGGTTGTACCCTGAAAATCCATCCATGAAAGAAAATACCTTGTGCTGAGCTGTATTGTCAACCAATATGTCAATGTGCGGTAGTGGAAAGTCATCTTTAGGGCTAGCCCTGTTTAAGTCCCTGTAATCTACGCACATTCTTACTTTGCCGTCCTTCTTAGGCACGGGCACAATGTTAGCAACCCATTATGGATAGGAAGTAACAGTAAGAAATCCAGCATTGAACTGCTTCATTACTTCTGCTTTGATCTTTTCAGACATGTCGGGCCTCATGCGGCGGACTTTCTGTTTAATTGGTGGACAGTCTTCTCTTGTAGGGAGACGGTGAACCACAATATCTGTGTCGAGTCTCGGCATGTCTTCGTAGGACCAGGCGAAGATCTCAACATATTCATTCAACAACTGAATTAAACGCTCTTTGACACTTGGCTCTAGGTTGGCACCCACTCTGACCTCTTTTCTGTCTTCAATAGTACCCAAGTTGATTGTCTCTAACAGCTCCTCATGAGGCAGAATTTCCCTTTCTTCCTATTGTAGCAGCCTAGCCAATTCTCCCGGCACCTCACCATCTTCCTCACCTTCGTATTAGGCATGGTAGACCAGATCTTCAGAGTCACTGAAGGCCATAGCAAAATTGTTACCCATGGAATCCGGAATGGAAGGGTACCTGCATTTGTGAGTGTGGGTGTGTGTAAGGGATATCCACCTTTAAACAAATAAAATGTAAAAAGAAAGAAAATGAACACAAAAGTTTATATGCGAAAACGTCCATGATTCATTAAAATGGCATATGAAGATGAAAAATCAAACCCTTACAAATGGACCTATGTGCCTTGAGTAAGGAACAAATCTAAAAGTGTACGAATTGTTTAAGAATTATTACAAACCAAACAGAAATGTTTGAAAGATAAATTACTGATTCATGAAAGTAATGGGAACAAAATCCTTTGCCTCCCAATTCCACAGTCCTCCTTCAGTCGTAGGGAAAATCCAGTCTTCCAGATTTCTCTCCCCTTCACCATCCTCCAAAGCATTGACTCCGTGACGGGTGATCTTCACTGGTGGCCCTCCAGCACGGGAGCGACGCACAGCCTTTTGACTAGCCGAAGTGAAACCCAAGTCGAATTTGTCTGCCTTGAAAGGAAAATCGGGAAGCTGCCCCCAGATTGTGCTTCCTCCTTCTTCAATCACAGCCTTTGCATCTTTGAGGGATGAGATCCGAGGCATGGGTTTGGTACTCACAGGTACAGAAGACACTGTCTTGGTTGCCGCAATCTCCTGAGCTACCTCCTTAAAGTGCTGAAAAGGGGTCTCGATGAATTCGCCATCCAATTCAATATAGCGGAAATAATTTAGATGGCTTATCATGTATTCCTCTTCGCCATGAACAATTATAATTTTCCCCCGAACAGGGTACTTGAGCTTTTGATGCAGAGTTGAAGTGACGGCTCCAGCATGGTGAATCCAGGGTCTTCCCAACAAGCAAGAATAGGAAGGACAAATGTCCATCACGTAGAATATGGAGTTGAAGGTTTCAGTTCCCACTTTAATCGGGATGTCCACCTCCTCGTGGACCATCCTTTTAGAACAATCAAAGGCTCTGACAATTATATTGTTGGGCTTCAGGGTTAAACCTTCACAGTCCAATCTGTCCAAGGCTTTCTTCGGCAAGACATTTAAAGACGACCCAGTATCAACCAGAACGTGAGCTAGAGTAGTCCCTCTGCATTCCACCGAGACATGCAGAGCGTCATTATGCTTTCTCCCTTTAGATGTTAAATCGGCATCGGATAATCCTAGACTATTGTCTGCTGTTAGGCTGGCTACACATTCCTAGAACTGATCCGCAGAGGTTTCCTGAGGCACGTGGGTCGTCTTCAAGAATTTGATCAGAGCTTTAGCATGAGCTTCTGAACAAAGCAGCAGGGCCAACATTGAGATCTTTGAGGGGGTTTGCCCCAGTTGTTCCACAACATCATAATCGCTTTTCTTGATTATTTTCAAAATCTCTTCCATTTCTTTTTGAGTGGTCTCAGGGATGACCAATGGCTGAGCCCTCGTCTTGACGGGCGCTTCTTGGATCCATTTTCCTCTATCATCAGCAACAACAGAGGGGACAACCACATGAGTTACAACTTCTTCAATACCTGGAGTCCTTGCAGATATGTTGACCGGTACAGGAGTAACCTTAGGAGCAATTGAGGGTTCGAATATTGCCCTTGGAGGAGCAATCTCCGGAGAGAAAATTCTTCCACTGCGGGTGATTTTACTCGTTCCAGCAATATTTCCAATGTTGGAAATCTCTTCATCAGAACTTTCTTCAGTTGATTCAATTTTTTTAATACCGTGGTAGAAGATCTCTCCCCCATAGTTCCACGGTATTGATTTGTTGGACTTGTACGGGATAGGCCCCGACATAGTTATCTTCAAAGGTGCAATCTTCGGATCGAATGTAATCTTAACAGGTCTTTTGGAGACCTTGGAAAGATTGGCGGATATGGTAATTATAGAAACATCATTGACAGGAGTCGGAGTAACAAGAGTCTTCTCAAAAAGGATTTCTTGATTATCCATTAGGCGTTGGATGCCTAACTTCAACAACGGACAGTCGGATGGTAAGGATGAACAAAGCAGCAATCTTCTTCACAACCTGGGAAAATCCCAGCCTTCAACAAATTCAACTTGATTATCGGTAACGGAGTTGTGATACGGTGGGAGAACTGACTTGAGTTTTTGCGTTTGTATTCGCACTTGTTCGGTTTAGCAAGAGTCGCCACCGACTTTTTATTTTATCCTAAAGGAAAGGTTAAAAAGCACAGGAAAAACCTTTTGAGATGTTTCATGGGTTCGGGGGGTAGATTATGAAAAGGGAAGGTATTAGCACCCTTTTCATCCATGGTTATCCATGGGCTCTTAGTTACTTGTTTTAGATCACTTGCCTTTGATTTTCAATTGCTTGAAATTGTGGTGTGTGTGTGTGTGTCTTGAAAATGTTTTGAAAAAGATGCCTTGTCTAGGCAACCGTTGTAACAATTATTTACTCGAATGTTTTACAAAGGTGTTTGTCTTTTCGAAAAGATATTTCAAATGTTTTTGAAAGTTGTTTTGAAAGTTGTGTTTGTGGAGTGGGTTTTGAAAAGTAGGCAAGTGTGTTTTGCAAGTTTGATCAAGTAACTAAGAGTTGTCTACCCCTAAATTTACTCAAAGGTTTTTCTCATGTTTTAACCCTTTTAACAGTTTTGTTCCACCATTGCATTTGGTGGACAATCTTGTGTTAGGATGTTAACGGGACAGGCGCGGGTCATCGTATGGACCATGAATGCAATGGTGCCAAGTGTCTTTGGCAATTTGCTTGAAGGGACTATGATCATTTCGTTTAGGCAACTTTCGAAAGCGTCATCGAGGGACTATGATCATTTTGAATTGTTTTGTTTTGCCAAAGAAACTCAACGTGCAAGCATGGCCCATTTTGGAAGGCAACAAGCGGGATTACCCTAGGGGTGCAAGTGTGAATGGTGTATTGATTGTCATGCATTTGTCTTGTATTAGGTTATCTAGCATTTGATTTTATTTACATGTAAACCCTAGGTCTAAACATGGTATAATTGGAAGCGATAAATTGCGGGAATTTAAAGTCTACGCTATTACAAATAAGTATCCGGGAATGGGGGTACAAATATTTACAAATGGGGATGAGACTTTAATAGGAGAGTAGTGTCCAAATATTTACAACCAAATCAAATCAATCGCAATGTAAAATGTAGCAATGAATAAGAATCAAAGGGAAATAAAATGTATATTGTAAATGTGTATGTGATTTATTTACAAGGTGAGAAATGTTAACTTAATGCAATAATTAAGTATTAATATCATTTTTTTGTGTTTTTGTTGATTATGTACAAAGTTTTAATTAAAGAAAATTTTAACTTAACATATAAAAAAAAGCTATCATTTATGTATTTTGTTAATTAAGTATAAACAAGAGATTTAATAAAAGAAAAGAAAATGTGTTTTAAGTTTGAGAAAAATATTATTCAAAATTCTATTCTTATATATTTTAATTATACTAGCTAAAGAAATAATTAAAAAAAAGGTTAATGTATTATTTAATTTATAAAAAATAAATATATTAGTTTAAAATATAAAAAAGAAAAAAAATAAAAAAAATAAAATGATAGGTAAAAAAAAGATATTAGTTTAAAAACAAAAAAATAGGAAATGGGCTTTAGTGTTAGTTTTTGGCCCAAAACGGATTGTGAAAGAGAGACAAAAAAAGGGGGTGCACGCCTAGGTTTTGTATGGGCTTAGGCATCTTTGGATGGGGCGAACCGGCCCAAGGAGGTTCACAACATTTTTGTAAGGGTTCCATTCATTTTGTGTCATTTAGGGTTTGTTTGATTTACAGAGCAGCGCCGTTTCTCCATTGCTCTTCGTCTTCTTCATTTCTCAAGCCATAGCCACTGATGTAATCCCTTCATCTCAGCTACCAACGCCATCATCGCTCCCTCCTCTCCATGGTCACGCGGGCGGAGATTTCGAAGAAGGTAATGGTTCAAACCTAACGCATTTTTAGGGTTTCGTTTGGTTTATGCATCTTTTATGTAATGATTCTTTATATCCTACCTGTTTCTGTGTGAGGTGTGGAAAAGAAAGAGGAAAATACTACCTTTGGAGTTCGTTGTTTTGGGGAGGAGGGAAGGCGAACCGGAGGCGTGTTGGACAGCTGAAGGCGGTGGAACGGTGAAGCTGTGGGCTTCCCTGGTTTGTCTAGTGCCTTTGTCTTTGCCTTTTTTGTTAGGTTTGATGATGATTGCCTGCTTCTTTGCCCTATATGCTTACTCTTCGCTTATGTATGCTTGCTTCCTATTTGCTTCTGAGTGATGGCTTTGAGTATTGATGATGTTGGTCTGATTCTGAATATTGTTTGTTGATGTTGATTTTGGAGTATTGCTTTTGTTGATTACTGGCCCAATGATGAGGTTACAGATTTATGCAGGTAAAAGCTTTGTTTTTGACAGGGCTTCTGTTTGGGGCCTGATAGGCTTGAACAAGTTTGAGGCTTGTTTTGAAACAGGTTACAGGATCTTTGTTTGTTTGAAAATGGTCAAGGCTTTATGCAGGTTTTTTGAAAGGCTTCAAGCATGCTTCTGTTTGAGGTCACAGGTTGAGAGCTTGTGTGGATGTTTAAGGCAGGTTAAGGCTTAGGCTGGTTTGAAGCTTTAGGCTTGGACACAGGTTTTTGGAGAGGCTGGTTTTGATAGGTTGGTGAAGCAGGTAGTTTGATTTTGTTTGGAGTTTACAGGCCTGAGTTTTGAAAGGCTTTGGTTGAAGTCTGAATCACATGTTTGAGGAAGGGGCTGTAGGTTGGAAGGCTTCTGTTTAGAGGCTTTGTTACAGTTGGTTTTGTAAGCTTGTGTTTGAAGCAGGTTGGAGGCAGCTCTGTATGTTTTTGTTGATACAGTTTTTGTGGTCTTTGCTTTGTGTTATTTCTGCCTCCCCTTGAAATTGTTCTGATATCTTTTGTTATATATTTGTCTTCAAGCCTGCTGTAAGTATATAATTCTTTTCCTCTTTCTCTCTCCCTACAGATTAAAGCATTGTTTATTGCTTACTGCTTTATGTTCTGAAAAGGTGACTGGCTGAAAATGATGTGACTTGAAATGTTTGCTTTCCCTTTGGTTTAGCTCTGCATACTTTCCTCTTTCAAGATTTTCTGCATATCTTTGTGTACTTTGTGCTATCTTTTTGACAGCCTTTTGATAGCTCTTGTACCTTTGACAGTTTGGTTAGTTTGCTGTCCAGTTTGGACTTTGGTTAGGCATGTGTAGTTCAGTTTTCCTTTTGGATTTAGTTTGGAATTTTGACAGCTTTGCTTGACAATTTTGAATCATGAACTATGCAGCTTGTGTGACAATTTTGAATTTGTGCAATATTATAACTTTGTGCATTTCATATTTTATTGCAAACATATTTCTATCCCTCTTTGTGAACCAAGAGAAATCTTGTGATTTGCAGAGAGGGCAAACAAACTGATTCCGGCCAGTCACTTTTAATGATGAATTTTAACTGTCTGCTTTTGATTTATTTCATCTGCCTTTGACTTCCTTTTTCTTCCTTTTGCAGGTAAAAAATAATTGAGCAATGGGGAGCAGCAAAATAGAAGATGAAGACTTAGGAAATTTTTAGGATGCAATTTTATTTTCCTTTTAATCATTGTAACATTATTATTGTAAATACTTGTAAATAATTACTGTATTTAAATAACAATTGTACAAATAATTAAAAATAAATAAAAGTCTTTTTATTGATATTCCTTTTTAAATCTTCTTCCAATGTTTATTTAATTATTTATAATTCTTGAATTATAATAAAATGGAAATAAATCCCAATTATTCTAACTTAGAATAAATAAACAATTAATAAACACTGTGGTCTTAGCATCAATCAATAATAAACCTGGCGCTTCAAATAGCCATAAGCATTGCACAGTCGAATCAAACCAACATCCTTATGCCTTTGCCTTTACTGATTAAACAAAACACTGCAAGTTCTCAATTCAAATGCCTTAGCTCATATCCCAGAGTAACTTGAAAAGAACTGTAGAATTAATTCTTTCTGAGAATGCGCGCACAAAAACCCTGATTCTTGATTAAATGTTCACAGAAGCGCCTGTCTGATCAAACTTTGAGCCAAACTCAACCAAACCCTAATAATTTGCTTGAACTGCTTCAAAAGTCCATGAAAAACCCTAAATTGGATAGACTGATAAGAAAAAGTCTGTTTGACTGATTCTTACGCCAATCTGAAAAAGTCAGGGAAAACCCGAAGTTGTGATTTCTTGTGGAAAAAGAGGAGGGAAAAGTTTGGGGTACAACAGTTGCCCATGTTCAATCTTCTTGAACCTGAAGAGTTAGATTGGCAAGTTTGCCTTTCGTGACTCGAGGGTAAAAGGAGATTGGACACTAGAGTGCCCAAAAATTTTGCACTCGGTGATGTGATGGTAGAGGGAATGGGCTTAAAGATGCCATTTGGTGATGTGCTTAAAGATGCCATCTGGAGATGTGACAGAATCTTATCGGGGGATGGGCTTAGAGATGCCATCTAGAAGTTGCTGGTAGGAGGATGGGCTTAGAGATGCCATCTGGAAATTGTTGGACTGTATGTCATTGGTGAGTGGATGAGTATCAGAAAGGCATCCCTGTTTTGGAACGTCTCTGAACTGTTGGTCTGAACAAGCAATAGATTGACATCCATGTTTGGAGAATCCGTAAACTGTTTTCAGAAGTCTGGAAATTGAATAAGCAACAGAGCAGCATCCGTTGTTGGGAAGCGTCCGTAAACTGTTTTCAAAAGTTGAGAAGAATCTAAATAAGCGATAGGTTGACATCCGTTACTGGAGAACCCGTAAACTGTTTTCAGAGGTCTTGAAAGTTGAATAAGCAATAGAGCAGCATCCATGTTGGGAAGCGTCCGTAAACTGTTTTCAAAAGTCTGGAAAGAATCTGAATAAGCGATAGGTTGACATCCGTTACTGGAGAACCCGTAAACTGTTTTCAGAGGTCTTGGAAGTTGAATAAGCAATAGAGCAGCATCCATGTTGGGAAGCGTCCGTAAACTGTTTTCAAAAGTCTGGAAAGAATCTGAATAAGCGATAGGTTGACATCCGTTACTGGAGAACCCGTAAACTGTTTTCAGAAGTTGAGTCTGAAGCTTATTAATCTTTATCCTGAAAAAGGGTAAGATATTAGCTGAAACACAAAGTCATGTTGCATGAAATGTATGATACGATGTATGTTATATCAATGTTTATGATATGAATGTAATGAATGTGCATGTATGCTGATGACCTGTCTTGCTGAAGATAGATAAATCCTGGATGGCTGGAGACAAAAGAATCTTGACTGCTGCCGGAGAAAATAATTCCTTGACTGCTGCTGGGTATTGCAAGAAACTTTTGATCGTTGAAGATGAGAAGTCCTAGGACCACTGTTGGGGAATCAGGAGCTTGGGTTATATGCCAATCTACTGGGGATTCCTGTCTTGAGGAGATCTTCACTGGAGAATATTCGAATATTCTGTGAGGTGCTGAGAACGAGAGTCTTCATTCTGCTTGGGGATTGATAGTTGGAAGTTTTATCTTCGCTGGGGATTGCAAGAATATTTTGATCGCTGCAGGTATTGATCTGGGATAAGTATCGGAATGTCGCCAAACCTGGGTCACATATGAAACTATCTCTAGAAGGGAATCTGGAATAAGTTACGGAATGTCGCCAAACCTGGGTCACATTTGAACTATCTCTAGAAGGAAATCTGGAATAAGTTACGGAATGTCGCCAAACCTGGGTCACATCTGAACTATCTCTAGAAGGAAATCTGGAATAAGTTACGGAATGTCGCCAAACCTGGGTCACATCTGAACTATCTCTAGAAGGAAATCTGGAATAAGTTACGGAATGTCGCCAAACCTGGGTCACATCTGAACTATCTCTAGAAGGAAATATGGAATAAGTTACGGAATGTCGCCAAACCTGGGTCACATCTGAACTATCTCTAGAAGGAAATCTGGAATAAGTTACGGAATGTCGCCAAACCTGGATCACATCTGAACTATCTCTAGAAGGAAATCTGGAATAAGTTACGGAATGTCGCCAAACCTGGGTCACATCTGAACTATCTCTAGAAGGAAATCTGGAATAAGTTACGGAATGTCGCCAAACCTGGGTCACATCTGAACTATCTCTAGAAGGAAATCTGGAATAAGTTACGGAATGTCACCAAACCTGGGTCACATCTGAACTATCTCTAGAAGGAAATCTGGAATAAGTTATGGAATGTCGCCAAACCTGGGTCACATCTGAACTATCTCTAGAAGGAAATCTGGAATAAGTTAAGGAATGTCGCCAAACCTGGGTCACATCTGAACTATCTCTAGAAGGAAATCTGGAATAAGTTACGGAATGTCGCCAAACCTGGGTCACATCTAAACTATCTCTAGAAGCAAATCTGGAATAAGTTACGGAATGTCGCCGAATTTGGGTCACATCTGAACTATCTCTAGAAGCAAATCTGGAATAAGTTACGGAATGTCGCCAAATCTGGGTCACATCTGAACTATCTCTAGACTGAAATCTTGATCTTGATTTTGTTAAGGGTCAGAAATTGGGAGTATACCAATCTTCTGAGGTGATGAGAATCTTCATGCTGTCAACGGTCAGAAACTGGGAGTATACCAATCTTCTGAGGTTTTAAGGATGAGAATCTTCGTTCTTGAGAGAAACAGATTTTTAGGAGCTTCAATTGTCCGTTATTCTGTTGGTGGTTGTAACTTCCAGCAGGTGATGAAGGAATTGTTGAACACTTTTGACATTCGAATGCCCCAAGTGATGATGAAGGAGTCTTGAATCAGGTTACTCTGCAAATTGAGAGATTTCTTGAAATCTTGACTGGACTGCCCCAGGTGTGCTGGATAGTGACATGTCATGCCCCTTGTTGATAGGAGATTTTTGCGACGGAGGTGTCATCCTTTTTGAATTAATTTTGTTCACTGAGAGAGCTTTCGTTCATCGGATATTCATTGTGTGAACTTCTCCGCTGTCAAACAAATAGCCACATGCAAACAATGATATTCAAGCAATGCAAAGTTTATGTCTGTCTCGAAGTTTTGAAAAATGCGTTTTTTAGCAGAAAACTTTTCATAAGACAAATTCAACACAAGACTTAGGGCAAAGCCTTACAGGAGTCAGGATACCTTTTGTAACAGTATGCTTTCGAACTAACCCATGCTTCAATTAGGACTTTTGAAGGGTTGTAACGTGGCTTGGTTCACGGTTTAAGAAACAAAGGATAAAGGCTCAAAGTATATTTGTACCCACCCGCTCTTCGTGATGTTCTTCAACCCTAGACTCAGTTAATTGTGCATCGCACTCTATTCGAGTTTGGAACGACTTTTGGGTGATGGTTCACCAGTTGAATTTTGGAAGACAATCATCATCTCCTCTTTTCTTTTGCAACATTTTTCATGTTGTTGAGGATTTGTAATGACCTCTTTCTTTTGATTTGTTATCCCTAACTTTTGCCTGACTGTTCCTGTTTTCGAGATTACAGTCAGCGGGATGCCCCAGCTTTCTTAAGCCTCCTTTGTAGGTTTTGGATCAGTGGGCTTTTCTTTTTTTTTGAGAGATCGACTGCCTATGTGATAGGGAACCATCACTGTCTTTTGATTCCAGAGGAATGCTTTTTTTGTTGACGTCGTTCGTTGTGTTACGAACTGAGAGTTTGCGACTTCAATGCGCACCTTTTTGAATTAACTGAGAGACTACCATGCCCCAGGTTTAAATCAAAGGTTTCGATTTGTTTAGAACAGAAAACTCCTACTTCTTTGGCTCGAAGGGGTTGACTAGGGATTATCTTCCTTATAACTCCAGTGTTTGGGAATTGAAAGAAATGCCTGTACATCATCAGCAAGGTCTGTTCAAAAGCATACTGTATGAGATTATGGTATTGTTTCGTCATCCTCCCTCTAAAGGCTTGCAGATTTTTATCAAGAGTTAAATATCATAAAGAAAGCATAAGAGTAGTGAAAACGAATGGATGAATTCAAGACAAACATATGCAATGCATTAATGAAACAGAGTTTGACATTAACAGATAATTGTTTGAATAACAAAGAGATTACAACTTGGAAATTCAAATGAAACAAAAGCCTCTTAGTTTAAGCTTTGTCAATTCAGGTGGAGAACTCCTCAACGGAAGATTTTCATCTCGCCGTCTGGCATGAACCTCAGCACCCCAAGGTCAATCAGATCTTGAATCTTGTTCTTCAAGGCCCAACAGTCGTCGGTGTCGTGTCCCGGGCTATAGGAGTGGTAAACACAAAATGCGTCGGGATGATAGTTAGGAGCGGAGGTATTGGGCTTCCGAATAGGATCCCTTAAAGCAGTCAGATTGACCTCCAACAAGCGCTCCAGTATTAGAGATGACGGTATGTCAGTCTCAGTGAACTGTCTTCCCGACGTATTTTGCTTACGCCGATTACCCCGTTGATGCTGACGAGGTTGTTGATGGGGTTGTGACCCTGAATCAAGCAGAGGAGCCTTCCCCTTGTCTTCTTGTATGAAGGGGGTTGAGTGGTGACTTGCTCTTCAACCTCAGATGTTTGCCCCAGTTGGTTGTCCCGAAGCAGTTAGTTGACGAGAACTCTGAGCTCCTCCTATCTTTGAGATAAGTCTTGGATGAGAGCCATCTGGCCCACCAGTTGTCCCATCACCTGGACCCTTAAAGTTGCCAAATTAAACTGTAGTTCCCCCAGCTGATCACTCCTGGCATTGTTTGAAGTCTCCTGGACCAAGCCCTTTGTGAGGAGAGCTTTCACTTCTTCTTGCCCCAGGGACAGGTTCAAGAACATTTCCTGAAGCTGAGCAGTCTGGTCCTGAATATCCTTGACAGTCCTCTCTAGAGCCATCTCTTACTGAAATAAACAGTAGGAGAGTAAGGAAACCTGAAAAAGGAAAAACTGTCATGATGCAATGCATGATATGTGGATGCATGTTTTCAAGGATCTCTTGGGGTAAACACAAGAGAATGTTAGAGGTTGAACTTCGATCTTTGATTGGAGAACTTTGCAACGGTGGATGTCTTTCCACGAGAATCAAGCTTACCATGTAAAGTGGGTCATAGCCCCTGATTCAAGTTGTTGCACTTGATCTTTGATTGGAGAACTTTGCACCGGTCGATGTCTTTCCACGAGAATCAAGCTCACCATGTCAAGTGGGTCATAGCCCCTGATTCAAGTTGTTGCACTTGATCTTTGATTGGAGAACTTTGTACCGGTGGATGTCTTTCCACGAGAATCAAGCTCACCATGTCAAGTGGGTCATAGCCCCTGATTCAAGTTGTTGCACTTGATCTTTGATGGCATTTGCTTAGAGGAGAAAACCTCTTGCCCTTTGGTAGACGTCTGGTTCAACGTAACCCTGCATCAAAAGAACCCTCGAGATCCTTGAAGTGGTTAGTGAAAAAATGCTATGGTATGATGTGATGATGTTATGTACATGTATGCAAAAGCAAGTAAGTGTATATACAGGTAATCATATTCACACAAAGCAAACAAGTCCTTAGGTTTAGGCTTGCATGGGGTTTGTAGGTAAGTACCCTCTTGAAGTTAGTTGGCTCATCCTGTCCTAAAATAGAAACCGGGTTCTAAGGAGCTCAATATCATTGGATTGTTTTCTGTGTTCATTGTTTTGGTTTAGCCACTTAACTGACGACCAAAATATTCCAAGAAAACAACCCTCAATGAGTGTAGTATCGAATATCTACCAACTTCGGACTGCACCAAATTCGGTCATCTCACTACCCCTAAAAAGGCTAAGATGGTCAATTAAGGTTCTAAGAGTTCGTTAGTGCTTCACGACATCACTCAGCGGCCCCGTACTCTCTTTGATTGAACTTAAGGGTTACCGGTACTCACAAATATGTCACACTAACATAGCTTACTGCTTCAACCGTGTCGGTATACCCCGCACAGTTCCCTCACAGTTTTATTGCTATTTACCTAAAAAGGTGCCCCCAAATTCGGGTGTAGGATTTGCAACAAACCCAAACAAGGACCCAAAAAAATTAAAGCAATCAAGGCAATCAAAGCAAGAATGTAAAGGTGATCTAAACCCTAAGGTAACCCCACTTTTAAATTTGTCCCCAGCAGAGTCGCCAGTTCTGTGATACGGTGGAAGAACTGACTTGAGTTTTTGCGTTTGTATTCGCACTTGTTCGGTTTAGCAAGAGTCGCCACCGACTTTTTATTTTATCCTAAAGGAAAGGTTAAAAAGCACAGGAAAAACCTTTTGAGATGTTTCATGGGTTCGGGGGGTAGATTATGAAAAGGGAAGGTATTAGCACCCTTTTCATCCATGGTTATCCATGGGCTCTTAGTTACTTGTTTTAGATCACTTGCCTTTGATTTTCAATTGCTTGAAATTGTGGTGTGTGTGTGTGTTTTGAAAATGTTTTGAAAAAGATGCCTTGTCTAGGCAACCGTTGTAACAATTCTTTACTCGAATGTTTTACAAAGGTGTTTGTCTTTTCGAAAAGATATTTCAAATGTTTTTGAAAGTTGTTTTGAAAGTTGTGTTTGTGGAGTGGGTTTTGAAAAGTAGGCAAGTGTGTTTTGCAAGTTTGATCAAGTAACTAAGAGTTGTCTACCCCTAAATTTACTCAAAGGTTTTTCTCATGTTTTAACCCTTTTAACAGTTTTGTTCCACCATTACATTTGGTGGACAATCTTGTGTTAGGATGTTAACGGGACAGGCGCGGGTCATCGTATGGACCATGAATGCAATGGTGCCAAGTGTCTTTGGCAATTTGCTTGAAGGGACTATGATCATTTCGTTTAGGCAACTTTCGAAAGCGTCATCGAGGGACTATGATCATTTTGAATTGTTTTGTTTTGCCAAAGAAACTTAACGTGCAAGCATGGCCCATTTTGGAAGGCAACAAGCGGGATTACCCTAGGGGTGCAAGTGTGAATGGTGTATTGATTGTCATGCATTTGTCTTGTATTAGGTTATCTAGCGTTTGATTTTATTTACATGCAAACCCTAGGTCTAAACATGGTATAATTGGAAGCGATAAATTGCGGGAATTTAAAGTCTACGCTATTACAAATAAGTATCCGGGAATGGGGGTACAAATATTTACAAATGGGGATGAGACTTTAATAGGAGAGTAGTGTCCAAATATTTACAACCAAATCGAATCAATCGCAATGTAAAATGTAGCAATGTATAAGAATCAAAGGGAAATAAAATGTATATTGTAAATGTGTATGTGATTTATTTACAAGGTGAGAAATGTTAACTTAATGCAATAATTAAGTATTAATATCATTTTTTTTGTGTTTTTGTTGATTATGTACAAAGTTTTAATTAAAGAAAATTTTAACTTAACATATAAAAAAAAAGCTATCGTTTATGTATTTTGTTAATTAAGTATAAACAAGAGATTTAATAAAAGAAAAGAAAATATGTTTTAAGTTTGAGAAAAATATTATTCAAAATTCTATTCTTATATATTTTAATTATACTAGCTAAAGAAATAATAAAAAAAAAAGGTTAATGTATTATTTAATTTATAAAAAATAAATATATTAGTTTAAAATGTAAAAAATAAAAAAAATAAAAAAAATAAAATGATAGGTAAAAAAAAGATACTAGTTTAAAAACAAAAAAAAAGGAAATGGGCTTTAGTGTTAGTTTTTGGCCCAAAACGGATTGTGAAAGAGAGACAAAAAAGGGGGTGCACGCCTAGGTTTTGTATGGGCTTAGGCATCTTTGGATGGGGCGAACCGGCCCAAGGAGGTTCACAACATTTTTGTAAGGGTTCCATTCATTTTGTGTCATTTAGGGTTTGTTTGATTTACAGAGCGGCGCCGTTTCTCCATTGCTCTTCGTCTTCTTCATTTCTCAAGCCATAGCCACTGATGTAATCCCTTCGTCTCAGCTACCAACGCCATCATCGCTCCCTCCTCTCCATGGTCACGCGGGCGGAGATTTCGAAGAAGGTAATGGTTCAAACCTAACGCATTTTTAGGGTTTCGTTTGGTTCATGCATCTTTTATGTACTGATTCTTTATATCCTACCTGTTTCTGTGTGAGGTGTGGAAAAGAAAGAGGAAAATACTACCTTTGGAGTTCGTTGTTTTGGGGAGGAGGGAAGGCGAACCGGAGGCGTGTTGGACAGCTGAAGACGGTGGAACGATGAAGCTGTGGGCTTCCCTGGTTTGTCTAGTGCCTTTGTCTTTGCCTTTTTTGTTAGGTTTGATGATGATTGCCTGCTTCTTTGCCCTATATGCTTACTCTTCGCTTATGTATGCTTGCTTCCTTTTTGCTTCTGAGTGATGGCTTTGAGTATTGATGATGTTGGTCTGATTCTGAATATTGTTTGTTGATGTTGATTTTGGAGTATTGCTTTTGTTGATTACTGGCCCAATGATGAGGTTACAGATTTATGCAGGTAAAAGCTTTGTTTTTGACAGGGCTTCTGTTTGGGGCCTGATAGGCTTGAACAAGTTTGGGGCTTGTTTTGAAACAGGTTACAGGATCTTTGTTTGTTTGAAACAGGTTAAGGCTTTATGCAGGTTTTTGAAAGGCTTCAAGCAGGCTTCTGTTTGAGGTCACAGGTTGAGAGCTTGTGTGGATGTTTAAGGCAGGTTAAGGCTTGGGCTGGTTTGAAGCTTTAGGCTTGGACACAGGTTTTTGGAGAGGCTGGTTTTGACAGGTTGGTGAAGCAGGTAGTTTGATTTTGTTTGGAGTTTACAGGCCTGAGTTTTGATAGGCTTTGGTTGAAGTCTGAATCACATGTTTGAGGAAGGGGCTGTAGGTTGGAAGGCTTCTGTTTAGAGGCTTTGTTACAGTTGGTTTTGTAAGCTTTTGTTTGAAGCAGGTTGGAGGCAGCTCTGTATGTTTTTGTTGATATAGTTTTTGTGGTCTTTGCTTTGTGTTATTTCTGCCTCCCCTTGAAACTGTTCTGATATCTTTTGTTATATATTTGTCTTCAAGCCTGCTGTAAGCCTATACTTCTTTTCCTCTTTCTCTCTCCCTACAGATTAAAACATTGTTTATTGCTTACTGCTTTATGTTCTGAAAAGGTGACTGGCTGAAAATGATGTGACTTGAAATGTTTGCTTTCCCTTTGGTTTAACTCTGCATACTTTCCTCTTTCAAGATTTTCTGCATATCTTTGTGTACTTTGTGCTATCTTTTTGACAGCCTTTTGATAGCTCTTGTACCTTTGACAGTTTGGTTAGTTTGCTGTCCAGTTTGGACTTTGGTTAGGCATGTGTAGTTCAGTTTTCCTTTTGGACTTAGTTTGGAATTTTGACAGCTTTGCTTGACAATTTTGAATCATGAACTATGCAGCTTGTGTGACAATTTTGAATTTGCGCAATATTATAACTTTGTGCATTTCATATTTTATTACAAACATATTTCTATCCCTCTTTGTGAACCAAGAGAAATCTTGTGATTTGCAGAGAGGGCAAACAAACTGATTCCGGCCAGTCACTTTTAATGATGAATTTTAACTGTCTGCTTTTGATTTATTTCATCTGCCTTTGACTTCCTTTTTCTTCCTTTTGCAGGTAAAAAATAATTGAGCAATGGGGAGCAGCAAAATAGAAGATGAAGACTTAGGAAATTTTTAGGATGCAATTTTATTTTCCTTTTAATCATTGTAACATTATTATTGTAAATACTTGTAAATAATTACTGTATTTAAATAACAATTGTACAAATAATTAAAAATAAATAAAAGTCTTTTTATTGATATTCCTTTTTAAATCTTCTTCCAATGTTTATTTAATTATTTATAATTCTTGAATTATAATAAAATGGAAATAAATCCCAATTATTCTAACTTAGAATAAATAAACAATTAATAAACACTGTGGTCTTAGCATCAATCAATAATAAACCCGGCGCTTCAAATAGCCATAAGCATTGCACAGTCGAATCAAACCAACATCCTTATGCCTTTGCCTTTACTGATTAAACAAAACATTGTAAGTTCTCAATTCAAATGCCTTAGCTCATATCCGAGAGTAACTTGAAAAGAACTGTAGAATTAATTCTTTCTGAGAATGCACGCACAAAAACCCTGATTCTTGATTAAATGTTCACAGAAGCGCCTGTCTGATCAAACTTTGAGCCAAACTCAACCAAACCCTAATAATTTGCTTGAACTGCTTCAAAAGTCCATGAAAAACCCTAAATTGGATAGACTGATAAGAAAAAGTCTGTTTGACTGATTCTTACGCCAATATGAAAAAGTCAGGGAAAACCCGAAGCTGTGATTTCTTGTGGAAAAAGAGGAGGGCAAATTTTGGGGTACAATAGGAGTCATCAAATCATCAACAGTAGAAACAAAAAGATCCTCTTCCACAACATGGGCATTGTGGCCATGCTTTGGCATTGGAGCAAAGATCACATTCGGCTTTTTAGGGGCGTCGAATTCAACTTCTTTAGCGTCTATTAAGTCCTGAATCTTATTCTTGAGGGCCCAACAATTGTTGGTGTCGTGCCCCAGGCTGTTTGAATGATAAGCACACTTGGCATTAGGATGGTAGTGTGGTGACGAAGTGTTAGAGTTTTTAGGAGCCTCCCTCAAACTGGAAAGGTTTAACTTCAAGAGACGGGGTAGAACCTGAGCAGGAGTCATGTTTATCTGGGTGTATTGTCGCGCAGGCCTTTCCACCCTTTGTTGGCTGGTTCTGGGTTGATTATTTCTGGGCTGATCAGCTGCAGACTTCTGAATCATTATGGCCCCCACCGCTGGCCGGCGCTCAACTCTTCCTTGACCTCTTTGGGAGTAGACAGTTGATACTTCCTTCTTTGCTGGAAAAGTCTTTTTGATGGCAGCGGAAGCAAATGTATCTTTTTGAATTTTACCGCTCTTGATCCCAGCTTCAACTCTCTCACCAGTTAGAATTAATTCGGTGAACCCTGCAGACGAACTTCCTATCAGGTGATTGAAAAAGGGACCTGACAGTGTACCCAAGAACATTTCTACAAGCTCTCTCTCAAATATAGGTGGTTGTACTCGTCCCGCCAAGTCTCTCCATTTCTGGGCATACTCCTTAAAGCCTTCATTTGAGACCATGCCCATACTATGTAATTGAGTACGGGTTGGTGCTAAGTCCGCATTATATTGATATTTCTTGTAGAAGGCAGCAGCCAAATATTCCCAATTGTGCATATAAGACCTCTCTAGCCGGTAGAACCAAACCAATTGTGTCCCCGGCAAACTGTCCTGGAAGAAATGGACCCACAGATCTTTATCAGAAGAATGTGGTTGGATTTTCCTGACGTAAGACCGTAGGTGCATCTTGGGACAAGACAAACCATCGTACTTAGCAAAAAGAGGTACTTTGAACTTGGGAGGGATTACAATCCCAGAAACCAACCCTAGTTCTTCGAAATCCAGCCCAGGCACTCTCTGCACCTCCATGGCAGCCAGACGCTTTTCCAGATTTTTGTATTTGTCGTCTGCAGGAGGATACTGTTGTTCAGAATAGTCTTCATCCTCTTCTACTTCTTCCTCAGACTCATATGGTACTGTAGCTCCCTTTCCTTTTCCTACTCCTTCATCAGATGTCGAGGGGAAATCCATGACCCTTCTAGTTTGACCTTCGAATCTTCTACCCAAAGAAGCCATACCAACTCTCTTCTTTTTCTTTTTCTCTTTTTCCTTTTCCTTCTCTAACAGAGATTTAAGATCCTCCTGACCCTTTGCCAAGGTCATGAGTAGCTGTTGGAACTGTGAATTCTGCGTTTGCAAATCTTTGACCGTCTGCTCTATATCCATCTTGCTGAAATAAATAGCAGAGAGATAAGGAAACCTGGTGTGAAGACCTGCTTATGCATATGATGAATGATATGTATTCATGTAATGCATTCAAGGATTCAGAAATTCAAATTTGTTTTAAACAAAAAGGAACAAACGTCATATTAATAAGATAGAATTTGTTAGTACACCAATGCCGCATGGGAAAAATAATACAAAATTCTAATGTAAAAAGACGTTGCGCATCCTTTTTGGTGCAATGTAGGTGTTGAGATTCTGCTCTTCGTGAAGTTGACGAGTAAGTTCTAAAACCTTCTTCTCACTGGCGTAGAATTGGGCTTCAAACGTATCGCGTTCTCCCTTGAGTTGTATCCAACTCCTTTGTAAATCTTCCAATGATGTTGGCATGTCAGGATGTAGGAGGGTGTATGGAACCTCTCCTTCCATAACAGGCTCTTTAATCACAGGGAGAATGTAGGGGTAAGGCATCATAAGATTTTGGGCGCGGGTTTGTACCCACTTGAGGTAAGGCTCAAGGGGGATGGAATTCTTGTGTCCCAATGTCTTACTGTCTACCTTGTTGGGCATCCTCCAAGCTCGGATGAACCTTTGTTGAAGTCCTTGAGCTTCGCTGTCGAAGTCAAAAACCAAGTCTGGAATCAGCATGTCATGTGGGCCATCCCTTCGGGCATACCCAAACTGTCTCAGAGCCAAGCAGGGGTTGTAGGTAATTCCTCTCCTAATGCCAAGTAGAGGGACATTATGGAATTCCCCATAACGGTCAATGATGATAACATTTTCTCTGGATTGAGAACACCAATGAACATCTGAATGTGTAAGAGTCATCAGCCATTGTGACCACCTTAAGCCTTGCTCATTCTTCAAGACTGATTGGGGAAGGTGAGAAATAAACCATCTTGCTAGAAGAGGAGTGCAGCACATGAGAACACCTCTTTTCCTCATTGTTCGTGTGTGAAATGAGTGGAGGATGTCCCCAAGCAAAGTAGGCACAGGATTCCGAGCCAAGAAAACCTTGACAACATTCACATCTATAAGCTGATCATGGTTTAGGAACAAGACCAACCCATAGATGAGAAGTGCTACAATCTCCTTAAAATCTTGCTGGTCAAGAGAATTCCAGCATTCTTGAGCTTTCTCAAACAGGAACTTTGCCAAGAAACCCTTGACACCACTTCTGGTTTCCCAATGACCTATGACATCAGATGGTTGCAAGTGTAGGGCTTGATCAACATCTTCAGGCTTTGGATCTCTTTCTGTACCGTTGTAGGGTAGTTGATGGAGAATAGGAATCCTCAGGAGTTGAGAAAATTCCTCCAAAGTAGGTACTAGTTGGTAGTCAGGAAATGTGAAGCAATGGTGTAGGGGGTCAAAGAACTGGAAGAGAACTTTCACCATGTCTTCCTCTATGTTGGAGTTGACCAAGTTGAGAAGTATGTCATGTCTCTCGGTGAATGGAGAATACTCTAGAATCTTGGAAGTAAGCTCCTTGAGTTGAGGAGGAATTCTCACAAGGTTGACTTGGATTGTTTTCCTGCGAAGTGATTCCATAACCTATAAAACAGGAACAAAGATGAAGATCCAAACCCTTGAAATGGTTAGTGGATGCATATGATGCTCATGATGTATGCACAAGTATTATGTACAAAAAAATCACACAAGTTCCTAGTTCAGGCTTGCATGGGGTTTCATAAGTAAGTACCCTCTTGAAGTTTAGTTGGCTCAACTTGTCCTATAAATAGTAACCGGGTTCTAAGGAGGTCAATATCACTGGATTGTTTTCTGTGTTCATTGTTTCAGTTTAGCCACTTTACTGGCGACCGAAATATTCCAAGAAAATAACCCTCAATGAGTGTAGTATCGAGTATCTACCAACTTCGGACTGCACCAAAGCCGGTCATCTCACTACCCCTAAAAAGGCCAAGTTGGTCAAGTAAAGGTTCTAAAAATCCATTAGTGCTTTATGACATCACTCAGCGGCCCCATATTCTCTTTGATTAACTCAAAGGCTACCGGTACCCACAAATATGTCGCACTAATATAGCTATTGCTTCAACCATGTCGGTATACCCCGCACAGTTTCCACAACGTATTTCTATTTACCTATGAATGTTTCCCAAATCCGGGTAAAGGATTTCAAACCCAAACAAAAGAACCAAATGTAAAGCAATCAAAGCAAACAAGGTAAGCATGTAAAGGTGATCTAAACCCTAAGGTAACCCCACTTTTAGATTGTCTCCCCAGCAGAGTCGCCAGTTCTGTGATACGGTGGGAGAACTGACTTGATGTTTTGCGTTTGTGTTCGCAAATGTTTCGGTTTAGCAAGAGTCGCCATCGACTTTTTATTTTATCCAAAGGAAAGGTCAAAAAGCACAGAAATACCTTTGAGATATTTTCTTGGGTTCAGGGGGTAGATTATGAAAAGGGAAGGTGCTAGCACCCTTTTCATCCATGGTTTTCCATGGGCTCTTAGTTACTTATTTAGATCACTTGCTTTGCTTTTTCAATTGTTTGAAATGGTGCTTTGTGTGTGGTTTTGAAAATATTTTGAAAAGAGGACTTTGTTTAGGCAACCTTTGTAATGATTCTTGTTTGAATATATACAAAGGTGTTTGTCTTTTGAAAAATGTTTCAATGTTTGAAAGTTTGTTTGGAAACTGTTTTGAAATTGTGTGTGTGTTTTTTTGAAAATAGCAAGGATGGTTTCCAAGTTTGATCAAGTAACTAGGAGTTGTCTACCCAACTCAAAGGTCTTTCCTATACATTTTTAACCCTTTTACATTGTTGTTTTACCATTGTATTTGGTAAACAACCTTGTATTTGGATGTTAAACGGGACAGACGTGGGTCATCGTATTACCATGATAACAATGTTGCCAAGTATATTTAGCAAGTTTTTGAGGGACTAGATCATTTTTTGTTTAGGAAACCAAGATAGCGTCATCGAGGTACTATGATCTTTTTGTTTTGTTTTGTTTTGTTTTACCAAGATACCTAGCATGCATACCATAGCCATGTTTTAAAGGCAACAAGTAGATGAAACCCTAGGGGTGCTTGTGTGCATTGTGTTGTCATTTTTTCATGCATATTTGTCTTGTGTTTAGTCATGCTATTTGTTTGATTTTGGTTATCATACAAACCCTAATCTTACTATCATTCATATTTGAAAGCAATAAAGTGCGTAAAGTAAATCTAAGACTATTACAACATTGATATGGGGAGGGGGGATACAAGTTTGAATAAGGGGGTATTGCTAAAAAATAAAGCCCTAAAACTATTACAACCATATTGAATTTATTTGTACAAATAAATGAATAAGCAAATATTTAAATGGACAATTAAATATAAATATGCAAAATATTTTTGTATTTATTTTTATGTATGTAAAAATGAAATTATTTAATGTCTAAAAAAGGAAAATAATATGATTATTTTTGGACAGGTTGAAGAAAGCCTAATTTTGTTTTAAGAAAATATATATTCTATATTATTTATTTATGTACAAGATAATAAATAAAAATATATACAAAAATGTTGAAAAATTGAATATTGTATAAAAATATTTATTTGAGTGTATAAATAATAGAAATAAAAATATATGATATTTTTGTATTATTTATAAATTTATTTAAGAAAATAAAAGTATATATTATTTAATAAACTATTCTTATGCCCAAAAAAATAATAAAAATAATAAAATAAAATGTGAAAATTTAAGAAAATATTTTTGGTGATTTTTAATATTTAGAAAAATAAATAAAAGTCAGAAAATATAAAAGAAATAAAAAATGTACAAAATAAAAGAAATGGGCCAATGGGGTGCAGAAAGCAAGCAGGGGGTGTCAATAGTCAGAAGAAGCCAGGCCCAGCCCAATGTCACACTTCATCCCTGTCCTTGGAACGAAAACACGCGCGCCATGGTTTAAATCATGTTCTCTCTTGTTCTTGCACGAAATCAAAAACTCATAACATAAAAGTTATAGCATTTTTAATCACGATTTCAATGATATAAAAAACTTGATCTAACCCTCAAAGACCAGAGAGAATTTCCTTGGCCCTAAATTCTAACCTAGTTTTTTCAGCAACTTCAACATCTAAATTCTCCTAGCTCAGTTAACATAAATGAATTATATGCATATGTACAATTCAAGGACATTAAGGGCTACATTTTTGCTTCACAAACCTAAGCCTAATGATTCCTAAATAAGGAGATAGAAAGTTGGAAAATACTTGTTTCAGTTAAGTTCGAGTATGGCAATGCAGCAACTTTTGATGAGGCCTGGAGGACTTTTGAGCTTGCTTGATGTTCCCTTGACCTTTCCCAATGCTTAGCTTGCTTTGAAATGGTCTGGAACTTCTTGTAGAACTCAACCTGCAAAGCTTCAAAATGAAAATGGTGAAGTATGCAAATGAGGTTACAGTTGCTTGAGCAAGGTCTGGACAGCTTAGGTGTGATGTATGGAGTGTGTTGGAAGTGATTTGGGATAAAACGCACGAGTGAAATTCAAAATGGCTAAGGTTCTGCAGGGGTTGCCCTGTTTTGGGCAGAAATGGAGTTCTTTGTGTATTGGGGTGTTTGAGAGGCTAAGAGCTCATGTTTCTGGCTTGAGATAATGTGTTTATGTTGTTTGAGATGTGCACAAGGCTTGCTCTTATCAGATTACAAAGTTATCTCACTTTTGCAAGCTTTCTTGTTTTTGAAGCAAAAGGTGAGTTGACAATGCCAAATGTTGTACTTGCTAGCTCAAAGCCTGAACATGGTTGGTATACTTTTCCTGATATTTGTGGAGTTGGTTTGCTGTAAAAGATTGGGTTCACAGCTCAAGAGAAACAAAATTGCATAAAGTGAACTTTATAGAAATGGCATTGTTATCTTTTTGCCAAAAATGGATTAATTCAATGTGTAATGTTCTAAAGCTCAGAACAAAGCCTCTAACCAATGTATTTGCATTTAATTTATAAGTTTATAAAGGATTAGAACCTGTAAACTAAGTACAAGCATGATCTGAACTGATTTGCAACTTGCATCAATGTGCAAAATGCCTTGGCCAAAAGTGATAATTTTCCATTTTCAATCCTTCGATTCTCCCTAACCATGAATGATCTTGGAGATTTCTTGGACATTTTGGAAAGCTTGTAACATGCTATACAATCCATATTCGAAATGCATCTTGAGATTCCACTTGGAACTATGTGAAAAGTTTCCATGAAGATAGGTCAAAATCCTACCTAAACTAGGACAAAATTTCACTAAGTTAAAAGTGTCATGAACCCTTATTCACAAAATTATAACTTGAGATCCAAGCATATTTTGGGAAAACTTTATGAATCAAAGTTTTAGATTTTGTGGAGTACTACAACTTTCATGTTGGAAGTTTTCTTTGAATTCAATTGCATCATGATGAAAAAGTTGGGAAAAGTTGGGGAAAAATAAGAAATTTTCATAACTTAGAAAATTTCTAAGTTATGAAAATTTTTCATTTTAAACCCTAATTTCCAAAATTAGGTTTCTTGGTGAACAAGTTTCATGTTTTGACACATCTTGATGAAAAATGACCCTTGGCACTTGATTTTGACCAAAAAGTCAAAGTTTGACTTTTCAGTGTACAGTTGATTTTTGATCAGTTGACTGGAAAATTCATCTGTCAATCCAATGCATTTGAGATATTTTGAACCTTGTGATTAGGTCAAGATGATGCCATTGAGTCCTTGAAACCATGATTGAACCCAATTTTCCATTGGCTAGGTGAAAAATCAGAAATTGCCCTTCTACAATCAAAACCCTAATTTTGACCATTTTGCCCTTTTGATTATCTGATCAAATTTTTTGAGGAGTTGTGGTCCAAACTTGATCAAATGGTTTATATGAGCCTATAATGTTGATGTGGATAAAAAATTATGAGGTTTGACTGTAAATTGACCATGGTTGACTTTTCCCCCAATATAGCTGATTTTTAGGTCAACTGTCCAATTGACTGGGCAAAAAAGTGATTCAAGGCTTGAAACTTGGTATGAGAAATCTTATAGGTCCAACATGAAGTATGAAAGTCACTTTAGGCATTAGAAGTCCAAAAATCCTTGAGCAATCTCAAACCCTAATTTCAGGTCATCAGTGCAAGGAGATGTCTTGAGTTGAGCAAACCCTAGTCCTGTCTGGAATTCAAAGAGGCTTGTGAGGGGAAATCTTGATCAAATGAGAGGGAAAATTTTGGGGTACAACACCTAGTAACTTTGTGGTAAGGGATTTTGACGGGTCGAAAAGAATGGTGCATGGGGAAGTGAACATCCTTGTCAAAATAGGCTCTCAGACTTTTGAGTCCACCTTCTACGTGATGGATATCAGGCCGTCATACTCCTGTTTGTTGGATCATCCTTGGATCCATGAAGTTGGGGCTGTTACTTCCACACTTCCCCAAATGCTGAAGTATCCGGTGAAAGAAAAGATTTTCAAAGTACGGGGTGAGGAAGAATACATGGTGAGCCATCTCAATTCCTTCCGCTACATGGAGATGGACGGAGAATTTATAGAGACTCCTTGTCAAAACTTTGAAGAGGTCCCCCATATTTTGGCGTCAACCGAGACCACCACCAGTACCAGATCTCCTTTGAAGATGGCTTCTCTCAGGGATGCAAGAGCAATAGTTGAAGAAGGTAGAAATACCAATTGGGGACAGCTTCCTGAGTTTATTCACAAAACTGACAAGTTCGGCTTGGGCTTTACTTCAAGAGCTCAGAGGGCTGTTCGGCGCGCTCAAGTTGGAGGACTTCCCCTATGCATAAGCAATCGAGAGGCCAATGCTATTGAAGATAGTGAAGAAGACTCATATTTCGACAACTGGATTTACCCGACTACCAACGGTGGACCGAGTAATTGGACGACTAGAGATTTCATGCCAGTTTCTTTTGTTCCACAGTAATTTGTATTATTTGTTTTGTAAATTTGTAATGAACAATTTAAACTTTATAGCCTTGTGTCTTACCCGAGGCACGATGGCTCTATCTGTGAGGGTTATTATGTGTCATCTCATATATCATCAATGAAACATTGGAATTTCTTTGCATACAAATTTTGCACTCTCTGTTTTTCTTTTGTGTATTTGCTTTATCAATACAGCTATGCTCTTACACACACTCACATATCAAACGGCAGATCCATATCCACTATGGATCCCATTGACAACAATCCTGCTATTGCCAGTTATGACTTCGAAAATCCGATCAACCAAGTCGAGGACGAAGATGAGGATGATTGCGAGGTATCTAGAGAGCTTGCTAGACTGCTACAACAGGAAGAGAGGGCTATACAGCCTCATGAAGAGCCAGTCGAGACAATAAACTTGGGTACAAAAATAGACAGAAAAGAGGTTAAAATAGGTGCAAATCTGGAGCTTAGCGTCAAACAGAGGTTGATACAAATGTTGCACTACTACATTGAGGTATTCGCCTGGTCCTATGAAGACATGCATGGTTTAGACATTGATATTGTGGTACATCGCCTGCCGACTAAGGAAAACTGCCCGCCAGTTAAACAGAAGGTCCTCCGTATGCACCCTGAAATGTCAGAGAAAATTAAGGAAGAGGTTATGAAGCAGTTCGACGCGGGATTCTTAGCTGTCACCTCCTATCTGCAATGGGTTGCTAACGTCGTTGCGGTGCCTAAGAAGGACGGCAAGGTATGGATGTGTGTGGATTACATAGATCTGAACAGGGCAAGCCCCAAGGATGATTTCCCGCTTCCTCACATTGACGTTCTGGTCGACAACATCGTGCAACACAAAATATTTTCCTTCATGGATGGTTTCTCTGGCTACAACCAGATCAAGATGACTCCCGAAGACATGGAAAAGACAACTTTCGTTATGCAGTGGGGCACTTTCTGCTACATGGTGATGCCTTTTGGGTTGAAGAATGTCGGAGTAACTTATCAATGCGCCATGGTAGATTTATTTCATGACATGATACATCATGAGATAGAGGTCTACGTAGATGATATGATAGCCAGATTGCAAACGGAAGAAGAGCACCTTGATCACTTAATGAAACTGTTTGAGAGGCTGAAGAAGTACAAGTTGAGATTGAATCCAAACAAGTGCACATTCGGAGTTCGTTTTGGTAAGCTCCTAGGTTTCATCGTCGGCGACAAAGGTATTCAAGTAGATCTTGAAAAGGTAAAAGTTATACAAGAAATGCTAGCTCCCTGCACAGAGAAGGAAGTTAGAGGTTTCTTGGGACACCTGAATTATATCGCCAGTTTCATTTCGCATTTGACTGCTACTTGTGAGCCAATCTTTAAGCTTCTAAAGAAAGATCAAGTGGTAAAGTGGAATGATGAATGCCAGACCGCTTTTGAAAGAATCAAGGAACACCTACAAGAACCACCAATTCTGATGCCTCCAGTTGAAGGGAGACCTTTGATATTATACCTGACAGTATTAGATAATTCAATGGGGTGTGTGCTGGGGAAGCATGACGAGTCTGGTCAAAAATAGCATGCAATATACTACCTTAGCAAAAATTTTACCGACTGTGAGACACGGTACTCACTGCTCGAGAAAACTTGTTGTGCTTTGGCATGGGCTGCTCGCCGACTGAGACAGTATATGCTGACTCACACTACCTTGTTGATATCTAAGATGGATCCGATTAAGTACATCTTTGAGAAGCCTGCTCTTTCTGGAAGAATAGCGAGATGGCAGATGATCCTGACAGAATATGACATACAGTATACTACCCAAAAGCTATAAAAGATAGTGTAGTAGCTGATCATCTCGCTCACCAAGCTGTGGAAGACTATCAGTCCATGAAGTTTGAATTCCCGGATGAAGACATCATGACATTAGACAACTGTGAAGAAATCAGGCCATATGACAGACCTGAACAAGGATCCTGATGGACCCTATTCTTTAATGGAGCATCCAATGCACTGGGAAATGGTATCGGTTCTGTACTCATATCTCCGGAGGGATGTCATACTCCCTTTACTGCTAGACTTTGCTTCAACTGTACAAACAACATGGCAGAATACGAAGCATGCATCTTCGAACTTAAAACTGCTATAGACTTGGGGATCAAATCCTTGGATGTATTTGGAGATTCAACTTTGGTCATCAGTCAAGTCAAAGGGGAATGGGACACCAAACACCCCAACCTTATCCCTTACAAAGAACATGTGTTGACATTGTTGCCGCATTTTGAGGAGATTACCTTCAAGCATTTCCCATGAGAAGAAAATCAGCTAGCAGACACACTAGCTACGATGTCATCTATGTTTAAACTTAATTGGGATAACGAGGCTCCTCAAATCACCATTGAGCGGATGGATGAACCAGCCTACTGTCACGAGATCAGTACTGAAGAAATAGGGGATTGACCTTAGTTCCATGAAGTTAAAAGATATCTCAAGTCTCAGGAATATCCAGAAGGAGCTTCAGTAAATGACAAAAGGTTCCTAAGAAGATTCTCGGCTAAGTTCTTCCTTAGTAACGACATTTTGTATAAACGCATTCATGACTCTGTTTTACTTCGGTGCGTAGACAAGGTTGAAGCTGAAAGGATCATGGTTGAGTTACACCAAGGCACTTTTGGTACCCATTCCAGTGGGCATACAATGGAAAAAAAGATCCTTCGGGCAGGCTATTATTGGTCTACCATGGAGGCAGACTGCTATCAACACTCTCGGGCTTGCCATAAGTGTCAGATTTATGTTGATAAAGTTCATGTACCTCCGGTTCTTCTAAACGTCTTGACGGCTCCTTGGCCCTTTGCTATGTGGGGAATCGATATGATTGGGGAAATAAGGACAACAACCTCCAATGGACACCGCTTTATCTTAGTGGCCATCGACTACTTTACAAAGTGGGTTGAGGCAACTTCTTTCGCTTCTGTTACCAAGAATGTTGTTGCCCGGTTCATCAAATAGAATCTCATATGTCGGTAAGGTATCCTAGAGAGGATCATTACTGACAATGGTACAAATCTCAACAATACAGTGATCACTGAGCTCTGTAAACAATTCAAGATACAACATCACAACTCTTCTCCCTACCGACCGAAGATGAATGGCGTTGTCAAAGCAGCTAACAAAAACATCAAGAAGATTGTACAGAAGATGACGGTGACATACAAAGACTGGCATGAGATGTTATCATTCGCTCTTCATGGATCCCATACCTCAACACGGACATCAACCGGGGAAACACCCTACTCTCTAGTATATGGCATGGAGGCAGTCCTACCCATTGAGGTTTAGATTCCCTCCCTAAGGATTATGAGAGATGCAGGCCTAAACGAAAATGACTGGGTCCAAACCCGACTTGATCAGTTAAATCTAATCGATGAAAAGAGACTTACTGCTATCTGCCATGGTCAGACGTATCAAAAGCGGATGATTAAGGCTTTTAAGAAGAAAGTCAGGCGTCAAGAATATTGAGTCGGAAATCTAGTGATCAAGCGCATCATACTACCGCAAGGTGACCCTAGGGGCAAATGGACTCCCGCATATGAAGGGCCATTTGTGGCTAAAAACATTTTCTCAGGTGGAGCCATGATTCTGACCACCATGGACGGTGACGACCTTCCTCATCCTGTCAATGCAGACATAGTGAAAAGATACTACGCATAATCAAAGACCCGCTAGGTTGACTGGCCTAGGCAAAAATAAGGGCTTCCCGGCGAACCAAAAGGGTTCGGAAAAAAATAAGGGATGAAAATAAAAAACATGTACACCCGGCAAGTTGAAAACCTGAAAAAGGCAACTTGGGCAAAAAAGGGGTATCCCGGTGGGCCGAAAACCCAAAAGGGCGGTCCAGGAAAAAGTTAGGGATGAAAAGCATATCACTATGTCCCATTGGATCACCCTGCAATCTGACCTTAGTATCAACTGTCAAGCTCAAATGGCATCCCTCAATCTAATCAGCTTCAGACAAGCAACAAAGTGAGGAGACGCTCGAAGACATAGTGGCAATAGCGGATTTGAAACCCAATGGGATTATTTCACATAGATGTTTTCTTTCTGTTGTACACAAAATTGTATGCCCTCCATTTTTATAGCGACACTCTCTTACTAGAGCGTCAACTTCCTTGTACAAAAGCGCCCGTTATAGGCCAACTTCAAAATTAATACAAGACATTTTTACAAAACTATTTGTTTTCCTTTTTCTGTTTTATTTTTGCAAGAACGTCCAATGATTTATTCTTGACATATGCATTTGAATATGATTGCTATCACAAATATTTGCATAAAGAAACCAAAGACAATTGCTCGTAACTTAAGAAACAGGAACAAAATCGACAGTTACCATGTCCAGCAGGTACCAGGGCAGAGACAGCTTTGGAGCACGGTCGTCAATACATATGATCTTGTAACATCTATACTCCCCTCCTTCTAGCGCCAGAGCATAAGTAATCAAAGTATCAGTAACATTTCTCTCAGAATGGGAAGTGATCTCCCTAGCCAGGATCCTCCAGAAACCTGACACTTATGTTTCCCAGTCGGATTTTATAATCACGAGTGGACCATCACAAATTTTTGATTCCCCAAGCAGAGTTTATTTCTATGGATACAGAAGCTCAACCCCCGACAGAGCCCATTACTTAAGCTATCGTAAATTCACCTTTCAAGTGGTCCCCCGCGGAGTTATTCTCAAGCAGAGTCTCTCCCCGACAGAACATTCGTAAATAAGGAGAAGATCCCCAACATAATCACTTCCATTCATCATCCCCAACGGAAGTACAAGAGCCACAGTTCTCTACAACAGTCAGGAATTTTATTTCTCTCCAGCAACAATCAAGGATTTATTTTCCCAGACTCGGATATGTCACAACTACCATGCTCGTACATCATGACATGCGCATACATATCACATACGGCATAATCTCGCTTATTTTGAGAACATCATCTCACAATGCATTTCATGCATCGCATATAACTAACCCTGTCATCTTTTCAGGAAAGACAATTATCACCAACAATACCAGCAGTTATACATGTCATATCTACAGGCAACCAAGGAAAAATCAGTTCCCAAAACCAAACAGGTTAACTAATCTACACGATCAAATGAAGTAACCCTACTATCCAGGTTCCTTCTCACAGCCCTACTACCCGGGCTTTCATTTCGAAGTAACCCTACTATCTAGGTTCCTTCTCACAACCCTACTACCCAGGCTTTCATTTCGAAGTAACCCTACTACCCAGGTTCCTTCTTACAGCCCTACTACCCAGGCTTTCATTTCGAAGTAACCCTATTATCCAGGTTCCTTCTCACAGCCCTACTACCCAGGCTTTCATTTCGAAGTAACCCTACTACCCAGGTTCCTTCTCACGGCCCTACTACCCAGGCTTTCATTTTGAAGTAACCTTACTATCCAGGTTCCTTCTCACAGCCCTACTACCCAGGCTTTCATTTGGAAGTAACCCTATTACCCAGGTTCCTTCTCACAGCCCTACTACCCAGACTTTCATTTCGAAGTAACCCTACTATCCAGGTTCCTTCTCACAGCCTTACTACCCAGGCTTTCATTTCGAAGTAACCCTACTATCCAGGTTCCTTCTCACAGCCCTACTACCCAAGATTTCATTTCGAAGTAACCCTACTATTCAGGTTCCTTCTCACAGCCCTACTACCCAGGCTTTCATTTCAAAGTAACCCTACTATCCAGGTTCCTTCTCACAGCCCTACTACCCAGGCTTTCATTTCGAAGTAACCCTACTATCCAAGTTCCTTCTCACAGCCCTACTACCCAGGCTTTCCTTTCGGAGTAACCCTACTATCCAGGTTCATTCTCCTTTATCTCTAGACAATAGTTTACAACACTGTAAGGCCTGGACCCGATCAAATACAGTCGATTTCACATTTCCTCAGCAAGTTGATGTATATCCTGGACCTTGACCAGGTATACAGTCTACTTTCACCTCTTCAAATCAAGAGTTAATTCCCCAGTAGAGTAATGGACAACCAAAAGCTCCTAGACTTTACTTCCCAGTGCATAAATCAACATTCCCCGGCAAAAGGTACAGGAATTTCCACCTAGGAAATTCTTATGCAACCAAACTTTTCTGGATGGCATCTTTAAGCCCATCTCCTATGGTTTCTCATCGCCTTCCAAAGGGCATCTGTAAGCCCATTCCTGACATTACCAATCAGTATTACTTCATACGAGTGCAAATTTCTGGGCACTCTAGTGTTCAATCATCTTTCGCCTTCAGATCACGAAAGGCAGATCAGCCAATCTACATCCTCAGGCTTAAGAAGATTGAACAGGGGCAACAGTTGTACTCCAAAATTTGCCCTCCCATTTCTCGAGGGATTCATCCTGGACTCTCAGTTTTTCCTCTATCAAGGTCCAAGTCTTGGATCATCATTTTTCAAGGAAATCATCCATAAGGGCAAAATGGTCAAAAGTATACTGAAAAAGTCAAGCTTTGATTTTTAAAATCAAAATCAAGTTCAAAGAATCACGTTTCATTAAGGCATAGATTTGGTTCATCAAAAATCAGAAGTCAGAAGTTACTTTGAAAAGATCAAAAAATAAAATTTTCTAAACATTTAGAAAAAAAATTCTAAGTGTCTAGAGAATGTGATACTTCAGAACTTCTGAGCCAACCTCTATGCAAGTGCCGTCAGAAGTTGCAAACATGGTCAAGACATAACGCTTCAATCAGAACATGCAAAAGCGTTACTCTTTGGTCAGAACATACTGTTTCAATCAGAACGTGCAGAAGCATTGCTCTTTGGTCAGAATATAATGCTTCAGTCAGAACATGATTCTTCAGCATATAAAGGCTATGTTCAACGCTTTGGTCAGAAGATGCCCCTTCAGTGTTTGGAGGTTACATTTCTGATTTTCTACAATCAGAACATCACCAAACCCCAAACCTTAACCTGCTGCCCTGCTATGGCACAGTCCTGCAACCAGTTGTCACAACACTCCAAGGTACTGCTGATCCAGTCCACGCCTACGTTTTTCTTGCACCAAATTAGCCTACAAAAACTGTGATCTAAAAACAAAGGGACAATATGCTAAAAATGTTTAAAAACCCATTTGTTTTCCCCCCAAAACCACAACAAATTCATCTATAAATAGTTTGTTCCATCACACGTTGAAAGGGTTGGTTTTTGGAGAGAGAGAGAGAATCACCCAAAGAACGAAAAAGGCCTTAAATCTTTGCAAAATTCCAAGAATCCAAAAAGCCGTAAACACCAAAATACCAAAACCTTAGCATTTGATTCTAGCATCAAAACTCCATTTTTATTTGACTAAAACCATCTCCATGGTTGTTGATTCATATACTATAAGCTATTTTAAATTCTGCATTCATATTGCTATACACTCTCCATTCACCTCCACCTCAAAGAAGTCAGAGTATCACCCCTTGACTGTTCCAGAAGTTGAAAACCTCCATCCTGTTGAGTACGTGAAGAATTTGCTCAGAACATCACCAGAGTCCAAGACTAACCTCCAGTTTACAGAATCTTTTCCAGCTTCAAGGTAAGCTTCTGCTGACTCTTATCACGTTGCTTAATCATTATCAGATTTGTATGTTCAAAAAATACAATGTAGATATCGTGCTTCTGACGTTATACATATTCTGAGGTTTCACGTATTTGTTTGCCTAAGTATGGAATAAATCAGTTTTAGAACTTCTGAAAGAAATTAGAACTCAGAATTAGGATTAGCAGATTCACACTTGCCTCTGATTTATGGTTCTGATATTTCTTGTTTTTGAAATGCTATGAAACCTGCCATAACTGTCATATGCAGATCTTCTGTTTTATGGAGAAATGACCAAAACGCAGATATTCTGACCACCATGAAGAAAGAGACTAAGTTCTGGCAGTGATGTCAGAACCTCTGAGATATACTTTGTTGCTGGTGGTCTTAGAACTTCTGAAACCTACTCTATTTCCGGTGGTATCAGAACTTCTGAAAGCTAATGTGCTCCCAGTGGACTCAGAACTTCTGACTCTGCTTATGTTTTTTTTACTAACAGGAATTCTATTTTGCAGTGTGCTAGAGTCAGAACTTATAACCTCCCTTAATCAACAACACGCTGATTCTAGTTTTACTTTTTTTCTCTCTATCTTTGCTATCACTTTCTATTTCATTAATCAACACCACCAAAAATATTTTTCCATGCTTTGCTTTATTTCTTAAAACAAAAGGCCAAAAAAAATTTTTTTTTAAGCAAACTTATTTCTTTTCTTAAATAAATAAGTAATTTCGTTTCTTGCACATTCTGATCCATTCGATATGGTTGTAATAATAACTTAGGATTTAATCTTACTTGCAATCCCCATTCATAAATATGTACCCCCATCCCCTAAAGCGATGTAATAGCTTAGATTTTATTTTTTCGCATTTTATTCGCTTTTCATATATTGCTAGTAAATAGGATGTATGGAAAGACATGAAAACAACAAAATAGACAACCCTAATCAAGGTTAAAATGCATGTAATCAAACACACTATTCACACATGCACCCTTAGGGTAATCCCATTTCGTTGCCTATCAAAAAAATAGTCATGTCCCTCGAACATGGGCATTTTAGCAAAGACCCTCGATAAAAGATCGTAGTCCCTCGATGTTGCCTTTGGTAAACGATCTAGTCCCTAAAATGACATTGCTAAAACATTCCATGAGTTGCCTTCTATGACTATACAAACATCCCTACACCCGTCCCTTCACATCCAACGATGAGGCTTCCTACCAAATCAATGGTAAGATAGCCACATCCAAAGGAGAAGGAAAAGCATGCTTAAGACCTTTCGAGTAGGTAGGTTCGTTCTTAGTTGTTCGCTTGCTCATAACGAAAACATTTTATACACTCACACTTCCACTTTGAAATATTTTCAAAAGACAACACTTTGTATGCGTTCTTATAGAGATGAGAATCATTACAAAGAAAACCCTTTTCAAAATACTTTCAAAAAAACACAAGCACATTCAAACAAAAGCAAGTGATCTAGCAAGTAACTAAGAGCCCATGGAAAACCGTGGATGAAAAGGGTTCTAATACCTTCCCTTTTCATAATCTACCTCCCGAACTCAAGAAAAACACCTCTAAAGGTCTTTCCTGTGCTTTTTCACCTTTCCTTTTGGATAAAAGAAAAGTCGGTGGCGACTCTTGCTAAACCGCAACATTTGTGAACACAAACGCAAAACCATCAAGTCAGTTCTCCCACCGTATCACACCCCTTTTTTTAAAGATGCAAATAAATCATTAAAAAAGGAGGATAGTTGATGGGTATGGTTGTGTGGGTTGGACCAGAATTTGACTCCCCTAAGTTCTGGTATTGTTTTTTTGCATTAAAATGAGTTAATAAAATTGGAATTGGACTTGTGAGGGATCATGGACCTAGGCCCGAATTTTTTTTGTATAAGCCTCTTACCTTATAACAAAAAACTCTTCTTGGACTCAACCCGATGGGCCCTAACACCTAACTTGCTGTATCACCTCCTGACTTCAGCTTAGCACCCTCCTGAGCTCATATTTTCATATTAAGATTTGAACCATTTTTCTTATTTTTTTTATTATTTTTATTATTGTAATGAATAATAAAAATAGTAGAATATAATAGAAATTGTTCGGAATTAATTCTCTAGTTTTTTTTAGAATCCTCCTCACATAAAAACTAATAAAAAATACTTGTTCTTTTTTGTTTTTATCCATATTTTCATGCCGCTTTGCCATGTTATTTTTGACGCGTTTGTTCATTGTACAAGGTATATTATTATGCTTTCAATCATGTAACATAATAGGTAGTTACATGGTCGAAGCATACGGCTTATGCTCACTTACGATGCGACACGCCTTATTTCTCATCGTCTGGAGAAATTCATATCCTATTACATGTTGTCTTGATACATGCGATACTTTATGATGTCTTGTGCAGGAACTTATGATTATGCGTTTCATTCGCAACACGTGTTTTCCTTTATCTTAGCTGGATATTCTTTATGACTTTGTTAGTTTCTTGGTGAAGCTTGCTCGACGCATACTCCCTGCTTCTCTAGCGCTTTCGTCTGCTCTTGAGGACTTGCTCGCTTTGGTAGCCTCCGCTACTACCCTTGTACTTCTTCGCACTTTATTTCATTTCGTCATCGCTTTCTAGATATCATGTGAAGTAGGAAATAAAGAGCGTGCGTTCGAAGTCGCTGTTTAAAGACCTATAGCAGGCATTCCTCACTTCATTTGTTATATGTGTTGTGCTTGTGTTTGTTTGTGTTCTTGTTGATCGATGAGTAACTCAATTTAGAAATTGAGATCACGACTTCGCTCTCAGTGCATGCTCCCTATAGGATTTATCTCTTTCTTTTCTTTCTTGTTGATCGATGAGTCACTCAATTTAGAAATTGAGATCACGACTTCGCTCTCATTGCATGTTCCCTATAGGATAGTTTTGTTAGACTTTCTTCGGCATGCTAACCTAGATAGGATCTCTTTAGGTGTTCTCTCTTGAGTTTACTGGCTTGTTCGCTTTATCCCTGTACATACCATGTTCCCTTAGGATGCGCTTCCTCCGTTCGGACGCAAGTTAGACCTTAGGTTGTAAACCATGCATGCTAACAGTAGGTAGAAACTTCCCCTTTATCCTTGACATAGGACTACCATTGTATGATAACATTAGGTTTAGAAATAGGCTAGTCTCCCTTAGACTATTTTCTTCCCCTCTTTGCATCCTTGCATTAAAACAAAAATATTTTTCTTAGCAAATTCAAAAACACGCTAATCTCACTTAAACCCTTTTTTCAAGGTAATAAAACACAAACCAATTCAAACCATTTTGTGCGCTCGAGCACCTTTTCTCTAAAACCCTTTTCAGGTAAGGGCGTGATTAGTTTACTTCTGTGCCAACGCATAAGTCTCCAAAGGTCGAGCTGCGGTAGAAGGCGGAATTAACTTCGTCCATAAAAAACACAAACAAACAAAAACATAAGAGCCGAACTACGGTAGCTCGGATTCCTCAAAAAGGATACGTAGGCATTGAGGTAGGACCCAGGCGAGCATAATTTTATTTTCCCTACATTCTTTTCCCCTTTCTTTTGCATGCATTCTCCCTTCAGTAGTATAGTAAACCGTAAGCATAGATTAAGCACACCCATAAGATAGACAACAAGAGTGGATACCGTAGAGTACTACGGGCGTGTGGGGTGCTAATACCTTTCCCTCGCGTAACAGACTCCCTTACCCAATCTCTCGGTCGCAAGACAGTGACTTCTCCCTTCTCAGGTTTTCTCGATGTTTACCTTTCCCTACATGTGGGATAAAAGACGTTCGATGGTGACTTCATTGTTTGATGATTTTCAGTCGGTTGTTTCAGCTTCTAAGTTCTTTCTAAGTAATGGAGTGGTATACAAAAGAAATTACGATATGGTATTACTCAGATGTGTGGAAAAGCAAGAAGCAAATACCCTCATGAGATAAATCCATGAAGGCACCTTCGATATTCATACAAACGGGCACGAAATGGCTAGAAAGATTCTGCGAGCAGGGTATTACTGGTTAACAATGGAAGCTGATTTCTATCATTACACGAAAACATGCCATAAGTGTCAGATCTACGCCGACAGGATAAATGTACCACCGACTCCTTTAAACTTCATGAGCTCCCCTTGGCCATTTTCGATGTGGGTAATTGATATGATTGGTATGATCGAGCCAAAAGCATCCAACGGACACCACTTTATATTAGTAGCCATCGACTACTTCACCAAGTGGGTGGAGGCAGCATCCTACGCCAACGTAACAAGCCAAGTGGTTGCACGCTTTATCAAACAGAATATCATATGCAGATATGGTGTCCCAAGTCGGATAATTACAGATAACAGGTCTAATTTAAACAGCAAGATGATGAAGGAATTATGCGATGACTTCAAAATCGAGCATCACAATTCTTCACCATACAGGCCAAAGATGAACGGGGCCGTTGAAGCAGCCAACAAAAATATTAAGAAAATCATCCAGAAAATGGTGAAGACATACAAAGATTGGCACGAAATGCTTCCCTTTGCTCTGCACGGCTACCACACTTCTGTACGCACATCAACAGGCGTAACTCCCTTCTCACTTGTGTACGTCATGGAGGCAGTACTCCCGGTGGAAATTGAGATACCATCACTCTGAGTCCTGAGAGAAACAAAACTGGAAGAGGCAGAATGGGTACAGGTTCAACTCGATCAGCTCAACTTCATTGAAGAAAAACAATTAACGGCTTTGTGTCATAGTCAATTACATTAGAAGAGAATGAAGAGGGCCTTTGACAAGAAGGTACGCCCTCGAATATTCAAAGAAGGGGATCTTGTGCTCAAAAAGATTTTACTACCCCGCCTCGATTCACGTGGTAAATGGGCACCTAACTACGAAGGTCTATTCGTAGTCAAAACAATATTCTCTGGAGGTGGTCTCATCCTCACAACAATGGATGGAGAAGAACTATCGCATCCAACCAACTCGGATGCAGTCAAAAAATACTATGTATAAAAAGCTCGCTAAGATCGAACCTCCAAAAGGTACGACTTAAGCAAAAAAAGGAGCATCCTGGTGGATCGAAAACCCTAAAGGGCGATCCAGACAAAAATTAGGGGCACACAAATTATTTTTTTATCCCGGTGGATTGAAAACTCGAAAGGGAAATTCAGGCAAAAGTTAGAGATTTCATACAAAAAAATAAAGGACAAAAAGACTGCGATCTGGGAGCTACGACTATGAACCATGAAGGGAAGGATAGATTGAAATCATACAACTCAGAAGCAAAGGGGATAAGAACATCAAAGAAATATGGGGGAACGGCAGTAGCAATTATCATTTTTTATTGCCATTTACCGTTTTAAGACTTTCTGTAATTATCTCTTTCTAGGAATTGCACCTTGTATTCTCGCCCACTCTGGGACATATCAATAAAACATTTATTTTCATTATATATGTCAAATCATGTTCTTACTTTCTCATATTTTTTTACAGAATACTACGATTATTACTCATGAATATTATCTTGAAATAATTTCGGGGAAATTAACAGAATAAAAGAATCTGAAAAATATAAAAAAAAACGCTTGGGTTAGAAAAATAACGAAGGAAGATCAACGTATACGTCCACACACATAGCTACTCTCACGTCTTGCAACACAAAAATCTATACACATATATACGCCTGTATCTACGCATATCTACGCCCATGTCCATACGCATGTTTGCGCCTATGATTGCACTCGACAATACAAAGTCTATGCATATATCTATGCGTCCCTATACAACGGCTACGTAAGCACCTATGCATAACTTGCAACACGAGGTCAACGTTCGCACGCGTCAACGCACATATGTACTCCTGCAAATTCTACATACGTCTACGTCTACGTCTATGTCTACGCCTGCATACAAAGTTACGAATAGGCCATCATCTATGTTTACGCCCGCAATACAAAATCAGTGCTCAACTTTGGCTAATTTTGTCCACCGCATTTAAGTTCAACGATGCTACGACGACACAACATACAGCGTCAGGAATTAATAACTCTAAATCAATGGTTAAAGGAGAGAATGCTGGAAATAGTTTGCATAACATTTCGAGGCATACGCGCATCTTACACACATTTCACACATACATTTTGCATATCTAAAGCATACATACACTAAACATCCTTGCATACATCTAGGGTTTCGTGTCGATGTCAAAACATCATACATTTCACATACATACAACATTCAATACGCACGCATACACATGTATCACATAGCAAACGGACAAACAACTTCATCCTCGATTCAACTATCTAAGGATCGACCAATGCAATACTTCCCCTACGATTCAACTCGTCACCTCAGTCTTCATGCCGTGATGCATTTAGCCCATCACCTAGGTCTTCCCGCAGTGATGAGGTCCTTACAAGTCCCATTACATTGCCTCTAAGCCGCAGTGTATCTCTCCAGATCAGTATATTGCCTCTAAGCCGTAATATATCGTCTGACTCAAACACATCGCCTCTAAGCCGCAATGAATTCCCAACTCAGCATGTTGCCTCTAAGCTGTAACATATTCTCAAAGATCCATTACATTTCCTCTAAGCTGCAATGAATTGTCAACACTCTGTACGTCGCCCCTAAGCCGCAATGCATTTTTTCGGTATATTGCTTCTAAACCGTAATATATTCGTCCAACCCAAACACATTGCCTCTAAGCCGCAATGTACCTCTCCAGATCAGTATCTTGCCTCTAAGCTGCAATGCGTTCTTCAAACCCAAACACATTACCTCCAAACCGCAATGCGTTTCTTCCAACCCAAACACATTGCCTCTAAGCCGCAATGCACTCTTCAAACTCAAAACACATTGCCTCTAAGCCGCAATGCATTCTTCAAACTCAAACACATTGCCTCTAAGCCGCAATGTGTTCTTCAGACTCAAATACATAGCCTCTGAGCCACAATGTATTCATGCTCGAAACATCGCCTTAGACATCATGCAGCGATTCACAAGCATAATCCATGGCCTCAGTCTTCAAGCAGCCATGCATCATCAATTATTATTGTATTCATCCTCCAAATGGATGAATAGTAAAAAAACCAAACCAAGACATACGAAATTACACTCCTAAAACCATCTGCCTCGTTATGAAACCCTGGTAAGTGATGCATCATCAGCTTGGCCTACTTCCTTGAGACTCGTAAGGGTATGCCGTATCGGTGTAACCTTATTTTTGTTGGACAAATTTCGAGATACTTCAAGTATTCAATACTTTCAATTAGAATGCACGAGACCCGAGTTTTCTCACGCTATTCGATGAAAGATAATTGAATTGGGGCAGCTGTCGTACCCCAAATTTGTCCTACCTCGATGATTAGTTTTTTCAAGTTTTAAATAATAAAGAAACGTTCGGTTAAGGATGGTACAACAATATCTGATGGCCCATGCTTAAAATTTAAGTCAATCAGGGGTGTATCTTTAATTCAGGAAAACAGGGCTTTCTAAATCAGAAAGACTCGCGTATCCGTTTGCAAAGCATGTTGGCCGTTGGCCCATGCGATTTGTAAATAGAAATTATCGGAGTAACCATAAAGTTCTACATCATTAAATAGTTGCTAATAGATGGGAGGTCGAAATTAAAGTAAGCCCGCTCGAGTTTAAATTGTATAAGCTTGTGTAGGTTAAGTTGATTTTAGCAAAAATAAGGGGTGTAGTTACAAATTACAAACCCATTAAGATTTGGTTAAGACGAATACATTTGCTGTTTTCTCTTTTACTGTTAAGCTCTTATAATAACAGCTTCATAAATTTTTTAATATTACTCCTTTTTTTCTTTCTCTATTTTTGTTAAAATATTTAGAAAATAAACAAATTAGAATTGGGCCAATTGAGCTTGGTTACTAAAAACATCTTTGCTGTAATGTTATTACTAAAAAAAAAAGAATCATTTGTTTTCATCCTGCATGTTCGTTAAACTTTCATGTAACAATTCATATTAAGAAAAATAATAATATTTAACTTTTTGCTAGATTATCAATGTATCATTTTTGTTGCAATATTGGTTGGCTGTAAAGAAGAATTTCCACGCTTATTATTATCAGATACAGCTAGGGCCCAATTTACTAACTATCAACCGTGTAAATCAAATCTTGAACCAAATCTTAAGTTGCAAAGAATAGGATTAAATCATTGAAATCAAATCTGCAAAGCCCGATCAAACCAATTAACATCTACTGTTCAGATCATTTGCGCAAGTTTGGAGTAACAAATACTATACATCAAACCAAATATGTGAACTCAATCAAAATCAAATTTGGAAATCACAATATACAGCAAAGCAAATAATCTCAATCCATATCCCAGAAAACCAATTACAACCAATTACAAGTGAATTAATTATATCAGAATCAATTATAAATTAGAATTAACAAAATCATTATTACAAATCTAGTCAAATTTCATAAGAATCAGATCTTTCGTTTACAGTTCAAGACAAAATATTACAAAGGAAATCCAAATATTACAGAAAACTAATATCAATACAGATTACAAATCTAAAAATCTAAAACAAAATCTGGAAACAAATTATAAGATTTACAGTGGAGGCCCTAAAGCGAATCCAATCTCAGAAGCACGGAATCAAGTCACTACTACAAAAAAAACTGATCTTCATCAGATCTTTACAAATCCGAAAATCATCAATTACAGTAATCACACAACAGAATCAAATATTACTGCAAAATCGCATATCACAGAAAACTAGTTGCAATCTAAGTTTATAACAAATCAAATCTCAGAAAAAGGGAATCAATTACATTGATTGGTAAATCCCTAATTGATCTAATAAGCCCTAAATCTAAGCAATTGTAACTCGTACAGCAAAAACCTTAATCTAAATCAAACCCTATAAATGCTAGAAACAAAAACAGAAGCGAGGAGAAATTTTTTTTGAAACAGAGGACTTGTGACGAGAAAGAATAAGGCAAGAGTTAAGGGAAAACACGTAGAAGAAGGGACAACCTCACTTGTATTTGAAGAAGGAGGAAGAAGCAATTAGGGTTTCAAGGCCTGAAACGCTAATCGCGTGACTGCGCCGCCGTATCAACCTGCCTTACACCATCGTCTTCGACCCTTCAAGCTCCGCCACTACTGCAACCTGCAAGCCGAGAAGGAGAACAGAAGATTAGCGTCAAATCGGACCGGAAAGGAAGTCAGAAAGCAATTTTGGGAGGGCAAATCTAGCTTTCGCTTTTTTTTCTAATTATTGATTTGGGGTTTTGTTTGGTCGGGTTTTGATTAAGGGGGTCGGGTTGAAGCGCCGCCGTGATAAGCGTTTTTTGGGGTTAGGGTTTAGGGTAGGAGAAGATATGGAAGGAGCTTCATTGTGTTAGCGTGAGAGAGAGAGAGAGAGAAAAGAGATGAATCTGTGATTATTGTAGAAGGGATATGAGGATGAAATGAAAAACAAAAATGATTAAAACAGAATTGTATTCTAAATGATCCAATGCCCGCGTGTTCACCATATTATCACGCACCTGCAATCATGCCCGTTAGATCCTCATCAGACGGCCAAGAGGCCAAGTCTTACCGTAAGATCAGTGCTCCCTCGTGTACGCAATCTAACCAGCCTCTCTCCAAACGCGTTTTGGGCCAAGGCCCGTTAATATTTACACCCCCCATTCGCCCTGATTGCTAAATTCCAAAATGGTTTACACCGCTCTCCTTAGAAAAGCATTTGGGGCCTAGCCCAGAGTCTTAATAGCACCCCCTGGTTTTTACTTCCCAACTGATTGCACCCCCAGATTTATTTTAATTTGTTAATATTATTATTTTTTATATTATATTCCATTAATATTTTATTTTCTTTCTTTTTCTTTATAATTATAAATATTATTATTAATTATTATTATCATATTTTTATAATTAGTATACGTAAATATTATTATTTATATCTATATTATTATGCTATATTTTTATAATAATTATAGTTATTGCTATTATTATTTTCTATATATTATTAATTAGTACGTGTAAATATTATTATTTATATATTAGTACATAAATAATTTTTATTCAAATTCATGTACATATTATTTTCTCATATATTGCATTAAAATATTTTTGCATGCAATAATCAAGATTTTCGCAACTAAAACAATTAAAAAATATAAACAAACCTCAAATCATTTTCGCGAATAAATTAAGCTAATCAACAGTCTTTTGCAAATAGGGTTTCAAACTGATTTTGGCTTACTGTGCGCTCAGTCAAAATCTCCGCAACCATTACTCTTGACCGAGTGCGAAGTGATTCAAAATATGTTTACAAACCCTCTAAAAGATACCAACCCATACGAACTATAAATTGGGACTCTGATTCCTAATAAGAGGATACGTAGGCACGCGATCTAAAATCATGGCGAGTCTTGCTAATTAAAATTCAAAATCCTGTTTATCCCAAACCTAAACCTAGAGCTTAATGTCCTTGTGAACAAGGTGGATGAAAGGTGCCTAATATCTTCCTTTCGTCCAATTGAGTCTGAAATTTAGAATCTCTGTCCGCAAATTAGGATTGTCTGTTAGGTTCCCTTCCCTAGGATAAAAATTAATAGTGGCGACTCTTGATTTAAAAACCAGTTGCTACAGGCAAATTAGGGGTTGTTTGGCTTGCTACTACTTGGATTCTTTGGTTATTAAGGAATGATGTTTATTTTCGGAATGAGGAATGAAATATTAACAATACAGTATGGTGTATAAAAACTTTGATATGGAAGTGATCTTTTTTTTGAAGATATTACTCATTTCAATTATATTTTTTACGAATTTAGTAAAGATTCTTTGTTATTTTTCTCGTAAGTCTAATTGATTTGTAATCTTTCTTTTTCTTTTCTTAGTCGGGTTGATCTTACTTTTGATATAAATATGTTAGAGAATCTTTAATTCTCCTTTATATAATATTTTACTTATACAATTTTTTTTTATATTATAATAATCTTAAAAAAATAATAATTAAGAATTCACCAATATTTTTCTGAGTCATTTTACGTTAAAGAACGTAGTTGTATACCAGTACTCTTCAAAAACAAATTGCATGTATAACAAGGCATTTAACTTTTAAGAATTAAACATATTTTTCTATTTTTAAGCGGATTGGTTTATTGTGATTAAAAAAGAAGTAGCAGTGTAATTTATTTTTTAATTAACTTTTATTAATTTTAATATATAAAAAAATGCTGTCAAATAAAAATTATTTATACTGACATCTATTTTTAAAATAGTTTTTTGCCCAATTCGTTACAGGTGTTGTTGTAATTCGGTTCTTTTATTTGAATATCTTTTGTATTCGTTTTAATTCAATCTTTTACTTATAAAATAATATTTTTTTCTTTACATACTTTATCTGAACTTTTTTTTCTTCTTAATTTCTTTATCAAACCAATCACATAATTAAAAGACTTATGGTAGGTGGGAGGATAAACTTCCAGGAGCTTGCTGCCAATGTTGAGTGTTGAAAAAGTGTACTCCAAATTCTTAAACATCACACACATGCTTTGAATTGCTATACCAATAATTATGGAAATTGAAAAGAAAATCATACCCTACCTAAGGTTACGTGAAGAAATTAACTTGAAAATCATACCCTACCTAAGGTTAGGTGAAGAAAGGTTTTTATTTATGCGTCATGCTAATCATACTTCCACCCGATTAAGAATTTTAAATAAATAAAATAGTATAAGTTCAATGCATTAAATAATACAATATTTTTAAAAAAAAGTTAATTATTTTTATTTTCAATATATTAAGTATATGTATTTTAAAAAAAATTATAATTATAATTTATTTTTAATCTTTTAAAAAATATTCAAATTATTTTTTTTTTAAATTTTTAACAAGTACTCAAAGACACTCATTAGCATCTCTTTTTATTTTTTTAATATTCAGTCCTCTCCATTTTTTTAAATTGAAATAATTTCTTCTCTTTAATTATCCTTAGGTTTTATATTCGTTTTTATTGGTTAATAATTTAACTTTTTTCATTTTAATTTTTTGAGTTTTATATAAAAATTAAACAGTTTGATTCTTTAAATTATAAACATTAAACATTTTTATTATTTAAGTTATAAATGTTTGATATTGACATAAAAGATAATCATAACCAATATTTATAATTTAATGAAACAAAATTTTGAACATTTAATCAAAATAATATGAAAATAATTTAATAATTAAAATCGCGGCACTTTGAATTCACGTTGTTTCTCACTTTTTGGGAAAGGAGGGGTAAAAGAGATATTTACTTGTGAATTTAAAGAGAGACTAAAGTATATTAACTAAGGTAAAAAGATTGGAGTTGATGAACCATGGTTTTCGTAACTATTAGAGCATCTCCAACCGTGAACTTATTTTTAGGTTTTTGGCGGGATCCATTAAGTCACGTCAGCTTGAACCAATTCAATTAAATTTTCACTCTAATAGTGCAATTTTAAAGAACTCATATTAGATCTCACAACTTTATTTTATATATTAATATTTTATTTATATTAAATAAAATTTAATTTGAAATATATTTATTAGAGTTCATTTAGCTTTAATAATAGTAATTTGAATTAAGAGATGAATATTTAGAGAAAATATATGATCAATTGAAGGTTAATAAAATGAAATTGCGAGAAAAAAATTTAAAATCTTACGAGTACATTAATAAAATTGTATGAGAGAAATAAAATTATGAAAGAAAAAACACAAGAAAGTACATTAATATAAAATTTTCATTTGGTCCTACTTATAAATAAATAAATTATTAAAACTAAAATAAAAAGTAAAATACACAAGAAAGTGTTGTTGTTAAAAAAGCTTCTTTTTATTATTATTTTATTAAAAACTACCGTAGTAATGTATTACAACGTTTGCCAACATGTCGAACTTCAATGGTAGATTCTCTTCATGCAATGGTTGATAGCTGGCAAACTTGAAGAAGAAACAAGCCGCTGGAGATGGTCTTAGTTGCATCAAGATTGGAGGATTTACCGTCACAATGACACATTTTAACCTCTATTAAAATGATATTGACATTTCTTTAATTTTAAAATATACATAAATATTTCTTGAAGTCTATTAAAATAACAATGACATCCTCTAGTTTTTAGTGATAACCAAACATTATAAATATAAATGATATTTATCTACGATTTTTAGTCTATTACTAAAAAATTTCGTTAGTAAATGTATGCTTACGGGAGATAGTTTATGTTTTAAAAATAGAGGTGGTGTCGGTGTTATTTTAATAAATTTTAACAAATCTCAAAGGAGATGAGTGTAATTTTCCCTTACTTTTTCATTCAAAGACACTATCATTTCATTTTTTCATTGATGAGATGAATATCAAGTTGGATGGTTTATAGTGCATTATGCATCTTACTATCATAGCCACATAGTTGGATCACATATTTTCCAATTTTAAGATCTGAGGCACTAGGTTTAATGGTTACAAACTTAAAAATTAATCTGGATAAGGTTCATGAAGAGATTATCACTATGTGACGAGCTTATGCACGATTTTCATTTCCAAAGGATAATACGAGGGCTATTTGATTGCCATTGTTAATTATGTTGGTGATAATGCACATGTTTCTTATTACATAGAATATGTATTGAGGATATTTTTTTTTGTTGTATTTGGTTGAAACAATCATATTTGTTGATAAAATTACTACCTATGTGAATGTTGTCTATATTAATTACTTCATAGACGTTGAGATAATTAACAAGTATAGTTGGAGAGTATTTTTTTGAGATACTTGAATTCACGAGTGTCTTACACATCTGTTCTTTGATGTGTAACTTCATATTATCACTACACCAAATTTGTCTTTTAGCAGCACCCCTACTAAAGCGCTTTTTGTAAAAGCGCTGGTATAGGTTGCGCTAAAAACAAAATAAAAAAACACGCTAAAAAAGCGCTCTTAAAGGGGGGGGTTACAAAAGCGCTTTCAGAAAGCGCTCTTAGAGGCTGGGGTACGAAGGCGCTTTTGAAAAGTGCTCTTATAGTGGGGGGGTATGAAAGCGCTTTCTGAAAGCGCTCTTATAGGGGGCTTATGAAAGCGCTTTCAAAAGCGCTGATATAGGGGGTGGGGTACAAGAGCGCTTTTATCCTCAAAAGCGCTGGTATAGCCTTAGTTACGAAAGCGCTTTTCAAAAGCGCTGTCATACCCTCTTTACAATTAAAATTTTTTAAAACAAGAAATCGTTCATTCTCACAAAATCTTGCATTCTCAGAAAACTCTTGCATTCTCAGAAAACTCACAAAATCGTTTCAAAATCTTGCATTCTCAGAAAACTCACAAAATCGTTTCCAAATCCCTAAGCTTGGAATCGTCTTCAATCGTTTCCAAATCCCTAAGCTTGGAATCGTCTTCTCCGTTCTCAATCGTCTTCTTCGAAAGAAAAAAAGCTTGGAATACTTAAGGATCAAGAGCTTGCTTCATCAAGTCGTCTCCAATATTTCATCATCATCTTCTTCCTAGAGGTGAGTTCATAGTTAAATTTTAGCTTTGAGAGAAAAATCCATGGTTGGGAAGTTAGGGTTTGTGTTGTTGTTGTTATGAACATGAAACTGTATTTTAGATTTTTCCATTACTTATGAACACCAGGTTCTCAAGTATAATGAAACTAAAACATACCATTTATTTGAAAGGGAAACCATTTTTTCAGATGTAAGAGAAAACCTCTGGTCATGCTGTGAGAGGTTCAGTTAAGATGTCTTGTTAATTTCACAAGAAATAAAGTTAAATGTATAGAACTGATAGCTTGCAGCTCAAACGACACTAAACTAGATGTTGTATTTATAATGCAAAGCTGATTGTAGTTTACCTTGTTTTAGCTTGAATAGGCAGCAAAAAGTTGTTAAAATCAAGAGTTTATGAAAATCAGTTTTACCTATATAAAATTGACTTGTAAACGCGACTACTACAAGTTTAACCTACGATATATATAAATTGACAATATAAAAATGCATGAATAATTTAATTTTCGTCTCAATTATAAAATATATAATTGACATGAACAAAATCAAGTTAACAAAGAAGAAAATGAACTTAATGTGAAAACTGAGATAAAAAAGAGAGGTAATTTTATTAAAATCTCGTGCAAGGTTACTAGAGTGTATTGATTCACTATGAATTCAGTGAAGAAAGGAATCAAATAAAAAGGATATTATCTTGGTTTTGATATCTTAATGTAGAAAAATATTTAGGAGTAATTTAGAGAGTGTGATAATGGAGCTAAGGATGGATTTTATTTTCTTGGGATTTGTTTTTTACTAGTTGAAATTTTGACATTAGTATATGTATGTTTATAGTCTTTGATTCCTTGCATTTCTTCATTCTTATTCTTCTCTTTGATTTGACACTAATGTAGAGGCATGATGTGTTCCTATTACTTGCATTTTATTTTATTCTTCATTTGTCAATGATGTTTAAAGAGGTTGTCACATTAGATAGATGTTGTTTGCTTCTTAGATTTCCATGAGATAAATGATTTCCCAAAGAAAATAGCAAATCTTGTTATTGATCTTCTTGTTGTTGGGCATGTTGCCTAATCACTATCTACAAAACCAAAGAGAATTAAATCAGAACCGGCAGATTTCAATGCCTGGGCTTCCCTAGTTTGAATTAGCGGAGTTATTAATTATAAGTTCATTTGGCTTTTGTTTTGAGCATGCAGATTTCAATTTAGTCGAACTTTTGAAAATTAATTTCACCGTGCAAATTATTTTCTCTGAAGATTTGTACTGTAAATCCCCTCTAAGCTGTTTATTTCTTTGACATTTGCTTTTAAGATTATATATCGTGGCTGTATGTTAGCAAAAGCAGCTGTCTCAATATTTCTTTTCTCTACTGTTTGTTTTCCCCTGCGTCGTTTCTTTATTGGTTGTCTGAAGATTTTCTTGCCTCATTCTTTCAGGCTGACAGTGCAATTGCCGCCCTAAGCTGCAGTGGCGTGATTTTGGGTGCTCTGCCTATAAGGTTAGCTTGATTTTGGGTGCTCTACCTATAAGGTTAGCTTGATATATCTTTCTGAAGTTTAGGAAACATACCATTTTAACTTTATCTATATTATCGTTAGAAGTTTTTTTTTAAAGTTATCATTGGGAGTGTGGGTGTAAGTAGGAGGCGAAAAGTTAAAATGGAATATTAGATTAGTATATATAGATAAAGTTAAGTGAAATCTAGGTCAGCAGAAAGAAAAAAGAGATTTTACGATTGTTGATTCGGAATTATTTTTGCATGTCTAGTTAAAAACTTTTTAAAACAATTCATTCAAGATCGTATCGTCTAATTCTTGTGGATAAAATAAATAATGATAAAATTTGATGTGTTCTCTTATGTCTTTATTTTATACTTTTATTTTCTTGTATTTGTCTTTTTCTTCTGCTCATCTTCAAAAAATCATTAAAATTGATTTGTTTTTTAAAATCTCTAATAAAATTTATATCACAATTTACAACACTCCTTCTTGTGAAAATCTAACTATTATGTGGCTGAATTTATGGTTATGAGATAACAATCCATTGATGTCAGATAAAATCTTCAACAAAAAAAGGGTTTTGAATTCAATAAAAGTATCTTATTTAAGGCATAATATAGATTTGGTTTGAATTCAGTAAAAGTGTCTTACTTGAGGCATAATGTAAATTTGGTTGATTTTAATTTTAAGTGTTCAAAATTCGGAGATTGAAAATATTTTTTTTCCAGTTTTTGTCGATCAAGCTTTACCGAGTGATTTATGTTTTATATAATGTATCTCTAAGTATCTAAGTAATAAGTTATTTCTTGGTGGTTTTCTGTTCGTGTGTGTGAAAAGTTATGCTTAAATATTGAACTTATTAGAGCCTTAGTAAAATTAAGCATAAGCGCTTGGAAGAAACGAAACTTGTTATATATCATCTAATAAGATGAAATTCAATATATTCAATGTTACCAACCTCTTTTTAAGTTTAAGATTGTCTTTTTTGCCTATAAATAAAGAGAGCTCTGTTATAATTATGCATATTCCTTTGAAGAATGAACAAGACATTGTGGTTTGGTGTTTCTATTAAGAAAAGTCTTAGATGGTGCTTATTTGGAGTTTGTGGTTCTATAGGAATGCTATTATATTTAGAAGTCAAAAAATTAATGTGGGTTCTATAGGAATGCTATTATATTTAGAAGTCAAAAAATTAATGTATCGGATTTAGTTTGATCGATTAAGATTTTTTTATGGAAGTAGTAAGTAATAAAAAATATTTCTCATACCAATACTAGTTTTATGCGTTTTGTAAAATTCTTTTTTTTATGTTCAAAACATTTTTCAAACAAAGCTCTTGTTTGCTTAGAATAGTAATTATTACATATAAATTGTATTATCATCTTTCCTCGTGGACTCATAATTTTAGTCATTGTATTTTGATATTTGTTGACACATCTACTACACATACAATAAAAATTTTAAACAAGACTATCAAAAATTAAGTTCAAACTTAAAACATCTTTTTATTTAAAAGAGATTTCTTACAATTTTAATTTCATATATTTATCTATCGTTAAGTGAGGTACTTACTAACTTTGTGAATTGAATTCGCCATAGGGGTTACTTGTGAAGAGTGAAAGTTTGACCGTTTTTGTTTAGCTTAATTAAGACATGGATAAGACATGGATGAATTCAAACCGATTGTCGAAAGAGTACGAGAAAGGGGTATGGGAATTTGTTGAGTTTGCGGTTGCGCACTCCAAAGACCCGCTTCGAATGCCGTGTCCTTGCTTGGGTTGCTGTTATGCCGGGGGTAAGGTTGACGGGAATCAGTTGGGATCTCATTTACTACGGTTTGGAATTGATAGAAGTTATACATGTTGGACAATGCATGGTGAGAAAAGTACCGGGAATGCTGAGTCGAGTTGTAATAGGAAGTATGCTTCAAACGACGATTGCACAGACACATACGATTGTGATCGAGTCGAAGAGATTGCAGAAGCGCTTGAAGAAGATCTTGCGGATTGTCCCAAAATGTTTGAGAGGTTGGTAAGCGATGCAGAGAAACCGTTGTATGTTGGTTGTTCAAAATTCACAAGATTGTCTGCGGTGTTAAAGTTGTACAACTTAAAGGCGGACAATGGATGGTCGGATAAAAGTTTCACAGAGTTATTAGCCCTTATGAAAGATATGCTACCAGAGGATAATGTTCTTCCCAATCGAACGTATGAAGCCAAAAAGATGTTGTCTTCTATTGGAATGAGCTATGATAAGATACATGCATGTCCAAACGATTGCGTTTTGTTTCGAAACGAGTATGCAGCGTTGAATGAGTGTCCTAAATGTGGTGCCCCTCGATATAAGAAAAAGTTGTCTCCTGCTAAAGTCTTATGGTATTTTCCTATAATTCCGAGATTTAGACGCATGTATCATAGTGAGACCGATTCAAGACACTTGACTTGGCATGCAGATGAAAGAATTATTGATGGAAAGTTGCGACATCCGGCAGACTCACCACAATGGAGTAAAGTTGATACTGAATATCCTGAATTTGGAAAAGAAGCAAGAAACCTTCGGTTGTCATTGTCTACTGATGGAATGAACCCGCATGGTATTCAAAGTATCTCGCATAGCACATGGCCTGTGATTCTTATGATTTATAACTTACCTCCGTGGCTATGTATGAAGCGTAAGTACATGATGTTATCTATGCTAATTTCTGGGCCTAAACAACCAGGGAATGACATAGACGTATACTTGGCACCCTTAATCGAAGATTTAAAGTTTTTGTGGGAGAGAGGTGTGGAGGTTTACGATGGGTATAGGAAAGAAAGTTTCAACTTGAGGGCGATGTTGTTTGGAACAATTAATGATTTTCCAGCATACGGAAATCTATCCGGGTACAACAACAAGGGTCAAAAGGCGTGTCCTGTTTGTGAAGATGAAACCGATACGACACGATTGGCGCTTTGTCAGAAGAATGTCTTTCTCGACCATCGTAGATTCTTAAATTCTAATCATCACTACCGTGGGTGGAGAAAAGCATTCAATGGAGAGGCCGAACATCGTACAGCCCCGCCTTTTTTGTCAGGTGATCAAATTTTTGAAAAGGTGAAAGATGTGAGCACTCAGTTTGGAAAGCCTTTTGCACATTCAATTGTCAAGGGTGGGTGGAAGAAGAAGTCAATTTTCTTTGAACTTCCATATTGGAAGTCGTTGTACGTAAGACATTTCCTGGATGTTATGCATATTGAAAAAAATGTATTTGACAGCGTTATAGGTACGCTACTCAATATACAAGGAAAGTCTAAGGATGGCGTTAACATAAGGAATGACATGGTAAACATGGGGATGAGAACTGAATTGGGGCCCGTGACGAAAGGAAGACGAACATATCTGCCACCTGCTGTTTACACTCTATCTAGAAAGGAGAAGAAAACATTGTGTAAGTTCCTCAGTGAAGTAAAAGTTCCAGAAGGCTACTCTTCAGATATTAGAAGACTTGTGTCCATGAAAGACCTCAAGTTAAAGAGTTTGAAGACGCATGATTGCCATGTTATAATGGAACATTTTTTACCAATAGGTATACGTTCTATTCTGCCAGAAAAAGTAAGAAGCGCAATAACTAAGCTGTGTTTCTTCTTCAGGTCTATTTGCAGTAAGGTGGTCGATCCCGCGATCTTACCAACATTGCAAAATGAGATAGTTGTTACTTTATGTGATCTTGAAATGTATTTTCCTCCCTCGTTTTTTGACATAATGGTTCATCTAGTCGTTCATCTTGTGAAAGAGACACAACTTTGCGGACCAGCTTATATGAGATGGATGTACCCTGCTGAACGTTATATGAAAATATTAAAAGGGTACGTGAAAAACAGAAGTCGACCAGAGGGTTGTATTGCCGAGCGATACGTTGCTGAAGAAGCGGTTGAGTTTTGTACTGAATATCTGTCAAATGTTCAATCAATTGGACTCCCCAAATCTCATATTGTCGAAAAAAAAGAAGGAAAAAGGCTAATTGGAAATAAAGTTGTGACAGTATCAATGGTCGAACGGGATCAAGTGCACTTGTATGTTCTGCACAATGAGATTGAGGTTGAGCCGTTTGTTGAAATGCACAAAGTTGTTCTCCGAGATTTAAATCCAAATAGAAATGAGAACTGGATAGTACGAGAGCACAATCGAAGTTTCATACCGTGGTTTAGAGATCATATTTATTCAAAGTATCGTTCAGATCCTGCTTCAGTAACAGAAAGGTTGAGATGTTTAGCCTATGGTCCATCTGTAATTGTGCTTTCTTATAGCGCATACGCAATTAATGGATACACATTTTATACCAAAGAACAGGATGATAAAAGTACTATGCAAAATAGTGGTGTTACCTTGGTAGCTGAAGCTATGCACATATCAAGTGCGAATGACTTAAATCCGAAATTTGCAAATTTGTCATATTTTGGTGTTTGATTACGCGAAGTTTCAGATTCCTGTATTTGGTTGCAAGTGGGTTGAAAATAATAGTGGCGTACGAATGGATAAGTCAGGATTTTTGCAAGTGGATCTCAATAGGGTAGGGTACAAAGATGAGCCTTTCATTCTAGCCTCTCAAGCTAAACAAGTGTTCTATGTCAATGATCCGACAAGTACGAAATGGTCTATAGTGCTTTTATCTAACAAAATAGTTGATGAAAAAATTGAAGATCAAGGTGATATTGGTGTTGGCATTGAATCTTGTACAAGAAACGATCAAAATGAGAATGAATCTTGTATTAGAAATGATCATAATGAGGGTATTTGGATCAATCCAACCGTCCGCATTGTTAAGAGACGCGTAGTACACAATCCTACCAAGAAAAGAAAGAGACGTTAGTGATAAAGTTAGTGTTAATAGTGTCAATGTTTTAGTTTGTTTGATACAGGTTCAAAATTTGAAGCATTTTTTTCTGTGTCAATGTTTCTTGGAATTGGATTAGTATATATTTTGTATGCTATGATGACTTGTTGCAATGATGAAACTTGATTGTTGTTGTTATATGTCGCTATGAGGTCGATATTGATGATGGTACTGTAATGTTAGTTTAATGGTGTACATGTTCAAATATATACATGTTCTCTCTATTTCAATCTTAATATGAGTATCATCTAATATTATTTTTGTCATTTTTGTCTCCTTCATTTTCCTTAATATCTTCACTAATGGTTTTTATTGGTTACTGGTTCATATACCATCTACATATTATCTAGTTGTTCAAGAGTTAAGGGGTAATTCGAATTAAAGGTATTATCTTTTTATTTTGTTTTAAAGTTTTCATTTTTGTTTTTAGTATATCCTCCAACAGTGTTTTGTTTTTATTTTAATATTAAGATGTTTTTTCTAACATTTTTTTATGTTTTAGGTATCTCTTCAAAGCAAGAAAAATATTACTGGACTGCTTATTTATTATCTATGGGTTTAGTTTCTTTTGTTGTTAAATACTTTATTATTTTTAGTAAAAGGGGTTGAGTTTTGAGGTTAGAATTGTGTAAGGTTTTGTGTCACTTTGTTAGAGTATGAATCCCCTCATCTTTGCCTAAAAGAAATATCATGAACATGCTTTTAATATTGATAGAGTATGCATCCCCTCATCTTTGCCTAAAAGAAATATCATGAAAAAGTAATATTGATTGTATCACATGCTTTTATTTTATTAATATCTTCACGTTGAACAATTAATAATGGATTGATTTTTTTTCTTCTTATAATAACTTCTATGTTGTAATTTTTTGAAATGTTTCTCATATAAAGTTAGTGTTAATAGTGTACTAATGTGCTTTAGTTTGTTTGATACAGGTTCAATGGCTCCAGATAGAGATGCTCCACCTGAAAACCCACCTGAAAACTCACAAGAAAACTCACAAGAAAGAGTTGCTTCGGATACAAATGCTCCACCTGATACTGAAGCAAAAGAGGTTGCACGAGGCATCACTATTATGAAGGGAATCATTCGACATAGAGACCAAGGATTAGTATACCGATTGGAATGGAATTCTGATAAACAACCAATTGGTCCTAATTCTGCAAAGTTGACAAGTTATATTGGTGCACTTGTCCGTATGCATATTCCGGTCTCCGTAGCTACCTGGAAATCGAAAACGAAAAATTTAGAATTGGAGGAGAAAAAACAAGCGATTTGGGAAGAGCTTCAGGTATATATCATATATGGTTAATTGTTGTTATTATCTTGACGATAAATTGTTTAAATTACTTATACTAACACACTATGCGTACGTTTTTTTGCAGAGGACTTTTGAGATACCAGATGAACGTAAAAGCTACATACTTAGTTTGGCCGGCAAAAGATATAGAGGGTGGAAAAGTTTTTTGACAAACACCTATCTTAAGGATAAAGATGGAAAATTTCTTGAAGAGGCACCGGGACGGCCAACAAAGTATGCGACCTTCATTGATGAAGCAGATTGGGCTGAGTTTTTAAAGCAAAGAGATGAAGCTTTTCAGAAAAAGAGTGCCACGAATAGTAAGAGAGCATCCAAACTCGCGTATCCATACAAGAAAGGGCGTTTGGGATATGCACGCTTAGAGGATAAAATTGTAAGTAAATAGAAATGCGTTTTAATTAATTGTCTACATGTGCATGTTTTAATTGACGATTTTATCGTTTGTGTCAATGCATAGTTAGAGGAGACTAAAAGTGAGGAAGCTTCACTTCCTGTACATGTGTTGTGGAAGGAAGCTCGTGTGGGCAAGAATCAAGCTGTCGATCCCGATGTTCAGAGAGTTTATACTGAATGTGTAAGTATAATACTGTGTCTTTAATTAAATCAAATGTTTTTTAATATATAAATGATTTTTTATCTCCACTAATAATTATTTAAATGTAAATGAATTACAGGAGACCTTGTCGCAATCGGCATCCACCGGTGAGGAGAGCGTACTTAGTAGAGTACTAGATGCTCCCGAGTATCCCGGTCGGGTGAGGGGTAAGGGTCATGGTGTGACTCCAACCTCTTTTTATAAGAGTTCTAGGAGAAGATCAAATCTTACCAATGAAGAAGTGTTGCAAAAGTTGCAGGAATTGCAAGCACAGGTCTCTGAATTGCAAAGAGATAAAGATATGTATATGAGAGAAAAATGCAACACTTCATCGGTGAGAGAAACTAGTGATAAGGCTAGTATCAACTATCAAAAGAAATTTCCCGAGGTAATTATAAGTTTTTTTCCTTACAAACTGTTCTATTTTATTAATGATAATGACTTTATATTTTCTATTTGTTTAGGGCATTTCATCTTGCCAACTATACTTATCGTCCCCGAATTATCGACTAGTTGGCAAGGGAAAAGTGCACAACACTTCGGGAGATTTACTTCACCACAGACCCCTCCCGGATGGACACCTGAAAGTATCGGTGGATGTTGTATTAGATCGTGATGCGATTCTACCGGTACCTGACATGGTCTCAGAGACGACATTGCTGCGAGATGCAATAGGATCATTTGTTGCATGGCCCTCGGAGCTCATTACCATTAGTGATGAGGTATACTGAAAACGATTATGAATCATTTAGTTTTCGAATGTCAATTCTAAACCGTTTATTAATTATTTTTTACATTTTAATTTTAGACTGCTCCTATAAAACCCGCAATTAAGGGTAAAGGGATTTTACAGGAGGAGGAGTCTGTTGCATCACTAAAAGAGGTACATTTAAAGTGTTAATATATAGTCTGAATCTAAATCTGCATGATTTTATATTTTACCTAACTTATATGATTTTTAGGCATCCGCTCGGGAGTCACAACAAGTGACGCAGCAGGTTCGTAGCTTACCACCCACTGGTCCTCCGAAGCAAGCGGCAAAAAAAGGCGGTGCTTTTGTGCCTCGATACCGTTCGACACTCGCAACAATGGTTGATATGTCCGATTTGAAGGATGGTGGTTTACGTGAAATCAACATGGATGAAAGTGTCTTCGGTATTGAATTCCAGTCACATATTACATTTGATGACTTGGAAGAGATTTTTAGGCATGATCAACTAGGCGTCAGTAATATGCACTCATACATCCGGTAATATTCACTCATCCGATATATTATTTAATTAGTCCCACAATATAATTTATTTACACATTTCAATGAAAATAATCTAATGTTTATTATGTTTTTATTTAAGGTTGTTGTATGACAGAGTGTTGCGCGGGACTGCATTGTCTAACAGATTCCGTTTCGTGTCTTCCGCCCATTGCAGCGGAATGACAATTGCTTCGGAACCGGAATCAGTTAGACAGCGCTTAGTAGATAGATTCATGTCCACCGGCAATACAGAAAGTCTGCATCTTTGGGCGTATAATACCCGACCAGTAGGGTTAGTTTCTCATTCTTGGTTCATCTAATCTCTGTTTCTTTTGTGTATAGCAAAATTTTCATATAACCTATTGTTTTAATTTATAGAGCACACTGGTTGCTGCTTGCTATCAACCCGATAAGAGAAGTCGTGTATTATCTGAATTCGGTAAATGGTGAATGGACCAATTATCCGGCTATGAAGGAAATCGTTGATTTGTAAGTGGGATCGTTCTAAATATATATTCGTGTATATTTATATATTTTCTTATTTGTGGGATTGATTTAAACATATGCTTTTATATATTTAATAATTAGATCAATACAAGTGTTCCGTAGTCAACGGGACGCACAGGTATCCCGGACTAAATCAAACAACATCACTTGGATCCAAGTGCAGGTACATTACTTTTCACAATTTTGCTTATAATATTTATGCTACTTGGTAAAACAAGACAACTATAGAATCTTATTTGTTTTATTATGTAGTGTCCGCAACAGCGAAACAGTCATGATTGCGGATACTTTGTTTTGAGGTTCATGAAAGAAATCCTTCAGGCGAATCAATTAGAGATTCCGCTCACGGTATGAATTTATAACTTAAGATAATTTCATATAATTTATTACATTTAACTAAATATATCATTTATATTATGTTTTTGTTTTGTAGTACCTTGACGAATTCCGTGCTGCTGCGTACCCGAAGCTTAAGTTGGAAGAAATTAAAGAAGATTTGTGTCAATATTATATTAAGCAATTTTTCATGTAGGATTTGTGTCGATTTGAACTATAATATTATTGATGTAATGATGTATATATATAATTTTGGATATTATAATGGTATTATATTAGTATATATATTGTCTTACTGATGGCTGAAATAATAGCGTCGAAAATATATTACAGGTCAAAAATATATTACAGGTCGAAAATATTACAGGTCGAAAACATTACAGGTCGACTGGGAGGATTAAATTATAGGCTGCACATAAAAATACCTCATTTAGAAACGACAGCGCTTTTAAAAAGCGCTCTTAAAGGTCCACCTACTAAAGCGCTTCTTAGTAAAAGCGCTGCCAAAGACCAGTAAAAAAGCATAAAAAATTAAAAAAAAAAAACGCAGCATACAAAAGCGCTTTTGGAAAAGCGCTCTTATAGGGGGGCCTATCAGAGCGCTTCTTAGTAAAAGCGCTGCCAAAGACCAGTAAAAAAGCATAAAAAATTAAAAAAAAAACGCAGCATACAAAAGCGCTTTTGGAAAAGCGCTCTTATAGGGGGGCCTATCAGAGCGCTTTTTCCAGAAAAAGCGCTCTCATAGGGGGGCCTACCAGAGCGCTTTTACAAAAGCGCTTTTGTATGCTGCGTTTTTTTTTTAATTTTTTATGCTTTTTTACTGGTCTTTGGCAGCGCTTTTAAAAAGCGCTCTTAAAGGGGGGTCTACCAGAGCGCTTTTTCCAGGAAAGCGCTCTTATAGGGGGTCCTACCAGAGCGCTTTTTCCAGGAAGCGCTCTTAAAGGGGGGGTCTACCAGAGCGCTTTTAGAAGCGCTTTTGTTACCTACGCCAGCGCAAGCTATTAAAGCGCTTTTAAGCGCTTTTAAAGGCCAAAATAAGCGCTTTAGTAGCCCTTTTCCGTAGTAGTGTATAATCAATTTTCATAAATCTTTCTCGATTCACCTCCCATTCCGTCATAATAGAAATATCTAATTTTTTATTCTTTATCATACCATCATCAAAGTGAATCCCTTTTCAATGAATGTTGACAGCATCCATACATATTGGTCTATCAAGCTTCATCTTCTTGGCTATTACACAGGTACATGGAAGACCATAGTTTTTCTAAGTGTACAACCATACTTAGAGTTATATGGACTAGTTTTTATCTAATTGCATAACTTCAAGATAAATAAAATTCAATCCCGCACGAGTTATATTATCAATCAACTATGAATACAAACATTTTTCCTTAAATTTATGCTCTAGTACTATGATACTTTTACCAAAACAATTTTGTATCTCATTGTGTTGCAATTCTATCATACTCTCTATTGCTTTCCAACCCTTTAAAAAATCACCTTTACTATCTTTCAACCATTTCTTCAATCTACCATGAGCAAATTCAACTTTGTTTGTTGTGATGTTTCTAAGATGTCTAACTTGATCAGTTTATGCACCAACTAATCTCTCTTTCACATAGTATAATATTGTAGTTTTAACATATTTTAAAAAATCTAGATATTTAACGCACATATTTTTGAACTGCATGATAGAATAAACATTTGACTTGCCTGTAGAAGAATATATTATAATATTTTACATATCTATTATGGTTCCAATATTTGTGTAGATTTGACCATATTTCTGTCTGAACCCTTGGTTTTTTTGTTTCCTAATATTCCCTTGATTTTAGATCTCACACCTTTTCTTATGTGTTACTCAAACAGTAAAACATACGATGTAGGAAATATTTTTTCTACATAACTCATCAATGAAGTATCATGATCAATGGTAATCTCTATGAAATATTTTCTAAATCTTTCAACAGATTGTGACTCATTTCTAGAGTCAAAGTGATATTATTATCTTTTTCACATTCCAAAAAATCAAAGCTAATTGAATATGTCATCTCTGTAGAAGTAGCACAAATGATTTCAAGTAGAGCAGGTTGTACTTGTTGATCTTATACGTTGAATCAATGATCAATACTGTGAGAAATGTGTTAAACAACTTAATGGATCCAGGATGTGTCTAAAACATATCTCAAACTGATTTTCCATTTTCATACACTCTATACCTAGAAACATAGTGAACCTCATCTAACAATATCAACAACTATTACATTTCAAATCTTGGACTCCTTATCACCTTGTTATCATGTGGCGAATATTATAAATTTGCTTAATTTTGAGACAATTTTCGTTCTTTTTTGTTTCAAAATTGCGAGTATATTTTTGGTTCGGGCCATGTTCGTTATACTCTTAGCAACAATTTATTCTCTTTAGAATATAATAAATTGATAATATAATTGTTGGAAATCCACCAATACTCTATGATGAATTTCGACCACCACTGATGATTAGTTATGAGACAAACAAATAAAAGATAATAGAAATATTTCTGCAGAGCTTCTCTCTGCCCACAATCTGTGGAAACTTTATTATTCACTTTGCAACTGCAAAATACTGTGAATGACTTGATTACAAAATAGGGGTTACTCCCTCTATTTATAGATTTAGGTTAGCTTGCTCCCTAAGCTAAAACCCAAGCCCAAAATATCTTTTTACTAAATCAAATTTAATCAAATCTATTCTAGACTTAAATTCAAATCTATTTAAATATAAAACTAAATCAAATCTAATTTTGACACATATGAATTACAATTTAACAATAATGATTGACTAATTAGAAATCGAATGAATGGTTATGTACATCGCATAACATATTAAATTTCCAAACAATTTTGGCTAAGTGGTATCTGAACAACTTAATAAGACGTCCACATTTTCTTATTCTGGTGCCATCACATTTCAATTTATGGATATGTTTTTTATACTAGCCACTTCTTTAACATCTCATCATAGTAAATGCTACTCTTCTATCAGAATTATAATCATGCCTCCTGATTATTATTCCAAAACCTAATTTGGCAGTTGTTTACTGTGGAATTTGGTAAACAAATGCTGTTAGTCTTCCTAGAAAAAGATTATCCGCATGATCGGCTAGATTGATCCTAAAACATGTTGTGTTAAAAGTTTCTTAAGTTTTTTGTGTGATTTTCTGGGTAAGAGATGATAACTTTGACGTGGGCAAAATCCTTAAAGTAAAATGAAATATTAAATACAAGTGCATAAAATGTAAAGGTTTTCGACAAAAGTAAGCTGAAAATAGACTTAATGTAAAAGAATTGAAATTGATAAAGGGCGGTGTTTGAATACATACATTGTACTCAGTTACTCTTTTCTCACTTCTCTCAGATGATTTGAGTATTTAGAGTTTTCTGTTGTAATGTCAACACAAGGAAAATCTAATACTAAAATTCCTACTTATTCTAAAATCGAAATAACTGTAATAAAGGGTCTTTTCCTCGGGGAATGATACATTCTTGCCTACATGTACTTCGCCTTTAGCCTGCTTCCACGCGTCCTTCAGAAATAGATAAGGCCAAAAAATATTTTCTTGGCCTCGTTTCATGTTTCATCTCCTTTAGTCGAACTAACAATCAAATCATTCCAAAAAATGACTAAGTCCCAACATCGTTGTACACTTAAGAAACCATGTATCTATCTTAACCAATGTTTGTAAAAAATCCTCCCCAACTTGCTTATCGAAAATCCATAGAGTTAGTTACATTTATTTAAGTATTTCTTCAATCCTTTCCTGATACTTCGAGCTCTAGGACGTGTCAAAATTTTAGCTAAAAAATTGCTCCCAAAAAATGTCTTTTTCGACCAACAGAAGAAAAATGACATTTTTTTAATGCTTCTACGCTATACTCATCCAATATTATGACGCCATTGTCATCATAACCACCTTTCCCCAAACTTCTCATCGAGACATGCGAAGCTCGGAGATCAATCACAATCCCTACTTTCTAGGAACAACGTGGCCACTAGAAAGGCTAACCGCTTGATTAGCCTCTAAACAGAAAACATGTGTCCCACGACTACAATCCATTTGTTAACTTTTAGAAACTACATAGTTTCTTCCTTTTACTATAAATACCTCATCTTTTAATTTTCTCTTTTTTCCTTGTTTCAACTTGTTTTAACTTCCATTTTTCTCTACAACTTTCCTCAGTAAACACGAAAACCATCATTTCTTTCAAATTTTCCAACCATTTTCATCATGGTAGCTTCGAAATCCAAGAATAACATATATGCCAAGAGCTCCAAGGAGAGTTTACAACTTGCAAACAAGATTTTAGGCTCGTTATTGGTGGAAAATCAGAAATATGTTCCTGAACCTCCTCTGCTAGAAGAAAAACTTCGTATTTATAAATCTCAGGTACTCATTCTCTTTACTATCTCTGGTGAGACTCACACATCAATGGGTCCTTTGCATGATCCAAAGGTAAGTTTAAAAAAAACAAGAGAATTTTTTACCTCTTATCATCATACCAAGCCAATAGTTATCTTGAAGAAGCCAACATCTACTACTGATGACTAGAGCGCTAAACTAGAGGTTCAAACAAGAACTTCTAAGGCCAAATTTGTCGATGAAACAAAGAAACCCAAAACAAAACCTTCGACTGACGCAACAGAGTCTAAGGAAAAATTCATCATCGAGTTAGAAAACCCCATATGAGAAATACTCTTAAAATATTTTTCTCTTGCCCCTTGTTTAAAGACCCTAAAAACTATCTTTATTGGCTTGCAAAAGTCGAAAAGAACAAATATCAAACATGGAAATACATGGGTATCTTCGACATGATCCAACTGTCAAAGGTAGGGCCAACATATTGGTAAAATATGCTAGTCGCTTTCTTGTACTTTTGGGGAAGCACTACAATACCCTCTAACTTTCGGTTAGACGATGGCAACATATCTAGAGGGAGGGGGGGGGGTGAATAGATACCTGATTAAAATTTCCAAAAAAATTCTGGTTTTGAAAATTTTATTTATCAAATAGTTTGAGCGGAAGGTTTTTCAAAAAGTCGTCTATACGAACCGTTATTGGAACTCAGATATGTAAATTGAATAAAAGATGATAATAGAATGAACTTGATCATTTGAATTAATATGCTTAATATGATACGGTGGGAGAACTGACTTGGGTGTTTTTGCGTTTGATCGCAAATGTTACAGTTTAGCAAGAGTCGCCACCGACTTTTCTTTTATCCAATAAGGAAAGGTGAAAAAGCACAGGAAAGACCTTTAGAGATGTTTTCTTGAGTTCGGGGGGGGGGGGGGGTAGATTATGAAAAGGGAAGGTATTAGCATCCTTTTCATCCATGGTTTTCCATGGGCTCTTAGTTACTTGCTAGATCATTTTCTTTTGTTTGAATGTGCTTGTGTTGTGACTTTTTGAAAGTACTTTGAAAATGTAACTTTGTAATGGTTCTTGTCTCTATAAGAACGCGTACAAAGTGTTTGTTTGGAAAATAGTTCAAAGATGTGTTTGTGAGATGTGTTTTTGAAAGTGATTTTAAAAAGGTGTCTTTGTAATGGTTCTCGTCTCTATAAGAACGCATGCAAAGTGCCGTCTTTTAAAATGTTTCAAAGTGAGAGTGTTGGTGTATAGAATGTTTTTGTTGTGAGCAAGCAAGCAACTATGAGCGAATATATCTACTCAAAAGTTCTTAAGTATTATTTTATTCCTCCTTTAGATATTTCTATCTTACCATTGATTTTGGTAAGAAGCCCCATCGTTAGATGTGAAGGGACGAGTGTGGGACGTTTTTGTATAGTCAAAGAAGGCAACCCATGGAACGTTTTAGCAATGTCGTGTTAGGGACTGGATCGTTTATCGAAGGCAACATCAAGGGTCATCGAGGGACTACGATCTTTTATCGAGGGTCTTTTGCTAAAACGCCCATGTTCGAGGGACGTGACTATTTTCTGATAGGCAACAAGTGAGATTACCCTAAGGGTGCATGTGTGAATAGTGTGTTTGATTTACATGCATTTAGTCTTGATTAGGATTATCTATTTGTTGATTTCATGTCTTACCATACACACCCTAATTACTAGCAATATATGAAAGCAATAAAAAGTGCGAAAAGTAAATATCCTACATTATTACAATCATTTAGGGGGATGGGGGTGTACAAATTTACAAATGGGGATTGCAAATAAAATTAATTCCTAAGTTACTATTACAACCATATTGAAATGTACAATGTAAGAAAGAAAAATGACTTGTTTAGAAAATGGTTTTTTGTCTTAATGAATTAAGAAAAAGAAATAAATTAATTAATAAAAGAAAATATTTTTATGTCTTTTTTATATTAATAAAAAGGGGATTAATATTGAAAATGATAAAAAAAAGGGAAATAATGAGAGATAGAATTAACATGCTGCTGAAAGCAACACAAAGGGGATCAAAAGTTCTGATGCCGGGCGCGCCGTGGTTCAGAAGGAAGCGTCAGAAGTTCTGGATTGATACACTTTGAGTTCATGCAAGACATATTAGAGGGAAAACACAGAAGTTCTGGGTTTCTATGTGCTGAACTTCTGAGTGTTAGAACAATGAGAAAATCTTAGAAGTTCTGTATATTAAAAAGTGAAGAGAACTCAGAGGTTCAGTATGTGCTAAGACAATGAGTGAACATCAAAAGTTCAGTGTGCGTTAACAGCGAGTGAATATCAGAAGTTCGGTGTGTTTAAACAGTGGGAAAATCATAGAAGTTTTGTATGTTAAAACAGTGAGGAGAACTCACAAGTTCTATGTTGTGCTAAAACCGTGAGTGAACATCAGAAGTTCTATGCCACATTTCAACTCTTTCCTCGTATTAATCAGCACATCAGCAATTTATTCAGTTCTTAATAAACAAAAAATCAGAAGGATAACAGCACAACCGTTTATAGAAGTTCTAATCCTAAATCTGAGCCTAGCCCTAATCAAGAAGTTTTGATCCTCAGTTTTTCTACTTATGCAATGATATGGACAACATTAATTGTGATATTTACATATTAATGATGTTATGAATGAAAAAATGCAAAGTCAGAAAGACGTACCTTGAATCTGGAGTGTGTGCTTGGAGCTTTGAGCTGTTGCCTTCAGATGTTTTGGTGTCAGCGAGAGTAACGGAACAACAGTTATGTTCTTTGATTCAAAGGGAAGAACAAAGGCTTTGTTTAGGATTTGCGAAGGTTTTTACTATTTTATTTTCTCTCTTTTGATGATTCTCTCTCTCCAAAAGCCAACCCCTTAAAAGTGTGATGGAAAAACTTATTTATAGGTGGATTTGTTATGATTTTGGGGGGAAAAACAAATGGGATTTGAATATTTTGGCACACTGTTCCATTGCTTTTTGATCATAGCTTTTTTTATTTGGTGCAAATATGGTATTTGGGAAAATACAGGCATGGACTGGATTAGCTGCTGGTTAGAGTATTGTGTTGTAGTAGTGCAGCAGGTTGTTTAAACGAGGTCTTGGGATTTGGTGACGTTCTGATCGCAGAAGACCAGAATGAGACTCGAAGGGTGATGTTCTGACCGAAGCGTTGAACATAGCCTTCATATGTTGAAGAATCATGTTCTGATCAAAGAGCATCGCTTCTACATGTTCTGATTGAAGCACCATGTCCTGAACTGTGTTTGCAACTTCTGACTGCACTTGCATGGAGACTGGCTCAGAAGTTCTGAAGTATCATATTCTCTTAACACTTAGAAAATTTTCTAAGTGCTTAGAAATTTGATTTTTTCAAAGTAACTTCTGACTTCTGATTTTTTTGACGAACCAATTTCATGTTTTGATGAAATATAATTGTTGAAACTTGATTTTGATCTAAAAGTCAAATGACTTTTCAGTGTGCTTTTGACCATTTTGTCCTTGTGAATGATTTTCTTGAAAAGTTATAATTCAAGACTTGAAACTTGATAGGAGCAAACCTGAGGGTCCAGAGTGATCCTTTGAGAATGAGAGGGAAAATTTTGGGGTACAACAGCTGCCCCTGTTCAATCTTCTTACACCTGAAGAGTTAGATTTGGTGAACCTGCCATTCGTGACTTGCAGATGGAAGATGATTGAACACTAGAGTGCCCAGAAATTTGCACTCGAAGATGTGATAGTTGGTTGTGTAGGGAATGATGGAAAGTTGTTGGAGATGGGCTTACATATGCCATCCAAAAGTGATTGTAGTATTTATTTACCGAGTATTCGGGAAGACATGCTGCTTTCGACCTGGGATCCAGAGAAGCTGAGGACCATAAAACCTTTAACCCATCTTGGCCTTTTAGGATGTAGTGCAGATACTATAAAGGAGTAATCCTAAAATAGTTTACGCGATACTGCACTCTGGTGAGTTCTCTTAAGGATATTATCAATTACCGAGTAAATTGGGACATTGGTAATGTCTCCAACAAGAGTGTAGACTCTAGAGACTTTTAGAACCTTATTATACAAGTGATTTAAACCCTTAGTTCATACCTTGTGGGTAATACCTTTGACTTCATGCTCATGACGTCGAACCTATGAACCCCTATGTTTGTAATCTTGTGTGTGATTGTTGCATTATCATGCATTCATGCACCCATGAGTATTCTTTAACAAACATTTTCAAGGAGCTTAAAGACTTCTCTTTGCAAATATTGCAGGTATTATTTGACCGTGGACTTTGGAAGGAGAAAGACTCAGAAGTACAGTTTCAAGATTCCTAAGATAGAAGAGTTGAAGAAGTTGGGTTCTTTGATTGACAGTCCCGAGGATTTCAGAAAGAAGTATGGAACTCTCTTATGAGTATCAACATGCAGGATGGTATTCTCACTACTATAGTCAAATTCTATGATCCGTTGTACTGATGCTTCACATTTCTGAATTATCAACTTATGCCTACATTGGAGGAATACTCTAATCTGCTTGGTATACCTATTACTGATCATGTTCCTTTCTCTAGCTTGGAAGAATAACTAAAGTCTCAAGATGTTGCAGTAGTTACTCATCTGAAAAAGTCAGGGATTGAAGCTCATATGACTACTAAGGGAGGTATTAGGGGTTTTCCTGCTATGTTCTTAATGGATAAAGTGTGTTACTTTGCTAGGATGACAAGTGTGTACGCCTTTGAGGCTATCTTTGCTCTACATACTTATGGGTTGTTCTTATTCCCTAATGTCGACAATTTTTTTGATGTTAATGCTATTAGGATCTTCTTGATTGAGAATCTAGTCCCCATACTCCTTGGAGATGCTTATTACTCTATTACCTTCAGAATTCTTACCAAGAGGGGATGATTATCTATTATGCGCCATTGTTATACAAGTGGTTTATTTCTCACTTGCCCCGGTCAGCTTCCTTTTGGGATTTCAAGGATTGATTGTGTTGGTCGCAGAAGATTATGTCTCTTACTCATTCTGATATTATGTGGTATAATCAAGCTTATTATGGAGTAAGGATTATTGATAGATGTGGTAGTTTTCCCAATGTACCTCTTCTTGGTACAAAGGGAGGCATCAAATGCAATCCTGTTCTTGCACGGTGTCAACTTAGATATCTGAAGATGGATAAACCTAATAACATTTATGTGAGTGGTTTCTTTATTAAGGAGGGAGGAGACAACAAAGCAGCCGAGGAAGATATTAGTAAAGCATGGCGCCATATCCATAGGAAGGGAAGAGAAACACTAGGTAAGAGAGATGTTGTTTCTTTAGAGCCTTATCTTTGGTGGATACAAGCAAGAGCAATTCAGTTGAAGATGCCTTATCCTCACCAAGAATCGTTATCTACAGTTTTTAAAGAGTCTACTCCTCCTCTTTTAACTGATGTTGAAGAGATTCAACCTGCTTTAGCCAGGATGCAACAAGAGAAGGATGCTTGAAAGAATAAATATCATACTCTGGATGTGGAACACTTAGCACTCCCAGGGAAGTTAAAGAAGAAAGATGATGTGATTGAGATTCTTGAGCGACATGTTATGGAGATTATGGAAGAATGAGAGGATTTATTTTCCTCTCGCATTCAGCCAGTTACCAGTGATCAAGATTACTCTCACGTGCTTCCTACTTCCGGTGGATAGAAACAAGTCATTGGTAAGTTCATGGAGGAGAATAACCAGTTGAAGGATCAAACAAGAGGCTCAAAAGGAAACATCAGTGTGAAGTGGTATCTTCGTAAGCCTTGTATCCTTAGGACTTTTAGATTTCATCTTTTACTCTTGTATTTAGTTTTAATTCTCTGTTTTTGTGATTGACATTAATTTTGGTAAAACTAACTTGGAAGCAACATGATGAACAAGATGTTTCAACTTGCAGTTTCAACATGTCGAATGTGATGTCCTATCCAGAAGAGTAGGACATCCAGTCTGTTACATTTTTTTACAATTTGGATACATTTAATTTAAATTACTGAATATTCTGTGAATATTAAGTAATCCTATGTGGCTTCCAAGACGGAGGAATCAGAGATTCTGTTTTCCTGCAACATGTTGATCAAGATGTTCTATCATGTAAAAAAACATGTTGAATAAGATGTCCTATCCAGAATCATTCGACATCTTGTCTGTTACAGTTGTGCACTTGGATAAACTGAGTTTTAACATATCCTAAATATTATGGGAATATTAGGATATTATATTTGGTATCCAAGAATGAGGAATAAAAGATTCTTGTGGATTTAGAAGATTAATTTGTTTCTCTAAATGTTGAGACATTTTAGGTAATTTATTATTGAAGTCCTATTTTTGTACAGAAGTTTCTATATATTTTCAGCACCTGATTTGTTGCATTAAAGCCCAAATTCAGTCCAAAAAAGAGTTATAAATAGAATTCTACAAACCTAATTGAAAGGTGGAACGTGTATTATTGTTAAGTGTGTTTTTAGGGTTTGTGCGTTCATATTAATTATGAGCCTCTCCAATATCATATTGGTATAAGAGTAGGACTATCTCTATTGAGTTGTAAGTATTGTTAATCACTCTTAAGCTTCTAAATATTGAGTGATTATGTGTTTTTGAAGTTTGTCTTCTAATTCTTTTAAATTGTGTTCTTGTCACTATTTGTGACTAAAAGGGAAGTGAGAGGGCTCTCATACTCAGGTGTGTCTTAGGTAGAAGAATAGCCCGGGTAGTGATTAGGTGATAAGTTGTAAATAGGGGAGTTTATCTTTGAATATATACTATTTAGTGGATTTCCTTCCTAGCTTGGTAGCCCCCATAGTAGGTGTTGTTGTACACCGAACTGGGTTAACAATTATGTGTGTTCCTTTATTTTTCTGCAGTGTTTAATTGCTACCTTATCATTGTGTTTTTGTTCAGAGATCAATGTCTTGACATCTCTTAAGATATCTGAGATCTGATTACCAGAATTTCAATTGGTATCAGAGCAGGCATCCTACTCTGTATCTGGGTGAGATTCATGGAAGATACTTTCTGGTACAATGAATAAGAATGGGAAGATTACTGGTGTGAAAATGGTGATTTTAAGAAGACATATTATGAGGTGATGACAAAGGAGGTCAGTGGTTACACTCCTAAAACATGTGACAGATTCAAGGAGTGCAAGAGGTTATTTCACAGAGAAAGAGGTGGAAGACACCTAAAGATGATCAAGATTGTTTTTTACCAATGTTATAGTGTGCTTCTGCTGATACTGTTGATGGTGGTATGTGTGTGTGTGTGTGCATGATGTCTTGCCAAATATTATGACATCTTTCCTGATGTGTGAACTTGGGTAGTTCATATTGGTTTGATGCTTTGTATTTTCTTGTGTCTTGGATTTTCCTCTTGATGGGGGATAAATGATTGTATAAAATAGGGGGAGTAATGGTCCTATTTTTGTAACTGCATATTATCATTGACATATCATTATGTTTGTAATTTTTTATCTCCATGATATTTGTGTACTTGATGTGTGCCTGTTGTTTTGTGGTGTGTGCTAATGTGCTATCGTGTTTTTCTCTTGGTTAGTTACTTACCTTTGTTATATTGTGGCTAAAAAGAGGAGAATTCTATTGAGTGATTATGTGTTTTGGAAGTTTGTCTTCTAATTCTTTTAAATTGTGTTCTTGTCACTGTTTGTGACTGAAAGGGAAGTGAGAGGGGTCTCATACCTAGGTGTGTCTTAGGTAGAAGTATAGCACATGTAGTGATTAAGTTAAAAGTTATAAACAATGGAGTTTAGCTTCGAATTGATACTATTTAGTGGATTTCCTTCCTGGTTTGGTAGCCCTCAAAGTAGGTGTTATTGTACAACGAACTGGGCTAACAATTCTGTGTGTTCCTTTATTTTTCCGCACAGTTTAATTGCTACCTTGTCATTGTGTTTTTGTTTAGAGATCAGTGTCTCGACATCTCTTAGGACATCTGAGATATGATTACCAGAATTTCATTTAGGATTATTTAAACTTGTACTAAAGTTGTAATCCTTCCAAAATTATTAATGAAATGAGATTATCCAGTGTTTCAAAAAATGTGTTATTCCTTTGATATTTGCAATTGTTACAGTTCTTTAAGTTTGTTGAAAATTAAATAAACAAAATAAATCACGCACCTTACATATCATGCATTATCTTGCATTCAATTTTTGCATTGTTCACAAGTGTCTTACACATTTCTTTTTGTCTTCAGTCAGCAAGTTGTTGCATTCCTATAACACTCAGGCTAACACCAAGAGGAAGATGGAGAATTTGGAACAAGATAACTGCGAGCTTCACGAGGAAGTAACTGCTCTAAGAACCGGTATGGACAACTTGACTGCTTTGGTGGAATGCTTGGTGGATGCACATAATCAACCACCACCTCCTTCTCCTCCTTCTCCCAATGTGGTACAACCTTAACAACAGACATCTGTCATCTATGAGATATTTCAGGTTCCCATTTCTATTATTCTCGTTACTGCTGGTGCACGTCATCAGATGCCTCGTGGTTATCCATGGAGAATGCCTACAAATTTTGTGCCTGGAGGATATACACTAGCTGTGGAAGTTGCTCATCCTTTCCAACCTATTATGACTACTTCACCTCCTGTTGTGCATACTACTCTAGTTATCAATGATCAAATTTGTCATGTTGATGCTGCTCCCAGTGAGAGTTTGGAAATACATGATCGAATGGATGATTTTCAAGACTAGTTCTTGGAAATGAAAAAGGAGATGAAAACCCTCAGAGGGAAGAAATTGTTTGGGAAGAATGTTAATGATCTCTGCCTTGTTCTAAATGTCCAAGTGCCTGCCAAATTCAAGGTTCCTGATTTTAAAAAATATAAGGGACATTCCTGCCCCTAAACACATCTGGTGAAATATGTGAGAAAGATGTCTACACATACGGAAGATCAACGCCTTCTAATCCATTATTTTCAAGACAGTCTTACTTGAGTTGCTTTAAAGTGGCATATGGGGTTAAATAGTGTTGATATACATACATTCAATAATTTGGGTGAAGCCTTCGTGAGACAATATAACTATAAACTAAATATGGAGCCTGATCACGACCAACTGAGAGCCATGACCCAAAAGACAAAGAATAATTCAAAGAGTACGCACAACATTGGCGTGAAGTGGTTGCTCAAGTTGTACCCCCAATGGAAGAAAAAGAGATGACTAATGTTTTCTTTAAGACTCTTGGCTTTATTATAAGAAGATGATGGAAAGTGCACCAAGCAAATTTACTAAAATGGTTGGTATGGGTGTCCGATTGGAAGAAGTTGTTAGGGAAGGACGTCTGTCAAAGGATGAAAGTTCTAGTGGTACCACTAAGAAGCATGCATATGGTTTCTCCAGAAAAAAGGATGTTAATTCTATGTTGACTTCATTATGTCAAGTGCGAGCTTCTTGTTTGGTTAGACTCTTCTTTACCCTAACTTTCACTTCATGCTTTAGAATAGTCTCTTCATATCTTGTCCATCTTCTTTAATTTCAAAAATCTTCTCCCTGCTTTTCAAAACTCTTCTTATTTTCAAACTTGATCCGCTTTCATAATAAACTTAGACTTAGGTCCATGCCTTTTTTCAAAAACTCTTTTCTTAATCAAGTCATCAATCAATATTAATCAAGATATGACTTATATCTTCAATACTTAAAAAATAAAAATAAAAATTCAAAACCATTTTGCTGCTTTGACTTTTCACTTTAAAACTTTTTTCTTAAAATTAATCAACACACTTTCAAACTTTTTTACCCGAACTACATGGGTTTTAATTTCAACATTGATCATTGTTGGTATATAGGCCTATAGCTCATTGGAAGCTTTATCAAATCAAAAATTGTAAAAAAAATACTTATTTTCTCATCTCCACAATCTATTTTGTAAATATTTCTTTTTAGCCAAATACACAGATTTTCAAAGAGGTTCCTGCAGAGTACCGTAGATTATTAGGGTGCTAATACCTCCCCTTTGCATAAAAAAACCCCTTAGCTTGATATCTATTTAATTTTGGGTCTATTCACTCTTTTCCCATTTTCCTTTTGAAATAATAAAGTGCGATGGCGACTTTCACTTTGTGAGTTAAGTCAATCAATGGCTTAGTCTCAACTTTTTACCGCTACAAAAATGTATCAGATGAAATTCAAAGTCTCAAGTCCAATTTCTAAAGTATAGGATCAAGAACCTAAATATAAGTCCATAAGTCCACTTCCAAGCCAAGGATAGTGACATCAAGTCTAAGTCCACATTAAGTCTTTTAGGGTTTTTAATTTATTAATGTCTTTTCATGAAAAGAAAAAGAAATGCCCAAGGAAAAAAAATAAAAAGACATAAAATAAAATGACATGAAATGTAAATGCTTGAAATGTAGAATCCTGAAATTAAATTGCATTAATATAAATGGCAATACATTAAATGAAATTAATGTAAAAGTGCAGAAATATAAAGTTAGCACAATTAATATGATTAATGTTAGTAGTTAATAATCCGATTCAGGACAAATTTAGCGCTATGTTAAGCAATCATAAGTGAACTTATGTAGAAGTTACACCTAACTGAGGCGGGTCAATAACAATTTATGTGTCATGTATATTTGAGAAATGATATAGACCATTCTCCTAAAACAATACAACATAAGTCAAAACAAAAAAAAAGTGATCAAACACAAAGGTAAGGAGATTAGATCATTACTTCAAACAAATTTTTCATGATACCTTGAGACAAACTTATCATTAATCTAAAGTACCTAAAATGATCAAATGATCATTTAGAGGTAGATTTGAAATGATGAAAGTTCATCAAACATCAATTAAACAAATTGAACAAGATGAATCCATGATCATCCAATTGATCAAAATAAAAGAAGAAAGAGATGAATAGAGAGAGCAACCAAATTGAATCACAATATTAGATCAATCTATCATCAATTTCAATAACCTCTCTTGGTACATCAATGTGATAAACCTATCATCAATCCGAAGTACCAAAATGATCTAAATGATCATTTAATGATATGTTTGAATTGATGAAGATTCGTGCAAACAAAGTATCACCCAAAATCCATTGATATTGATGAAGCATTAGATCAAAAAAGTCATGATCCAAGTAAACAGAAGTCAAACTAATATTAAATGAAAAAAAAATAAACAAATAAAGTACATTAAAATGATTTTTAAAATGGTTTTAAATGGAAAATAAAAGGAAAATTCAAATGAAGCATCAAAACATCAAATAAATGTTCAAATAAATTATGGAAGATCAAGAAAACTCTAAGGATCAAGATCTTAAAAGATTGGATACAAAAAGTTTGAAGATAATGAAGAAATAAATGGTTAAAATCAATTAAAAACAAAACAAAATAGAAAAAAAATAGAAAAAAAATAGGAGTGAAAAAGGTTAGTGGGTCTATTTTTTGAATTATTTTAAAAAATTAAATAAAAAGGGTTTAAAAGAAAAAAGAAATTAAAACAAATAAAGGCTAGTACGCGTGGATGCTTCTGATTTGATAAGGATTTGAAATTGGAGCCAAATCGCGTGAAGCAACTTCGTCTTCAACCTCAGAATCCTAACTTTGGCAACTCCATGAACTGGATTTTTGAGCTTAACCACACATCTGGTTAGCTTCACCATCCTTCATCGTTCATGTCTCCATGCTCAAGATCAATTTATTTGATCTGAGCAAGGAGAATTTGCAGAAAATACATAAAATCCTAGCAAGCTTTAAAGTAAAATTAAATTTCAAATATGAAGAATAAATTGAAAGTAAGTGAGGGGAAACAATCGGTGGAACAAGGCGAAGAGGATGGTAACATGTTTGAGTGAAAACAAAACTCATATCTACCTTTCCCAACTGAGCTTTAAAGCTTGAAAATGATGGAATTAGTTCAATGCTTAGAGGCCACAACAAGCTTCTGTAGTGCTTCGGTTAGCTTCAGAAGAGGCCGATGATGGATTTTAGGCAGAAAATTTGAGTTGAAAATAAAATAAAATGAGGCTTTGATCTTCTGATTTTGGGTGGTTTCGAGCTTCAAAATGACATGTTTTTTGGATGATCAAGCTTGGTTTTCAGTGCATAATCACTCTCTATTTATAGGACAAGAGAGTGAGGTCATGGCTTGTGTCAAAATTAGATCCCAAGCGTGTGAATGGAATGGAAAAATCTATATCCAAGTGTGTGAAATGTTGAGCATGGAATGCATGATTCTTTGCAATTTCAGGTTGTTATGAGCAATGTTTTTCCATTTGGGATAAGTTTGCACGTGCTTTAGGTGTTTCCATTTGAGTTTTGAGTGAGTTCTATTTTTGATTCATGGTCAAAACACAGTTTTCTGCAGCCATCTTCAAGCTCATGGTAAATCTTGTACACTCAACCATTATATGTATTTTTCTAAATAATCCTCTCCTTGAATATAAAACAATGCAAATAGAATAAATGCATTTGGAGATCTGAGCTGAAAATTACATGGATGTAAAGTTGAGGTCATGACTTATAATTATAGGTCAAATTTTTCTAAGTCCAAAAATAAACTATAATTGATCTTATGAGCATAATTGGCCTTTGACTTGTGAAGGGGATTTGAAGGGGACATCAAAATGAACCTTTTTCCCAAAGAACCAATAAAAAATGTTAAAGTATGAAAATTTTATGATATTTTGAACATAGGCATGATAAACTTAATTTTTAGGTCAAAACACCTTGAACCAACTTGCAACTTTTGACCTCTTCTTATAATCCAAGGCACATTTTTGAACATATGAACTCCAAATGCATTATCCTTGATTGTTCTTTGATAAATATTGACAAAAGCTTGAGAAAACTTGATGAAGAAGGCATGAAAATAAATTCATGAACCTACTTGAAATGACAAAAAGTAAGCAATCAACTTGAACGTTTTTTTAATCAAAAGGTGTAAAATGAAGCTTGAGGAGAAGGTGACCTAAGATTATAGATCATGTCTTGATGAATAAGCCCTCGAGAATCAATGGTTGACCATCTTTGACCTTGAGGATTCAAAAACCCTAACTGGATAACCACACTTGATCTTCTTGATTCAAAACCATACCATGCAAAATAAACAAAAGGAACAAAGCACATTTTTGTATTTTAGTTAAGGTTAGTAAAGCAAAAGTAAAAATAAAGGTGCTTGGTGATCTCCCACACAATAAACCCAAAGATATGAGGGTTGAGAGGCTACCGTGCTTATGAATTTGATAAAGTGCAAATGATATTATAGATGAAATCTTGGGGGTAAAAATTAGGGTATGACAACTTTAGAAATCAATATCCATACTAGGTAACTTGTTGTCCATATAACAACTTTCAGACACAAAATTTTCACACACCCCTTTCCATTGCAAATAGACAAACTGTTGTTGATTGATCTTGGGTGCATCCAAAAGTTAATTTCTGAATGTGGCGAAAGAGACATTTTAAAATTTTTCGTACAAGAAAAAGGCATTAGTTGACCTAGGATCTTTAGGGTTAGAACATGCTAAGCTTATAAAGAGTATTCAAAAGAACATGGACAAGTTTAAGTTCAACACTGGCGGGCTCAAGTCCAACATGGACGAGATCGCCGCAAACTCAATTAGGTCTTATTTATAGCGGTGGCGAGTTCTAGAAAAGTCACTCCCTAAATTTAAGGAGCAATTGAATCTATTTTTCTAACTAATATGTCAAATCTAATAAATGTAGAAGACCAAAGAGAGTTAAAACTATAAATATAGAATCACATAATTGTGAAAAAGTGGAGAATCACTGTATATCAATAAACAAAAGACCATTGCTGACATGATCTACACTATTGTACTTACCACAAGTAAATTACCAAGAGTAAGGATGAAAATAGGCTAGGTTAAGCTTTATAAGACCTGAGTCTGACCTACGATAAACTTAAAAGGTCTGAGTCTGACTTATGACCTACTATAGGTTCATTTTTTTGGCTTGGTGTGCCCTTTTTAAAAGTCTGACCTGGTCTGAAAGCCCATTTAAAAGCATATTCTTCATTAAGGTTTTCAATAAATTCATATTACTTAAGAATTCTTCTAGGTCGACCTATATATGCATATATAGGCCGACTTATTTAGAATTTTTTCTAATATATATGTATATATTTGTCAGTCTATTTAGTATTTTTTCTAATATATATGTATAAATAGACCAATCTATTTAGACTATTTTAAATAGAATTTAATTGATATGCACTGACAATGTAAAAAATTTTTACACTATCAGTATATCATGACTGTTAAATATTTATATGTGATTGACTTTTTCTTAAATCACATCAAAAATATTATTTATGAATGGTCGAGATGTATTGATGGTGTAAAACTTTTTATACTAACAGTACATATCAATTAATTTTGTTTAAATATATATAAAAATATAGACCGATCTATAAGATTTCATAAATTTTTTTTTAATAAACTAAATCTAACCTATTTAATTAAATAATTTTTTTTATAAAACATTGAACCTAACATTTTTAATAAATAAGCCTACCCTAGTCAAACCTTAAATAGGCTAGACGTCCATATAAACCGACGTGGTATATTCTCACCTACATTAGTTAAGTTATAAATGTTTGAAATTAAATTAAAAGATAAACATATCCAATTTCCAATATTTATAGTTTGAGGGATATAATAGCTTTTTATATTCAACTAAAATAATACAACAATTCATACCAAAAAAATAAAATAATACAAAAATAATTTAATAACTAAAGCGTTTAACGTTTAACATTTAACTGTGTCAAAAAAAAAAATTAACATTTAACAATTTGTTTACTTTTCCTAATAATCTATTGAATTGATTTTGCAGTATATAAGAACATATCATCACTCTATTATGTGCCCAAAGCTAGAAAAAAAAACATGGCAGCCATAACCATAACCAGTGGTTACGACAGAGCAAAAGCAGTGAAGGAATTCGACGAGTCCAAAATAGGTGTAAAAGGTCTCTCCGACTCCGGCATCAAAACCATTCCACAAATTTTCATCCACCCACCACAAACACTTTCCGACCTAAAATCTTCCTCCAACAAAACCACTTCAATACCACTCATCGACCTCTCCAACGTAGCTTCACCAAACCACCGACCAAACATCATAAACCAAATCAAACAAGCAGCCAAAACATGGGGATTCTTCCAAATCATAAACCACAGCATAAACTTGTCGGTTCTCGACAGCACCATCAAAGCCATCGAGTTTTTCCATAACCAACCACACGAAACAAAATCCAAATACTACAAACGAGAAGAAGGACGTGGAGTTATGTATGCAAGTAACAACGACTTGTACAGAACAACCGCTGCAAGCTGGCATGATTCTCTGCAAGCATGGATGGCACCAGAGACACCGAAAGCCGAGGAGTTACCGGAGATTTGTAGGAAGGAGATGATTGAATGGGACTTGAATTGTGTTGGAGTTGCTGAAGTGGTTTATGAGTTGTTATCTGAAGGGTTGGGATTGGAAAGTGGAAAGTTGAAGGAGTTGAGTTTTGCTGAAAGTAGAGTGTTGGTGGGACATTGTTATCCTTACTGTCCTCAACCGGATTTGACTATGGGTATTACACCGCATACAGATCCTGGTGCAATTACGTTGTTGTTGCAGAATCAAGTGCCGGGGTTGCAGGTGGAGCACGGCGGTGAGTGGGTGGATGTTAACCCTGTGCACGGTGGTATCATAGTTAATATCGGCGACTTTCTTCAGGTATGCCGTATCTACACAAAAAATAACTTTTTAAATATTATCACATTTCATAAAAAATTATAGTAAAATTGATTTAAGAGAATAATAAAAGTGATTAAAATATACTTTTTTACAAATAAAAGCTTAACACTTTTATTAAAGGAATCCAGTCAAATCAAACTAAAATAGACCAAAAAGTCTCTCTAGGTCTATTCCCAACCAACATGATTAGAATAAATGACTTTAAGGTTGCAAGTGGGGTATAAGTAGTTGCAAGTGGGGTATAAGTAGGCCAATGCATAGAACTGGAAAAGTTAACTAGTTTATAAATTAATTCAAAATATAAATTTAATATATTAAAATTAACATTAAAATAATATCCATATTTATTGTATTGAATATAGGACATGCATGCATATATGAAATTTTAGTTTATTGTGATGATTTCATTTGATTATATATATTTTTTATAGATAATATCTAATGGGGAGTATAAGAGTGTACAACACAGGGTGTTGGCTAATTCACATGAAAAATCAAGAATCTCAATAGTGATGTTCTTGAACTTGAGTAAATGGAGACAAGATGGTTACCATGGGCCTCTTCCTGAATTGGTGTCCTCAGAGAAACCGGCAAATTATCGAGATTTCACTCAACAAGAATTTATTGACAACTTTTATAGCAAGGGAATTGATACCAAGTCTTTCATAGACAAAGTTAAAATTCAAACCTGAAACGCAACTGCATATGGCTCCGTTTGTTTTAGTTTTTTTTTTTTTTAAACTGAAACAAACATAATTATAATAAACTAAATTTACACACTAAACTTTTCCTTACGATGAACCTGATTATGAGTTGTATTTGAAATCTATATTTTCTTAGAAAATTGTTTTTAATTACTGCACAAGATGTAATATGTGTAATAATTTATTATGTACTGGAATGTGATATCATATCCATATGTATTGGTGATGAGTTTTTTTTCTTCTTCTTCTTTTCTTTTGTATAAGGCATTGCTCCTTAGTTGTTTCATATCTACTGACAATCAACCAAAAATATCTATGATTTGCTTATTTAAAGGAAATAATATATTTTTAGACATACATAAAACTTGAAATGACAATTTCTACATTTTAGATATTATTATTTGAAAGTACGAGAAATATAAAAAAAAAAGGAGTTTAAATTGGGTTTTCAGATTTAAAATCTTTTAGATTTTTCAAATAAATAAGGATGAAACAAAAATAAAAATAAACGAATACAATTATTTTTATCTTGGTTTACTATTAACGAACTTAATCCAGTCCGTCCACCAAGGTGATTTGTCTTTCTCAACAAGGACTTAATCCACTATAATCAAACTGATTACATGATTACAAACACAAACAAAGACTACCCGTCAATGTTACAAACCACAAAGACTAACCGTCAATATTTTCTTGAGAATTTCTGACTATACCTTAGTCTCTTAAGGAACTACCAACTCCAAAGTTGAAATACAAAGTGTGCTTACAAAGATGCTTCTTAGATAGGAGATTACACAAGTTGAAATACAAAGAAATCACATAACAATGTTAATAGCAAGTTAAATGAACAAAAGTTCCTTGCTTGAAAGTTAATGAACAAAAGTTCATTGCTTTACAAAACTTTACACAAGATATATTTCAGTAGAAAGTTGAGCAGTGTTTCAACAAAATTGTTTAGCGTTGAGTTCTTATTTCCGATTCTTCCATGTCTTCCTTTTATAGCAAAAAAGAAATTCGTTAGAGGATAGAATAGTAATATTGAATTTCAGTTGCCTTCTTGTGTAACAGTCAGTGAGAGTAGTAGATGACAACATTGTACCATAGTACAATTCTTGCGCCACAAAATCAGAGTAGTGAAGACATTTGAACTTGTACCATGTATTATTTGAAGGGTGAGAAAAACACAAGAAAGGGGAATTTGAATTGGATTTTCTACAAAGATTTTAATTTTAAAATTATTTGCAAACTAACTAGAAAGAATATAACAATTAAAAGACAATAAAAGACACTTTGGTTTATCCAGGTTCACCTTCAACTCGGTTACTCATGTCCACCCTCCTCAGGTGATTTCTCCTTCAACAATGACTTAATCCACTAATCTCAAAAGATTACAGATGCTTGGGCTATCCTCCGGTGACTAACCGCAATCGTCTAAGAGTCTAACTGACACCTTATCCCTCTCAAGTCTCAGACTAACAACCTATTCACTTGAGGTAATAATTAATTCTTAACATAATTACAATCAATTGTGTTTATAATGTTGGCTTCTAAATAAGCAGATTAACACAACTATGAAGAACAAAATATCTAATACAAATAATGAGCAACAACTCTTTGTATTGAGAATTTTAAGATTAACACACAAATAATGAGCAAAAACTCTTTATGTTTAATCCTTAATATCTTAACACGATAATGAGCAGCAACTCTTGTGTTCTTAATATTTTTCTAGAAGAATGTTTGTAGATGTATATGAATAGTGATTCTTCTTTTCTCTTGGTGTTTCACAATATTTCAATAATTTGATTCAAGCGTGATAACGGTTGATAGTTTATCGATCTTCAAATGCTGGTGAGGTATCTTTATATAGACTTGAGAATAAGACTGTTGGTAGTACGAAGACGTCGCTTTCCCTTTCCATCTACAGTAACAGTAATATTTCATTGTGGGAGACAACATAGTACAATACGTAAGCAAGTAGTAGAATATTTTAATCGTATTACTGTAAACTTCATGGCTAAGTTTCTTAATACTTTGTCTTTTGATGATTTACTTCTGACTTGAAGTAGTAAGCTTGGAAGATGTCTTTTGATCTTTGTCTTTATCTTCTCTACTTCTTGCTGGATTGATTCTGATATGATGATGAAAGGGATAATGATCCAGAAGATTCTTCATTGTTGTATAGTCAGAATCTTTCAGATAGTTAAATATTGTCTTCATATATTTAAGTAACAACTTATCTGATGAACAATGTCTTCTTTTGAGCGAAAGCTTTTTTGATCTTTACTTCTTGAATTGATTATTGTCTTGATTGCTTGATAATCATCTTTTCTAAGCTTCATATCTGATGCCTGATTTCTAAAACAATAACTTATATCAATAAATATGATTTGATGTTGAATTTCTTCTTTTTGATCCCTTGAATTCTGATCTTTGGATTGAGCTGGAAGCAACAACTTAAGTTAGCTACATATTGTTGTCTGATCATGAATTCCTTCTTAGAAACTTCTTGTTGAGAATGGAATCCTTTCTGTGAGCATACTTGATTCCCTTTCTGATAAACATTCAATATTCCTTAAAACTGATGATGTTTCTGTAGAAATGGTCTCAATAGTTCTTCTGTTGAGTGCAATGGTACTTATGATGATATTTGTCTTATTATAAATAATACTTTTGCTGAGCAGATTAGCTTGAGAATATATCATCATTTGATCTTGTCTTCTGATGGACTTTGAGATGTTGATTAGAAATGAGTCCACCAGATCTTTCTTTCTTTAATCCTTTCTTCTGATGTTGAATGAAGGTGGGTAATCCATGAATTCTCCAAGTCTTTAGAATCTTGAATTTGTCTTCAGATACATGAGCAACAACTCTTCTGATGAGAAAATCTTGAATTCTGATCTTGGGGTATAAGCTTTCTCTATATGTGTTTAGAATCTTGACTTCGTCTCTAGAATTGTAAGAAACAACTTTTCTAATGAACTAGTCTTGACTTCTGATCTTCTACGTTGGAAGCTTATTTCTTATCTCCTCTTCATTTTTTATCTTCAAGCAACAACTTATCAGAAACTCTTTCTTCTTGGACACTCATTGAGATTCTTTTCTTGTCTAACATTCAACATTCCATAGAACTACTAATGTTCCATTAGAAACATAACTCAATGGTTCTTCTTCTGAGTGGTGAAGTGATTCTGATGATATCTTGATTAAGACTATCCAGAATTCTAACAATGTATCTTCAAACTCAAAGAAACCATTAGAAATAAAATTGTTCTGCATAAAATATATGCTTGTTATCATCAAAACTCAGAGTTTAAACACAGATCCAAATCATGTTCTTAAAATCTCTCCCTTTTTTATGATGACAAAACCATGTATTTTGATGGAACAATTTTACAGGGTTAAATCATAAACAAAGTAAAGTAAGAGTTTAAAAAACTCCCCCTGAGATAAACAATCTTCCCCTGAATCATAAACTTATGATCTTTCAGAGCTTTGAGAGCATTGTTATCCTTTCTTAGAATTCTGACTTAAAGCAGATGGAAGCAATTTATAAAAGTTTTCTTTATCGGACATTCTTTCTTCATTAGAACCTTCTAATCATCATTTAGGTTCATTATCATAGCTTGATCTATCAGACCCTTCTATGTTTGAAGTTCGTTATCAACACTCGATCTCTCAGAATATTCTATTTCCTATAATTTCTTTTTATCAGAGTTTGATCAACCGACCCTTCCAAACCATTAGAAGTCCTTTTATCATATATTAATTGATTGAACCTTCTAACCTTTATAAGTTCTTAATTCCTTTACTTTGTACCAAAAACACAATCTAAAAGGTTTTGCATATATATATATATATATATATATATATATATATATATATATATATATATATATATATATATATATATATATATATATATATATATATATATATATATATATATATATATATATATATATATATATATATATATATATATTAGAAATGTAAGCAATGAGATTTAGAGATATAGGTATGTTTCAAAATCATCATGCATTCTCCCCCTTTTTGACATTATCAAAAAAAATTAAATATAGAGAAATTTTAAACATAAACGAAATGAAAAAAAAAATTAAATAAGATTTCAAGATATATTGCCAAAAAAATTGATAAATATTAAAAAATATAGTTGTTTTTATAGAATTAATTTAGCACACAAAATCAGAAGATTTCATTAATGATTTAGGAGAATACAAACACGTAGAACAGAAAGACAAAAGATTATCTTAAAGATACAATAAGAAGGAAAATAGTAAAACAAAAGTAAGACACTGAAACTAGACTACTTAAACAATAGATACATATGAAAACAGACACTAAGACATGATATTCAAAGATGGGACACAAATACGATTTATGGGACACAAATACGATTTATGAGACCTTGATTCATTCTTCCTGGCAATCTCAATAATCCCTTCTTTAAAGAAGATTTCAGACATAATTCTTCCAAAAGATATGAAACACTTGTTTTCATTTCTGGAGGAAATAATAGATTTTTGCAGAAAGTTGAAAATAGCTTGAGGAATATTAATCCTAATTTGATCTATCAGAAGTACTAGGAAAATCCAATTATCTAGAAGGAGAGTATCTTTAGAGTTTCCTCGAGGACGAAAGTTTGTTAGCAGAAACTTGTACCAGAGTTTTGGACTGGGAATAATATTTTTTAGAATTGGTAGGCTCATATCTGATTGAAGTATCATGGAGAGCAACTACTTCGCTAACCAAATAAAAATAAAGTTTTGCCTCTTCGACAATGAGACCAATGTTTTCACATCCAATGGCAAGAGTAATAGAGAAATGAGTGATAGAGACGGGAATACCAAAGATACGAGACCCAATGGGACAACCTTCACATCCCACATAAGCATGTTTCCATAATTCTTTCACAAGGTTTGTGTATATTGGTCTATCAACTATGGAGAAGATGATGAGTGTGATATTTGAAGCAGTCTCACTGTTTAGACGAAGAAGATGAATTTGTTCTTCATTGATGACTTCAAGAAGGTTTTCATCTCCACAAAAGGTTATCAGAGACATGACAAATGATTGGTCAATAAGATAGGTTAATTATTATTTGAAGGATAGATTGGAAGTGATGAGAGGAAGGTAAGTTATCATGGTTTTAAAAGGATGGATGGATGACGTAATTGATACGTAAATTGATTTTCTTGCGTAGGCAGTCAGACTTGAGATATCAAAAGAAAATAAAGTTTGAAGAGAGACTTGGAGGAGAGAAGAATATTAGGAATGAGTTCATGATTTGATAACATTGATTGATCTTAAATGAGGAAATAAGAAAGACGTGACTGACTGGATAAAAGATATCGAAACTAACAAGACCAAAGGTAAAGACTTGTGAGGGAGGAGATATTATCAAATTTCAAAATTGGAATTGATGAATTAGACAAACGCTTTGTCAGAGATTAATACAAAATGACGAACTAATCATAAGAAAGGATGACTTTGCTAAAAGATTTTCATTTTAAAACAAAAGAGTGTTTGATTTTTCTTAAAATAGTAAAAAAAACAGGGAAGAGGTGCAATAAGATATTAACCTATTCTCAAGGCCGTTAAATTTCTCTAGATGATTAATCAAACGGTGTAAATTTACAGAGATCACAACCATTTGTCTGAGAAAACATACAATTTACTATACAAAAAAAAGAAGAAAAAAAATCATAATTTGAGTTTCTGTTACAAGATATCTTCTAACTGGTAGAAGTATCTAGACATACTCCATCAGAAAATATGTAGATTCTATCATTGTGTATTTTGTCTATGACAAGGTCACCTTCTTCACCGAACTTGTTTCTGATGACCCACTTGGTTGCAACAACGTGAGTTTCCTTTGGTTCATGCTTTTGATTCAAAATATCATTTTTAGAGGACTGGTTTTGCTCTTCTTTTATGTCCAGAATCCATCCACTATCCTCAATTGATTTGTCACATAAGGTTGTTTCTACTGAGGATATCATTTTCAGATACATTTCTTCAGACTATTCATAGGTGAATCTTGTTCTGACAGTTTGTTGATATTTGCCTTCTAGAATCCACTCTTCAGAAGGAATTTGTTTTGCCTTTTTCTTTTCTGCACTTATAGGCAGTCTAATGCTTCTAAAGTATCATTGTTCCTGATTACTTTACTATCACTACCTTTTTCTTTAGAATCTCTAAGAGTTATTTCTAAACCTGCATAACTTTCACACAACTTTGACTTTTCTGAATCAAGCTTATCATCAATTCTATCATTGACTGATTCTTTTTTAGTGTATTAACGTACTACACTTATGTGCTATAGAATAAAAATTGTTCAAACAACTTATGATATTCGAATTAAAACAAGAACATCCAAGACAATGAAAATAAGGAATGTTGGTTTTTCTTCTTTTATATAACTCATAAGGAGTCTTTTCAAGAATACGTTTCATTGAGATTCTATTTTGAATATAGCATGTTGCTTTTACAACATCTGTCCTGAAGTGTGTAGCCATATTGGTTTTGATAACTAAAGATTTGGATAATTCTTGCAATATCCTATTCTTTCTTTCTACCATTTAATTCCAATTAACACCATGAATCATGAAGACTATTATCCCTTTATCTTTGTTGTCATTGTAGAGGTAGAAATGTTGAAACTAAGCCATTGGATTGACTTGACTCGCACAGATCAAAATAAAAATTGCCACCGCGCTTTATTGTTTCCAAAGGAATGGGAAAAGAGAGAATAACCCAAAAGAGGGGGAGAGAATCTAAGTTCAAGGGTTATTTATGCAAAGGGAAGGTATTAGCACCCTAAACATCTATGGTACTCTGCAGGAACCTCTTTGAAAATCTGTGTATTTTAGGTATAAAAGTTATATACAAAAATAGATTGTAGGGATGAGAAAAGAAATATATTTTTTAACAATTTTTGCATCCGCCGCGGTTATGAATCTTTAGTGCCTACGTACCACCTTCCTTGAAATAGGGGATCAGGGTACTCGTGGTTCACCTTTTAAAAATTTTAAAACACAAGTGTGTTGGTTAATTTTAAGAGACGAGACATCATCATCTTATCCGAGTGGAAAAATGTACTTACTACCCATAATTTGAGAAAGGAGAATTTGCGTCATCTCAAAGTGGAGGATATGGCTTGGATTTTAAAATCAACAAAGCCTCACTCAACACCCAAGTGGAAAATATCTCACTTCACTACATATCATAGAAGTATAGTAGCTCACATCACTACAAAGATTGACAAGAGTCTAATCTTTGGAGAAAAGTTTTAAGGTAAAAAGTCAAAGTGGAAAAGATAGTTTGAATGAGATTGATTGACTTTTAGTCTTCTCACAAAAATGTCAAAGTATTATTAAGTTGATTAAAGTCTGATTAAGAAAATGTTTTTTGAAAGTGCATATACCTAAGTCCAAGTTTATTACGAAAATGGTTCAAGTTTAGAAACAAGAAGAGTTTTCAAAAGGAGAGGGAAGATTTTTGAAATTAAAGAAGGCGGGAGGAGAAGAAGGGACTATCCTAAAGCATAAGGTAAAAAGCTAGGGAAAAGAACCATCTAACCAACAAGAAGCCAACATTTGACACAATGAGTCAATGTAGAATTCCCATCCTTTGGATTTGAAACTAACCAAGTAAAGATAATAAACATCTTAAGAAAACCAAACTTCATTTGCATTAAGTCTTCGCAAAAATTGGGCAGAGTAACAATTGTATACAGATGAATTCTATATCACAGACAAAACATGTAATCACAATAACCTGCACACAAAACAAACAAACAACCCATTGTCTTGGGGAAAACCCCAAGAACTCCAGACAAAAATAATAATTGAGGTCACAAGGTCTCAAAGATAGGTCAAGGTTTCTAATCCTAAGTCCAAGAAGTCCACAATCTCCATAAATGTCAAGGATAGTAACTAAGTAGTCCAAGTAACATTAAAGTTTTTTATGGTTCAAGTTGATTATTAGGTTTTTTTCAAAAATAAATAAAAAGCTCAAATGAGCAAAATAAAAATGACATAAAGATAAATGCTCAAATGAGCAAAGATGAAAAATAGCAGGAAATGAAAAAAATGCTAAAATAAATGTGCTTAAAGTAAAGGCATAAAGTAAAAGCATAAAATAAATTCAATTGTTAGAAATTAGAGGTTAGTTGAATGACCATCTTGAATCTTACATTTGAAACTCATTAGAGGATTGATAAAACCAAAGCCTCTCAACAACAAGTTTCATTTGTTTTTTTTTCAAGTATATCATCCATTTAAAATTCTCAAGGCAACAATAAATGATCAATGATGTTTAAGTGATTCACTTTGACCAAAGATTATGAAGATTCATTAGAGGATTGATAAGACCAAAGCCTCGTAACAATGAACCTCAAGGTTATTGGATCAAAGGATTCAAATTAACATACTTGAGCTTACAAACATGGGTTTGGGCCATGAATGATCATTTCTCGAATCGAGACAAAATTTAGCGTTATGTTAAGCAATCGTAAGTGTACTTATATAGAAGTCGCACCTATTTTGAGGTCGGTCAATAGCATTCTATGTATCATATGTTTTGAGAAATAATATGTAAATTATTCTCCAATAACATTTAGTACAATAAAGAAGGGGATAAGATAAAGAGGGGTGGGGTAAGAATTAAACCACATTTGAACAAAAAATTTAATCAAACTATTATTAAAATCATTCATCCATTTTTTGTGGAGTAAACTCAACATCATGGATCCAATGATGTTAATAAAGCTCGTGATCGAAATTTCATAGTCCAAGATCAGCCAGAATATATGCACAATAAAATTGTATTTAATAATAAAGAAAAAAGATTTTTAAAATGATTTTAAAATAAAAATAAAATGAGAAAATAGCAACTATATTCAAAAGATCCAAAAATCAAATAAGACTATAGAAAAATCAGAAATGAGTTCAAATATTTATATAAAATTTTTGGCGATTTTTTAAAGTCAGAAACTATTTTTTAACTAATTAAAATTGCTTAAATAAGTGAAAAAAAAAATCAAAAATAGTAGAAGTTAAAATAAAATTCTAAAAAAAACCAGAAGGTCAGAAATAATGGAAATGATGTTGATGATTTCATTTTGAATTTAAAAATGCTCAAAAGTATTTTTTAAATAATTAAAAACAAACCAAAACAAAGAAAAATTATAAAAAATACCAAATTTAAAAACAAAATTATGTAAAAAATAAAATTCAGAAAGAGAATATTTGAAAATATTTTTGTGAATTTTTCCATAATTTTTGAATCAGAAATGAATTTTTTATGAATTTTGGAAGTTTAAAATAATTAAAATATAAAAATCAGAAATAAAAAATAAAGTCAAAAAAATGTGGATCAATGGTTGAGAGTTAAAATGCGTTAGTAAGCTAATTCAATGGATCAGACACACTGTGCATATCATGGTCTTTAGTGAATAAATCATGGAATCATTAATTAAATCAGATTTTGAAAAAAAGTGTGGCATGCTTTCATTGGTTGATAGATGACACGTTGGTCATCTTCAACCTCCAGCCACGAGATTTGCAGGTCCATGAAACTGTAAAATTAGAACATGAGACCGGTACCATTCGCTTCGTCTCTCCAAGACGATTCCAATGGTACCCTCGCGAAAAATTTATATAAGTTGTAGCTCATTCGTTTTGGAAGAGAAGTTTTGAAAAGGGATTTGAAATTTCATGGCCAAAACGTACTTCCAGTTAAAAACAAGTGTTGTGACTAAGATTATGATGATGAGAGCTTTATAACAGTATCAAAGTTTGAGAGAATTGGTGAAGGAATCTGCCTATTAAAGTTAAGTTGCAGAGCTCTGAAACTTGACTTGGCTAGCACGATTTAGGGAGGCTTAAAGCTTAATTCTTCTTCTGTTAGCTTCAGTGAGGTTCAAGGAAGGTGAATTGACAAAGAAAATGGATTGAGAAAAGTTGTAAGAGAAAATTCGAAATTGCAGAAAATTAAGCTCAAGAGGGAGTTTGGCAGGGTGATTTTGGATCTCTAAGCTTGAGAAAATGAATGATGTATGGTCCTCTATTTATAGGGAAGCTGATTAAATGCTAAAGCATGTGGAATGATGGGATTTGGAGGAAAATCGTGTGAAGTTACAAACAAGAAAAGTGTGACTTCTATTTTGATCAAAACTCATCCAAACATTGTGTTTCAATGTGCTAATCACTTCTGGAAGTCAATTAAACATGATTAGAAGCAAAAGCGTGCATAAAACTTATGTTTATAAGCCAAATCAAGGATTTCAAATTCTGACTTGAGTTGAAACTTCAGTTTCAAGGTACCCCTTTTAAACCAATGGCATTCTCAGCTCGAGGAGTCTTAAGACATGATTTTTGAAGCTTTAAAAAGATGAGATCACAAGCTTCATAGTGTACAAATAATGGAATCAAATGGATGCCTGAGCTGAAAGTTGCAATGAGTCAAAGTTGAGAAAAAGAGGTTGACTTTCTATACTTAGAAAGTTTCTAAGTTTTTCTTCAAAAATGACCTATAATGTCTTGCATCCAAACATGGTCTTCCATTTGAAATTTGCTCTTGACCAAAAAATATGGCATGAAGTAGATCTCTTGAATGGCATTTTGAGACTTGAACCATTCAAAATCTCCAAAATTTGAGAAAGTTATGACTTGTTAAAGTTGGCAAAAATTCATTAGATGACCTATAATATTTTGCATCCTTAGAGCATCTTCTATCCATTTTCACACTTTTCACTTAAAAGAAGGGATGAAGTTCACATCCTTAAAATCAACGTGGAAAAAGAATGGTGTTGTACCCCAAAATTTTCCCTCTCATATTATCAAGATTTTTCCTCACAAGACTTCTTGGACTCAAGACATGATTAGGGTTTGCTCAACTCAAGATCTCATCTTGCACTGATGACCTGAAATTAGGATTTGAGTTTGCACAAGGATTTTTGGACCAACAATGCTTCATGTGACTTTCATACATCATCTTGGACCCCTAAGATTTTCTCATGACAAGTTTCAAGCCTTGAATCACATTTTTGCCCAGTCAATTGGACAGTTGACCTAAAAATCAGCTATATTGGGGAAAAAGTCAACCATGGCCAATTTACAGTCAAACTTCATAATTTTTTATCCACAAAAACATTATAGGCTCCTATGTACCATTTGATCAAGTTTGGATCATAACTCCTCAAGAAATTTGATCAGATCATCAAAAGGGCAAAATGGTCAAAATTAGGGTTTTGACTGAGAAAGGGCAATTTCTGATTTTTAACCTAGCCAATGACCAATTGGGTTCAAACATGATTTCAAGAGTTTAATAGCATCATCTTGACCTAATCACATAGTTTAAAAGATCTCAAATGCATAGGATTGAAAGATGAATTTTGCAGTCAACTAATCAAAAGTCAACTGTATACTGAAAAGTCAAACTTTGACTTTTTGGTCAAAATCAAGTGCCAAGGGTCATAATTCATCAATATATGTCAAATTATGAAACTTGTTGACCAAGAAACCTAAAATTGCAAATTAGGGTTTTAATTTGAAATTTTTCATAACTTAGAATTTTTCGAAGTATGGAAAATTTCTTATTTTTTCCCAACTTTCCACAACTTTTACACCATGATGAAATTGGATTCAAAGAAAACTTCCAACATTAAAGTTGTAGTCCTCCATGAAATCTACAACTTTTTTTCACAAAGTTTTCCAAAAATATGCTTGTATCTTAAGTTATGATTTTGTGAATAGGGGTCCATAAACTTTTTAACTTAGTAAAAATTTGCCCTAATTTAGGCAGGATTTTGACCTAACTTCATGGACATTTTTCACCTAGTTCCAAGAGGTATATCAAAATTCATTTCAAAGATGGGTTGTAGAGCATGTTACAAGCTTTCCAAAATGTCCAATAACTCTCCAAGATCATTTGTGGTTAGGGAGAAGCAAAGAAGAGAAAATGGCAATTTGTCACTTTTGTTCAAACCATGTTTACAATGCTTCAAGTTGCAAATCAGTTCCAAGCATGCTTGTACCTTGCATTACATGTCCTAATCCCTTATACACTCCATAATTAAATGAAAACTCAATGGATAATGGATTTATTTTTATCTTTGAAGCATTGTACAAGAGATTAATCCAAAAATGGCATAAAGTTCACAATACCATTTTGATAAAGCAAACCTTTTTGCAACTTTACAATTCTTGAGCCATGGACCTGATCTTTTGTTGCAAGGAAGATCCACAAACATCAGTAAAAGTATACCAATCCTCTGCAGTCCACAAGCTAGCCTGTACAGGCCTTTGGCATAAGTCATGTCAACTTTCTTCAAAAGCAAGCAAATTGGCAAAAGTCAAGAGAACTTATCCATCTGATAAAGGAAAGGCTTGGATTCATTCTAAATGATCTCACAAACTTGTTACAAGCCTAAGACACGAATTCACAACATTCAAAACACTCTCAAACACCAAAAACACAAGTTTCTGCCCAAACAGTGCATCTTCTGCAGAACCCTTGCCAAATCAATATTGGCTCGTGCGTTTCTCACTTTAAGACTTCAAACACTTTACATACATCCTACCTAAACTATCCAGGCCCTTGTCTTGCAACTGTAACCCCTGTTTCAGACATCACCATTTTTATTTTGTAAGGTTGCAGGTTGACTTCTACAAGGAGTTTCAGCCAACTACAAGGCAAGCTGAGCATTGGAAAAGCTTGAGGGAACTTCAAGGAAGCTCACACGACCTTCAGGCCTCACTCAAAGTCCCCACATTGCCATATCCAAACTCAGCTGAACAAGGTATTTTTCAAAGTTCTATCTCTCTATTTAGGCATCCTTAAGCTTTGATTTGTGAAGCAAAAATGTAGTCCTTAACTTGCTTAAGCTGTACATATGCATAGTTGTTATTTATATTAACCGAGTAGTGAGAATTTGAAGCTTGAAGTTCATGAAAATTTTAGGTCAGAAATTAGGGGTGATAAAATTCTCCTTGATCTTTGAGTGTTAGGTCACAAACTTTATATCATTGGAATCGTGAGTTTACAAGCTACACTTTTTTATATTATGAGTTTTTGATTTTATGCAAGCTAGAGCAAGATACATGTTTGGAGGCAAAACGCGCATTTGATGCTGGCTGGAGGTCAGGGACGAAGGCTGGCTTGGGCCTGTCACCTTGGGCCTGTTGTTTTTCACACCCCTCATATTCCTATCTGCACCCCCTTTGCTCATTTTGTATAATTTTTATATTTTCTCATATTTTTTATGTTTATTGATTTTAATGTTTTTTTTTTCTGAATATCAAAAAATCATGAAAAATATTTTCTTTATTTTTTGTATTTTATTTTATTTTTTATCTTATTTTTTGGCATAAAAAATAATTTATAAATAAATAGGACTTTATTTTCTTAAATAAATAGTAAATACATTTAAAAATGCCATACATTTTTATTTTATTATTTTTCACACATAAAATATTATTTTCATACATATTTTATTTTTTAAATATTTGTACATAATATTGTTATTATTTTTCTTGAACAAAAAATGAATAAAATAAATAATAGAAAACATAATTTTCTTTTAAACCAAAAAATTAGGGTTTCCCCTTTCAAAAATAATATTATTATTTTTCTTATTTTTAGGACTTAAATAATTTTATTTTTACATATATAAAATAAATACAAAAAAACTTTTGCAGATTTTTTTTTATTAATAACCATGTATTAAAATAATATTTCGCAAATAACCGGGTTTCGGAAAAAATTACGCAAATAACCATGTTTCAGATGACTCCCCAAAGGAGGAGCCATCTCACTTGGCACCTTCACCTAGGGTTTTGCCCTAGGCGCCATCTCACTTGGCGCCTCCCTTGGCTTTTAGCCAAGTGAGATGGCGCATGCTCCTTAAAAGTGAGAGGAGGCGCCATCTCACTTGGCTCCTAGGGCAAAACTAGGGCAAAATGCTATTTTATAAATAATTCGTCCGTTTCTCCGAAATTTCTCACACTTTCTCGCACTGTATTTTTATTTTGTACTCCGTTATTTGCGTCATGACGTCGCCTATGATTTTTAGCAGAGATGGTTACGTTATCTTCTCCGCCACGAAACCTGCGATGAAAATTAAATTCTGGCACATTCACTCCATGGAGCGTCTGAAGCGGGAGTTGATGCGGTGGCTAGATGGAGTAGACTACCATCTTGGGCGTACGCTGGCAATGTTTCCAGAATGTAAACACTACCTGGAGAATACGTCTTGAGTGCATTCAGGTAGCGGGGAAGTTCTCGGTATGACTCCTCCCAGTTTCCGTACACCCTTTCAATCGCCTTAGTCTTTGCTAACCACGCCTTACGGTAAGACAAAGTGTAGTTAAAAACCGTGGTGATGTGGGAGATGATTGTTTTCACCTTCAAATTTGGGTCGTTGCTGACCAGGGGTAGGATTTCTTGACAGATTAGATCATAGTTGAGTTTTCGGTGGTCCTGTGATTGAGTGGAACTTACACAAGTGTGGGTAGTCATGGAACCTATGACCCAACAGTCACCCCTTAATCTGTATGATGCAGTCAGCTTGAACATACAATCAGGGTGGACACGCTTGATCTTGTACATTTCCGGGTTGACACGATCCACCTTAAAATCAACCGAGTTGAGCATGTGAAATTTTTTAATGGCCCTGATGCATTCCTCTCTGTTACGAAACTTGTCCTTCTCTTTTAAATTTTCATCCGACTGCATATACGGATTGAAAAATAAGTCAGTAGAAGGTTCATCTCCGCCCATGTTGAAGTTTGTCATGTGCGGAGCTGGTGTGTAGATTTTGTCTGTAGGAATACTAGGGATGCCATCATCGTCGGAATCATCGTTCACCATTTCATCAAACTCTAACTCGTTATCTTCTTCTTCATCATCAACTGCATCTACCTCATCTTGTTCATTCTCCAAAGGATCAACCTCCTGTGTCACCTGAGGCTCTTGAAGCAAAACGTACAACTCAATAGAGTCGTATCCAGAATAGACATGGCTGGAAATCATATTATGGAGATCCTCGTCATCTTGAACTTCAACCTTATAAAAAATTACTTGGTTGTTTCCAAAGAAAACGTGATTCTGATAAAATATCTGGGACACCGGGCCTCGTTCAAGTTTGGCCTCCAATCTTTTTTTGAAGTACGAGAAATTGGCTTTCCCGTTTAAGAGAAATCAGATGTTGTCTGTGTCTCTAAACAAAAACCCAGCTGTGGGACAAATGTATGTCTCACCGTTGAAATGTGCTTTGACGACAAATTATGGTGAAGAGGCCATTGCGTAGAATTGTTTTAAGGCTTGAAGGTTGGAATGTTTGAGGTTTATTGATTGTATGAAGGTTTGAATGCTGTAATGTTTGAAGGTTGGAATGTTTGAATTTGATGAGTGATTCGAAGGTTGGAATGTTTGATTGTTTGCAGGTTTGAAGGTTTGGTTGTAAGAACGTTTGAAGGTTGGAAGATTTGACAGATTATGTGAATCAATGTTATGATAAACGTAAGGCTAAAAATTTCAATTAAGTAAGGATGCAACCCCCCAAGGCTGCCAATAATATTACATGCAATAATGAAAGGAATCCCAAAGGCTGTCACGTAACCTGAGCCTAGGTTGTAACAAAGGACACCTCTTATTCGCCAATTGGGGTGGCAACACCATTCATTTTTGTACTCTTTCGCCAAGTCCAATGGTGCCTCCCTTACTGTCCAATCGTGATACATGCATGGGCTTATGTAACCCCCTAGGCTGCCACCTAGCCTGCCCCTAGTCTGCACATATACATGTATTTTGTAAGACTCCTCCCATCAACTCCAATGGGCTTACATGCAATAATGAAAGGAATCCCAAAGGCTGTCACGTAGCCTGAGCCTAGGCTGTAACAAAGGACACCTCTTATTCGCCAATTGGGGTGGCGACACCATTCATTTTTGTACTCTTTCGCCAAGTCCAATGGCGCCTCCCTTACTGTCCAATCGTGATACATGCATGGGCTGCCACCTAGCCTGCAAGAGTGACACCTTTCATTTTTTGTACATGCATGCATGCATATGTGTAACCCCCTAAGCATGCAAATGTGACACTTCGTAGGCATGCAAGCACAAGCAACCACTATATCAATCTTATTTGCCTATAAATACATACCATATCATACATCTCTCACACCCACACAAGTCTCACTCTCTGCTATGAAATATTTCATAAGTCTATCATACTCTCTATCTCTTCCTAAGTCTTTCATACTCTCAAGCATTTTAAACAATGGCTCTTCTAACAATGGACGATACTCACAGAGGCACAAGGGAAAACATTACTGCATTTATAAGTTTCTTTTTTGGTTATACATTTTTCATACTTCAAATAACGCGTTGTTCATCTTAATTAATCTTACACATGTTACATTATGAACTCAGGACACAAAAAGATTAAGAATTCGTTCGCACAACTACCTGGCTCCCGACCCATTTATCGTCCCATATCTGGAATACACAGGTTTTGGACATGTCATAAAGATCTCCAACTGCACCATTGACTCGAAGTTCATTCTTGCAATGTTGGAAAGGTGGAGACCGGAGACCCATACATTTCACCTACCAATAGGTGAATGTACCATCATGCTAGAGGATGTGTACATGCTACTAAGTCTCCCTGTCGACGGTAAGGCCGTGAACGGGTCGGTTCAACAACCCAACTCTCAGTGTGAAGAACTGTTGGGCAGGGATATGGTAGAAGGTGGTGGTGCAAGAGGGCAGGGAATACTACTCACTGAGCTGAAACGTCATTATGCAAGTTTGGAATTAAATGAAAATTCCTCAGAGAATGACAGGGTAGTAAAAGCCAGAACTTATCTTATGATACTTTTTGGTACATTTTTATTTCCCGAAAGTACGGGAAATAGTGTAAATTTTATGTACTTACATTTACTAACAAATTTTGAAAAAACAAGAAAATATAGTTGGGGTTCTGCAGTTTTAGCCCACCTATACAGTTCCTTGTGCAAAAACGCAGTCAAGGAAAAATGTACATTTTATGGGTGCGCTTTTTTACTACAAGCCTGGGGTTGGTGGAGGATGGAGTCCTTAAACCCCGTCAACAACAACACTTTTGGTTTCCCGTACGCAACAAAGTAAGTCATCAAGTTATAGCATTTATAACTATTCTGCTCTTCCCAAAATATATGCTAAGAATAAAATGTTTCTCATTTCCTTTAGGTACTGCGTGAGGGGTATGGATTACGGCAAGAATCCAAGATTCAATGTCGCACTCTACCGCAACCTGTTGGATCACTTAGGCCCGGATGACGTACGTCGTAGCTTTTAACTTTTGTTCAACTAAATTATTTATACATTACTTTTGCATTAACCTGATTTACATTTTATCGCAGTTCGTCTGGAGACCATATTTGGGTTTGGGCCATGTTCCAAACCCGGAGGATGTAGCAACTTGGACCGCGAAGACTGCAATCATTCGGTTCAACATTGTGGAGATGTACCACAGCGACCGTGTGAAGATGCAGTTCGGAATGCATCAAGAGATACCAAGTGATCCAACTTGTTTGTCCCCATGGCATCTTAAAAGGGTCGACGCCCAGTGGGGTCTTACCAACTGGAAAGACTTTGCTCCGAAATGGTATAAGATGTGGCAGAGGCGTCACCGCTACGTCTTGCAATTCCCAGTTTTCCTTACTCAAGGTAATATGCGATACACGGATCAATATTTGTCTTGGTACAGGTCGGTTAGTAACCCAGAAATGCACGTGTCTCATCTAAGGTACTTGGTTGACCCACGCACACAATGGGCACAATCCTCGATTCCCCATCAACAAACCCAAAACCTATCAACCTCCCACCAACCCCCAAGAAGAAACGGACCCACAAACACCCAACCACAGTCCCCACCACAATACAACTACAATCAAATTCCGCACAACCAACCACAATCACCACCAAACTACCAATACCCCGATATGCCTCAAACCCAACCACAATACCAATCCCAATACCAGCACACCCGCATACCCCACACACAATTTCAGTCTTCCACATATCCCAATATGGCACCCTCAACATCCAACCTTAGCCATGATATGGGAATGTCGGAAGATTACGAACAAGCCGACCCAACCTACCATCACCCACAATATCACCAAACCACCCAACATCCTCAATACCAAACACCCCAAGATCCATTTCCTTTCTACCCACCGTACTCAGACGATCAATGCTACAGACCCACTATGGAACCGCACCCACCACCAACACGACCAAACTTTGAGGGTATGAGTAACCGACTGTACCAGAGCGGATCTTCTAGATATGGAGATCTGACTGATTTTATGGATTCGGACCGCATTGACTTCACTGGGCCATCGACCTTGCCGCAGCAGGAAACGCGATGACACCCAGCACGAGAAAGGCAAGGACGGGGATGCAGAACCGGGGGTCATTACCGGGTTCCGGGGGATCACTGATGTATCCGTTTTTTTTTCCAGTATTTTTGTATCCATTTTTTTTAATCTGTTTTTTTACTGTTATTTTAATGTAATACAGTTGGATGTAATTATTTTTTTTATAATAAAAAGTCCATTTTGTTGATCTCTGTCCAACACGCAACGCACCGGAAAAAAAAATCATTTTTTGCTTTAAAAATACACCTAGGCGCCATCTCACTTGGCTTAGGGCATGCACTAAGCACATAGGCGCCAAGTGAGATGGCGCCTCCCCTTAAAATATAGGTGCATGCGCCATTTCAGATGGCTCCTCCTTTGGGGAGTCATCTGAAACATGGTTATTTGCGTATTTTTTTCCGAAACGCGGTTATTTGTGAAATATTATTTTAATACTTGGTTATTAATAAAAAAAATTCACTTTTGCATCCATACATTTTATTGAATATTTAAATAATTGTTTATTCATTTATTATACATAAATTCAATTGGGTTGTAATAGTGAATTAGGGTTTTATTTTGAGCAAATATCCCCCATTCAAAACTTGTATCCCCCCTCCCATAATATTGTTGTAATAGCTTAGATTTATTTTACACAATTTATCGCATTATATACATGTGTAATAAATTAGGGTTTTGCATGATAAGACAAAAATCAAACAAATAGCATGACCTAATACAAGACAAACAAAATGCATGAAAAATGACAACACATTGCACACAAGCACCCTTAGGGTTTCACCCACTTGGTTGCCTTAAAACAAAATGGCCATGGTATGCATGCTAGGTATCTTGGCAAAACAAAACAAAACAAAAGATCATAGTACCTCGATGACGCTATCAAAAGGTTGCCTAAACAAATGATCTTGGTCCCTCAAAACTTGCTAAGATACTTGGAAATATTGCTATCATGGTCATACGATGACCCACGCCCGTCCCGTTTAACATCCAAAGATAGGGTTATTTACCAAATCAATGGTAAATCAACAATGTCAAAGGAATAAAAATGTACAAAAAGACTTTTGAGTAGGTAGATAGCTTCTAGTTACTTGATTAATTTGCAAACAATCTTTGCTATTTTCAAACACACACACATTTCAAAACATTTCCAAACAACTTTCAAAACATTGAAACATTTTTCAAAAGACAAACATCTTTGTATACATTCTTACGAACGAGAATCATTACAAAGATTGCCTAAACAAAGGCCTCTTTTCAAAATACTTTCAAAACCACACAGAGCACCATTTCAAACAATTGCAAAAGCAAAGCAAGTGATCTAAAACAAGTAACTAAGAGCCCATGGAAAACCATGGATGAAAAGGGTGCTAGCACCTTCCCTTTTCATAATCTACCCCCCGAACTCAAGAAAACATCTCAAAGGTCTTTCCTGTGCTTTTTTACTTTTCCTTTTGGATAAAAGAAAAGTCGGTGGCGACTCTTGCTAAACCACAACATTTGTGAACACAAACGCAAAACCTCAAGTCAGTTCTCCCACCGCATCACATAACTGGCGACTCTGCTGGGGAGAATCTCTAAAAGTGGGGTTACCTTAGGGTTTTAAATCACGTTTACATGCTTATCTTGTTTGACTTGTTTGCTTTACACTTTGGTTCTATTGTTTGGGCTTGAATCCTCTACCCGGATTTGGGAAACATTCATAGGTAAATAGCAATACGTTATGGAAACTGTGTGGGGTATATCGACATGGTCTAAGCAATAGATATATTAGTGCGACATATTTGTGGGTACCGGTAGCCTTTGAGTCAATCAAAGAGAATACGGGGCCGCTGAGTGATGTCATGAAGCACTAATGGACTTTTAGAACCTTTACTTGACCAACTTGGCCTTTTAGGATGTAGTGAGATGACCGGCTTTGGTGCAGTCCGAAGTTGGTAGATACTCGATATTACACTCATTGAGGGTTGGTTCCTTGGAATATTTCGGTCGCCAGTAAAGAGGCTGAATTGAAACAATGAACAAGGAAACAATCCAGTGATATTGAGCTCCTTAGAACCCAGTTACTATTTCTAGGACAGGTTGAGCCAACTAAACTTCAAGAGGGTATTTACCTATGAAACCCCATGCAAGCCTAAACTAGGAACTTGTGTGATTTTCTTGTACATATATACTTGTGCATAACATCATGGACATCATGAAGCATCATATGCATCAACTAACCATTTCAAGGATTTTGGAGATTCATCTTTGTTCTTGTTTTGTAGGTTATGGATTCACTTCGCAGGAAAACTGCCCAAATCAACCTTGTAAGAATTCCTCCACAACTCAAGGAGCTAACTTCAAGGATTCCTGAGAATTTTCCATTCACCGAGAGACATGGTCGTCTTCTCAACTTGGTCACCACCAACACTGAGGAGGATATGCTGAAAGTTCTCTTCCAGTTCTTTGACCCTTTGCATCATTGCTTCACATTTCCTGACTACCAACTTGTGACTACTTTGGAGGAATTTTCTCAACTCTTGAGGATTCCTATTCTCAATCAACTACCCTTCAATGGTACGGAAAGAGATCTAAAGCCAGAAGAGATTGCTCAAGCCCTACACTTGCACTCCTCTGATGTCACAACATATTGGGAAACTAGAAGTGGTGTCAAAGGCTTCTTGTCGAAGTTTCTGTTTGAGAAGGCCCAAAGCTGTTGGAATTCTCTAGACTTGCAAGATTTTGAGGAAATTGTAGCTCTTCTCATGTATGGGATGGTATTGTTCCCTAACCCTAACCAACTTATAGATGTGAGTGCTGTCAAAATCTTCATGACTCGCAACCCGGTGCCTACATTGCTTGGGGATATCCTCCACTCTTTTCACACTCGTACAATGAGGAAAAGAGGTGTTCTCATGTGTTGCACTCCTCTCCTGGCAAGATGGTTTATTTCTCATCTTCCCCAATCAGTCTTGAAGAATGAGCAAGGTTTGATGTGGTCACAACGATTGATGACACTTAACCATTCAGATATTCATTGGTGTTCTCGATCCAAAGAGAATGTTATCATCATTGACCGTTGTGGGGAATTTCCTAATGTCCCTCTACTAGGAATTAGGGGAGGCATCACCTACAAACCCTGCTTGGCTCTGAGACAGTTTGGTTATGCTAGAAGGGATGGCCCTCGTGATATTTTGATTCAAGGTTTGGTTTTCGACTTCGACAACGATAACCAAAGACTCCTTCAGAGATTCATCCGAGCTTGGAGGATGCCAAACAAGGTAGACAGTAAGACCTTGGGACACAAGAATTCCATCCTCCTTGAGCCTTACCTCAAGTGGGTACGAACCCGTGCCCAAAGTCTTATGATGCCTTACCCCTACATTCTCCCAGTGATTATAGAGCCTGTTATGGAAGGAGAGGTTCCATACACCCTCCTACATCCTGACATGCCAACATCACTCGAAGATATGCAAAGGAGTTGGATACAGCTCAAGGGAGAGCACGATACTTTCGAAGCCCAATTCTACGCAAGCGAGAAGAAGGTTTTGGAACTCACTCGGCTAATTCATGAAGAGAATACTCTCAACACCTACATTGCACCAAAGAGGATGCACAACGTCTTTTTACCTTAGAATTTTGTATTATTTTGCCCATAGGGCATTGATGTACTAACAAATTCTATCTTATTAATATGACGTGTTTTTCTTTTTTGTTTAAAACAAATTTGAATTTCTGAATCCTTGAAAGCATTGCATGAATACATATCATTCATCATATGCATAAGCAGGTCTTCACACCAAGTTTCCTCATCTCTCTGCTGTTTATTTCAGCAAGATGGATATTGAACAAACAGTCAAAGATTTGCAAGCTCAGAATTCACAATTTCAACAGCTACTCTTGACCTTGGTAAAAGGGCAGGAGGAGCTCAAAACTCTGCTAGATAAAGAGAAAGAGAAAAAGAAGAAGAAGCGAGCCGGCGTGGTTATCATGGGCAGAAGGTTTGAAGGACAAGCCAGACGGACTTTGGAATTCCCATCAACATCTGAAGAGGGGGAAGGAAAAGGAAAAGGAACGGCAATGCCATCTGATTCTGAAGCAGAAGAAGAGGAAGATGAGGATTACTCTGAACAACAGTATCCTCCGGCCGATGACAAATACAAAAACTTGGAAGAGCGTCTAGCTGCTATGGAAGTGCAAAGAGTACCGGGGCTGGATTTTGAGGAGTTAGGGTTGGTTTCTGGAATTGTAATCCCTCCTAGGTTTAAAGTGCCACTGTTTGCTAAGTACGATGGGGTGTCTTGTCCAAAAATGCACCTACGATCTTATGTCAGGAAAATTTAACCACATTCTTCTGACAAAGACCTGTGGGTCCACTTTTTCCAGGACAGTCTATCAGGAACCCAGCTTGATTGGTTCTACCAGTTGGAGAGGTCTGATGTGCATAATTGGGAAGACTTGGCAGCCGCCTTCTATAAACAGTATCAATACAACGCCGACTTGGCGCCAACCCGTACTCAGCTACAGAGTATGGCTATGGCTACCAATGGGGGCTTCAAAGACTACACCCAAAAATGGAGGGATTTGGCCGGAAGGGTGCAACCACCTTTATCTGAAAGAGAGCTAGTGGACATGTTCTTGGGGACTCTGTCAGGTCCTTTCTTTAAATCACCTGATTGGAAGCTCCTCTGCAGGTTTCACTGAGTTGATTTTAATTGGTGAGAGGGTGGAAGCTGGTATTAGAAGCGGAAAAATTCAGAAAGATACGTCTACCTCTGCCGCTGCAAAAAAGCCCTTCACTGGAAAGAAGGAAGTGTCTGCTGTCTATGCTCAGAGGAATCAGGGAAGAACCGAGCGATGACCAACAGTGGGGGCCGTTATGATTCAAAAGTCTGCATCATACCAACCGAGAAACAACCAGCCGAGAAATAACCAACAAAGGGTGGAAAGGCCTGTAAGGAAATTCACCAAGATAAACATGACTCCTGCTCAAGTCTTACCACATCTCTTGAAGTTGAATCTGGCCATGCTAAAAGAAGCCCCTAAAAATCCTAACACTGCTTCTCCACATTACCATCCCAACGCCAGATGCGCGTACCATTCAGAAAGTCCAGGGAATGACACCAATAACTGTTGGGCCCTGAAAAACAAGATTCAAGATCTGATTGACGCAAAGGAAGTTGAATTTGAAGCTCTTGAAAAGCCGAATGTTATCTCTGCTCCGATGCCGAGGCATGGACACAATGCCAATGCTGTGGAAGAAGATCTGTCTGTTTCAACTGTGGATGAATTGTTAACTCCTCTCCTAACCATCAAGCTAAATTTGTTGAAAGATGGGGTGTTCCCAGGTTGTGACCAAGATTGCCATACTTGCCTGTCCTCCCCATTTGACTGTCCTATATTGAAGAAAGGAATCCAACAACTGATTGATAACAAGGAAATTTTGTTTGAGAAAGCTCCTGTTTCACCCTTTCTAGTTCCAGAAGTTTCTATAATAACCATATACGCCAATCCTTCCAGGGTTCCTAAAAAACCCGTTAGGATTACATCTGCTCCTATGACTACTCCGTTGAAGATAACAATGCCCGGGCCAACCCCATACAAAACCGATAAAATGGTACCATGGAACTATGGTGGAGAAATCTACTACCATGGTGTCAAACAGATTGAACAGACCATTGAAGAAGAAAGCTCTGAGGAGGATAATCCCAACATCCGTAACATTTCCGGAACAAGAAAAATTACTCGTAGTGGGAGAATCTTTTCTCCAGAGATTGCTCCTCCAACAGCAGTCTTTGGACCCGCGGCCATTCCAAAGATTACGCCTATACGAGTAACCGTACCTGCAAGTGTACCCGCCAACAACAACAATGCAATTCCCATCCCTACTTCCACTGCTGAGAAAAAAGGAAAGAATGTTCAAGAGGAGCCTGTCTTGACGAAGGCTCAGTCACTAGTCATTCCTGAAACCTCTCAAAAAGAAATGGAGGAAATTTTGAAAATAATCAAGAAAAGCGATTATGATGTGGTGGAACAGCTGGGGCGAACCCCCTCAAAGATCTCCATGTTGGACCTATTGCTGTTCTCTGAGGCACATGCTAAAGCTTTGGTCAAGTGTTTGAAGACATCGCACATGCCGCAAGAGACTTCGGGTGATCAATTCCAAGAGTGTGTGGCCAACTTAACAACTGACAATGTCCTGGGATTCTCCGATGCAGACTTGACCTCCAAAGGGAGAAAGCATAACGATGCACTACATGTCTCGGTGGAGTGTAGGAGAACCACCCTAGCTCATGTTTTGGTTGATACTGGGTTGTCTCTAAACGTCTTGCTGAAGAAAGCCTTGGATAGACTTGATTGTGAAGGCTTAACCCTAAAACCCAGCAATATAATTGTCAGAGCCTTTGATGGTTCTAAGAGGATGGTCCATGGAGAGGTGGACATCCCAATCAAGCTAGGAACTGAAACCTTCAACTCCATATTCTATGTGATGGACATCCGTCCTTCCTATTATTGCCTGTTGGGAAGACCTTGGATCCACCATGCTGGAGCTGTCACTTCTACTCTGCGTCAAATGCTCAAGTACCTTGTCCAGGGGAAAATCACAACTGTTCATGGCGAAGAGGAATACATGATCAGTCATCTAAATTATTTCCGTTATGTAGAATTGGATGGCGAATTCATAGAAACCCCTTTCCAACACTTTGAGGAAGTTTCTGAGTAAATAGCGGCGACTAAAGCGGTGTCCTCAACTCCTGTGATCACAAGACCACCACCTCGAATGTCATCTCTCAAGGATGCTAGGGTAGTTGTGGAAGAAGGCGGATCCACAATCTGGGGACAGCTTCCATATTTTCCTTTCAAAGCAGACAAATTCGGCTTGGGATTTACTTCGACTGGACAGAAGACCGTGCGCCGCTCCCGTACCGGAGGGCCACCTGTGAAGATCAGCCACCGAGGGGTTAATGCACTTGAGGACAGTGAAGAAGACAGCAACCTGGAAGACTGGATTTTCCCTACTATTGATGGAGGACTGTACAACTGGGAAGCAAAAGACTTTGTTCCGATTACTTTCATACCGCAGTAATTTATCTTTTCCATTTATGTTGGATCTGTAATAATTCACAAACAATTCGTACTTTTTCAACCTTGTGTCTTACCCGAGGCACATAGGTCCATTTGTAAGGGTTCTTATTTCATTTTCATATGTCGTTTTAATGAATCATGGATGCTTTTCATATTTAAACCTTTTGTGCTCATTGTTTTTCTTTTACATTTTGTTGTTTTAAGATGGCTATTCCCTTACACACACCCACGCTCACAAATGCAGGTACCCTTCCATTCCGGAACCCATGGGTAACGATACTGCTATAGCCTTCAGTGACTCTGAAGATCTGATCAACCAAGCCGAATACGAAGGTGAGGAAGATTGTGAGGTGCCAGGAGAATTGACCAAATTACTACAGCAAGAGGAAAGAGCAATTCAGCCTCATGAAGAGCAGTTGGTTACAATCAACTTGGGAACTGATGATGACAAAAAGGAAATCAAGATAGGTGCCAATCTAGAACCGAGTGTCAAGGAGCGTCTAATTCAGCTACTACATGATTATGTTGAGATCTTCTCCTGGTCATACGAAGACATGCTGGGACTCGATACAGACATTGTGGTACATCGTCTCCCCACAAGAGAAGACTGTCCACCAGTGAAACAAAAGGTCCGCCGCATGAGACCTGACATGTCAGAAAAGATCAAAGCAGAAGTTATGAAACAGTTCAATGCTGGATTTCTGGCAGTTACTTCCTATCCACAATGGGTTTCTAACATTGTGCCCATGCCTAAGAAGGATGGCAAAGTCAGAATGTGCATGGATTATAGAGACTTAAACAGGGCCAACCCTAAAGATGACTTTCCACTTCCGCACATCGACATCTTGGTTGACAATACAGCTCAACACAAAGTATTTTCTTTCATGGACGGATTCTCGGGCTATAACCAGATCAAAATGGCACCCGAGGACATGGAGAAAACTACTTTTGTCACACATTGGGGTACGTTCTGCTACAAAGTGATGCCATTCGGATTGAAGAATGTCGGGGCAACCTATCAACGCGCCATGGTAGCTTTGTTTCATGATATGATACATCATGAGATAGAGGTCTACGTAGATGACATGATAGCCCGATCACAAACTGAAGAAGAACACCTTGATCACTTGCAAAAGCTGTTTGTCAGGTTGAAGGAGTACAAGCTAAGATTGAATCCAAACAAGTGTACATTCAGAGTCCGGTCTGGTAAACTCTTGGGTTTCATTGTCAGAAACAAAGGCATCGAGGTTGATCCTTCCAAAGTCAAAGCTATACAAGAAATGCCTGATCCTCGCACTGAGAAGGAGGTCATAGGTTTCTTGGGACGCCTAAACTACATTGCTAGGTTCATTTCTCACCTGACATCTACTTGTGAACCAATCTTCAAGTTGTTGAAGAAAGATCAGGTAGTTAGATGGAATGATGGCTGTCAAATTGCTTTCGATAAAATCAAGGAGTATTTGCTAGAACCTCCTATCTTGATGCCACCCGTCGAGGGAAGACCTCTAATCATGTATCTGACCGTCCTAGAGAATTCAATGGGGTGCGTACTGGGCCAACATGACGAGTCTGGCCGAAAAGAGCATGCCATTTATTACCTTAGAAAAAAGTTTACCGACTGTGAGACCCGATACTCACTGCTCGAGAAAACTTGTTGCACTTTGGTATGGGCTGCTCGTCGGCTAAGGCAGTACATGTTGACTCATACCACTTTGCTGATATCTAAGATGGATCCGATCAAGTACATCTTTGAGAAGCCTGCTTTGTCTGGAAGGATCGCTAGATGGCAGATGATCCTAACAGAATACGACATACAATACACAACCCAAAAATCTATAAAGGGTAGTGTGATAGCTGACCATCTGGCTCATCAAGCTGTTGAAGATTACCAATCCATGAAGTTCGACTTCCCTGATGAAGACATCATGACATTGGACAACGTTGAAGATTTCAGACCATATGATGGACCTGAACAAGGATCCCGATGGACCATATACTTTTATGGGGCCTCCAATGCACTTGGTAACGGTATCGGTGCTGTGCTCATGTCCCCAGAAGGTTGCCATACACCTTTCACTGCCCGACTTTGCTTCAATTGTACGAACAACATGGCACAGTATGAAGCATGCATCTTTGGACTCAAGGCTTCCATAGACTTGGGAATCAAATCCTTAGATGTGTTTGGGGACTCAGCTTTGATCATCAGTCAGATCAAAGGAGAGTGGGATACTAAACATCCAAACCTCATCCCTTACAAAGAACATGTCTTGACATTGTTACCACATTTCGAGCAGATTACCTTCGAGCACTTCCCACGAGAAGAAAATCAGCTAGCAGATGCTCTAGCTACAATGTCATCCATGTTTAAACTTGATTTGGACAATGAGGCTCCCCAAATCTCCATTGAACGGATGGTCGAACCGGCATACTGTCACGAGATTAATATCGAGGAAGTAGTGGACCAACCGTGGTTTCATGAAGTCAAAAGGTATCTCGAGGCGCAAGAATACCCTGAAGGAGCTCTGGTCAACGAAAAAAAGTTCTTAAGGAGATTCTCAGCTAAGTTCTTCCTAAGCAATGGCATCCTGTATAAGCGCAATCATGATTCTATTCTGCTCCGTTGTGTGGAAAAGATTGAAGCTGAAAAGATCATGGCTGAATTACATGAGGGTACCTTTGGCCCTCACTCTAGCGGGCATACGATGGCTAAGAAGATTCTACGGGCAGGCTATTACTGGTCTACCATGGAAGCTGACTGTTATCAACACTCCCGCACTTGTCATAAATGTCAAATCTATGCAGACAAGGTACACGTGCCTCCAGTTCCTCTAAATGTCCTAAAAGCTCCTTGGCCGTTCTCTATGTGGGGAATCAACATGATTGGAGAGATCAAGCCTACAGCATCCAATGGACACCTCTTCATTCTGGTGGCCATTGACTACTTCACTAAGTGGGTCGAAGCAACTTCCTTCCCATCCGTTACTAAGAATGTTGTTGCCCGCTTCATCAAACAGAATCTTATTTGCCGGTACGGTATCCCCGAAAGGATCATCACTGATAACGGTACAAACCTTAACAATACTATGATCACCGCCCTGTGCGAGCAATTCAAAATTCAACATCACAATTCATCCCCCTATCGGCCAAAGATGAATGGTGCAGTTGAAGCTGCTAACAAAAATTTCAAGAAGATCATACAAAAGATGACAGTCACCTACAAGGACTGGCATGAAATTTTACCATTTGCTCTCCATGGGTACCGTACCACGGCACGCACATCAACTAGGGCAACACCTTATTCTTTGGTATATGGCATGGAGGCTATTTTACCTATCGAGGTTCAGATTCCCTCCTTGAGAATCATGAAGGATGCTGGTTTAAGTGAAGACGATTGGATTCAGACCCAACTTGATCAACTTAACTTGATTGATGAAAAGTGACTTACTGATGTTTGCCATGGTCAGACGTATCAAAAACGGATGATCAAAGCTTTCAACAAGAAAGTCAGACGCCAGGTATATCAAGTTGGAGATCTGGTAATCAAGCGGATCATCTTGCTGCAAAGTGATCCCAGGGGAAAATGGACTCCTACCTACGAAGGACCATTTGTGATCAAGAACATCTTTTCTGGTGGGGCAATGATCTTAACCACATGGATGGCGACGACCTGCCGCACCCTGCGAACGCAGACATAGTCAAAAGATACTACGCATAAATGACCCGCTAGGTTGACACACCTAGGCAAAAAAAGGGAATCCCGGTGAATCAAAAACCCGAAAGGGCGGTTCAGGCAAAAATTAGGGATAAATAAATAAAATCTGTACACCCGGCAAGTTGAAAACCCGAAAGGGCGACTTGGGCAAAAAAGGGTTTCCCGGTGGACTGAAAACCCAAAAGGGCGGTCCAGGCAAAAGTTAGGGAATTAAAGCGTATGACTATGTCTCGTCGGATCACTTTAAGGACAATCTCTTCACAGACAAACTCTGAGCTTCTGATCAATCCAATCATCTTCAGACGGAGCAATGGATGGACAATATATTCGGAGATACGAAGGCTATAGCGGAATGGGAACCCCATGGGATTTTTACACACATAGCTATCTTTCTTTGTATAAATTTTTCTTACTTTTATGATACCATCCTCTTACTAGGATGTCTGTCTCCTTTGTACAAAACACTTATTCAAAGTAAATGCAAAGATATCTCTTTCAAAGTACAGAAAACTATTTGCCTTTTTCTTTACACTTATGTTTTATTTGCAAAAACGTCCAATGATTCATTGATGAACATATGCATTTGAACATAATTACTGTTTACAAATAAACAAGGTGGAAAAGAACAATTATTGACAGGTTGAAAGGATAGGAAAACGTCTTTAGACTATTCCAGGAGAAATCCCTACAGTACATCATCTAGATCCCAAACGGAGCTAAAACCTTGAAATACATACCCCCAGCGGAGTTATAATTTCAAAACCTTAATCCCCATCAGAGTTAAAACTTCAAACTCCCAATCCCCCAACGGAGCTAAAACTTGGAATTACAGATCCCCAGCGGAGATGAAACCCTCTTCCCCAGTCGAGTCAAAATTTCCAACTATCAACCCTCAGCGGAAACCATTCAGTTTCCCCCAAATTCCCCAGCAAGTTATCTTGAAGCCTGGAAATCAATCAGATAACAGTTAACTTTTGTATCTCCCCAACCTAGGATAACTTCCCAGTAGAGTGGCAGACAACCCAAATTCCTGAACTTACTCTCCAGCAGTAAGTCTTCTTCCCACATAGTTTTTACTCCTAAACATAATGAAGATTCTCATTCTTAGTTCCCCAGTGAAGTCATCAAAGTTTTCATCGCTCCCCAACAGTATGAAGATTCTCATTCTTAATTCCCCGCAGAAGTCATCAGAGCTTTCCTTATTCTCCAGCAGATCAAGGATTTTCTTTATGTAATCCCCAGTAGAAGTCATCAGAGTTCTCTGGATTTCCCAAGTATATTTCTCAAGAAGTATATGGCATCACTCTCACAGCAGAATTTTTGTCAATATTCCAATTTCAAGACATGAAGGATCCTCACATCCCCACAGAAGTTATCAAGGATTTTTAATCCCCAACAGTCGTCCCGGATTTCTTATCCTCAGCAGTCAAGGATCTATTTTCCCCGACAGCAATCAAGGGTTTTATTATCTCCAGCTGTTAAGGATTTATTTTCCTCAGCAAGATAGCACATCAGCTTACATGCGCATACATTACATTCATATATCATAAACATTGATAAAGCGCAAATATTGCATCATACAATTCATGAAGCATAACTTTGTGTTTTAGCTAACATTTTACCCTTTTCAGGATAAGATTAACAACTATCATTAACAATGTTCAAAGATTGCAGATACAGTACAGATACACTCCAGACACGGAAGTCATTCTGTTGCTCATTCAGATTCAGATTTCAGATACAGTTCAGATACGTTCCAGAAACGGATGCCATCCTGATACTTATTCAGATTTCAACTATCAGATACAGATTGGATATGCTCCATACACGGAAGCCATTCTATTTCTCATTCATAACAAACTTCTAGATACAATACAGATACACTCCAGATACGGAAGTCATTCAGCTACCTATTCAGATTCTAGTCCAGATACACTCCAGACACGGAAGTCATTCTGCTACCTATTTAGATTCCAGTCCAGATACGCTCCAGACACGGTTGCCATTCTGTCACTTATTCTGATTTTCCCCAATTCAGAGACGCTCCAGACACGGATGCTATTCTATTGCTTACTCAAATACAAAGTTCAGATACAGCTCAGAGACGCTCCAGACACGGATGCTATTCTATTGCTCATTCAGATCACTTATTCAGATTCAACATTCAGATACAGTACAGATACGTTCCAGATACGGACACCATTCTGATGTTTTTTTCTCTTGACTTACAACTTACAACTCAACAAATATTCTTGGATGGCATATTTAAGCCCATCTCCAACAAGATTCTATCACCTCTCCAAAATGGAATCTTTAAGCCCATTCCCTCAACTACGCTTTGACGAGTGCAAATTTACGGGCACTCTAGTGTCCAATCATCTTTTACCTTCGAGTCACGAACGACAAACTCGCCAATCTAACTCTTCAGGTTCAAGAAGATTGAACAGGGGCAGCTGTTGTACCCCAAATTTTCCCTCTCATTTTATCAATATTTTTCCTCACAAGACTTCTTGGACTCAAGACAGGATTAGGGTTTGCTCAACTCAAGACCTCATCTTGCACTGATGACATGAAATTAGGATTTGAGTTTGCACAAGGATTTTTGGACCATAAATGCTTCATGTGACTTTCATACATCATCTTAGACCCCTAAGATTGCTCATGACAAATTTCAAGCCTTGAATCACATTTTTGCCCAGTCAATTGGACAGTTGACCTAAAAATCAGCTGTATTGGGGGAAAAGTCAACCATGGCCAATTTTCAGTCAAACTTCATAATTTTTGATCCAAAACAACATTCTAGGCTCCTATGTACCATTTGATCAAGTTTGGATCACAACTCCTCAAGAAATTTGATCAGATCATTAAAAGGGCAAAATGGTCAAAATTAGGGTTTTGATTGAGAAAGGGAAATTTCTGATTTTTAACCTAGCCAATGACCAATTGGGTTCAAACATGATTTCAATAGTTCAATAACATCATCTTGACCTAATCACATAGTTCAAAAGATCTCAAATGCATAGGATTGACATATGAATTTTGTAGTCAACTTATCAAAAGTCAACTGTACACTGAAAAGTCAAACTTTGACTTTTTGGTCAAATCAAGTGCCAAGGGTCATAATTCATCAAGATATGTCAAAATATGAAACTTGTTGACCAAGAAACCTAAAATTGCAAATTAGGGTTTTAATTTGAAATTTTTCATAACTCAGAATTTTTCTAAGTATGGAAAATTTCTTATTTTTTCCCAACTTTCCACAACTTTTTCACCATGATGCAATTGGATTCAAAGAAAACTTCCAACATGAAAGTTATAGTCCTCCATGACATCTACAACTTTTATTCACAAAGTTTTCCCAAAATATGCTTGGATCTTAAGTTATGATTTTGTGAATAGGGGTCCATAAACTTTTTAACTTAGTGAAAATTTGCCATAATTTAGGCAGGATTTTGACCTAACTTCATGGACATTTTTCACCTAGTTCCAAGATGTATCTCAAAATGAATTTCAAATATGGGTTGTAGAGAATTTTACAAGCTTTCCAAAATGTCCAAGAACTCTCCAAGATCAAATGTGGTTAGGGAGAAGCGAAGAAGAGAAAATGACAATTTGTCACTTTTGTTCAAGCCATGTTTACAATGCTTCAAGTTGCAAATCAGTTCCAAGCATGCTTGTACCTTGCATTACATGTCCTAATCCCTTATACACTCCATAATTAAATGCAAACTCAATGTATAATGGCTTTATTTTGATCTTTGAAGCATTGCACAAGAGATTAATCCAAAAATGGCATAAAGTTTACAATACCATTTTGATAAAGCAAACCTTTTTGCAACTTTACAATTCTTGAGCCATGGACCTGATCTTTTGTTGCAAGCAAGATCCACAAACATCAGGCAAAGTATACCAACCCTCTACAGTCCACAAGCTAGCTTGTACAGGCCTTTGACATAAGTCATGTCAACTTTCTTCAAAAGCAAGCAAATTGGCAAAAGTCAAGAGAACTTATCCATCTGATAAAGGCAAGGCTTGGCTTCATTCTAAAGGATCTCACAAACTTGTTACAAGCCTAAGACAAGAATTCACAACATTCAAAACACTCCCAAACACCAAAAATACAAGTTTCTTCCCAAACAGGGCATCTTCTACAGTAACCCTTGCCAAATCAATATTGGCTCGTGCGTTTCTCACTTTAAGACTTCAAACACTTTACATAAATCCTACCTAAACTATCCAGGCCCTTATCTTGCAACTGTAACCCCTGTTTCAGACATCACCATTTTTATTTTGTAAGGTTGCAGGTTGACTTCTACAAGGAGTTTCAGCCAACTACAAGGCAAGCTGAGCCTCGGAAAAGCTTGAGGGAACTTCAAGGAATCTCACATGATCTTCAGGCCTCACTCAAAGTCCCCACATTGACATATCCAAACTCAGCTGAACAAGGTATTTTTCAAAGTTCTATCTCTCTATTTAGGCATCCTTAAGCTTTGATTTGTGAAGCAAAAATGTAGTCCTTAACTTGCTTAAGCTGTACATATGCATAGTTGTTATTTATATTAACTGAGTAGTGAGAATTTGAAGCTTAAAGTTCATGAAAATTTTAGGTCAGAAATTAGGGGTGAGAAAATTCTCCTTGATCTTTGAGTGTTAGGTCACAAACTTTATATCATTGGAATCGTGAGTTTACAAGCTACACTTTTTATGTTATGAGTTTTTGATTTTATGCAAGTTAGAGCAAGATACAGGTTTGGAGGCAAAATGAGCGTTTGATGCTGGCTGGAGGTCAGGGACGAAGGCTGGCTTGGGCCTGATGCCTTGGGCCTGTTGTTTTTCACACCCCCCCCCATATTCCTATCTGCACCCCCTTTGCTCATTTTGTTTATTTTTTATATTTTCTCATATTTTTTATGTTTATTGATTTTAATGTTTTTTCTGAACATCAAAAAATCATGAAAAATATTTTCTTTATTTTTTGTATTTTATTTTATTTTTTATCTTATTTTTTGGCATAAAAAATAATTTATAAATAAATAGGACTTTATTTTCTTAAATAAATAGTAAATACATTTAAAAATGCCATACATTTTTATTTTATTATTTTTCACACATAAAATATTATTTTCATACATATTTTATTTTTTTAATATTTGTACATAATATTGTTATTATTTTTCTTGAACAAAAAATGAATAAAATAAATAATAGAAAACATAATTTTCTTTTAAACCAAAAAATTAGGGTTTCCCCTTTCAAAAATAATATTATTATTTTTCTTATTTTTAGGACTTAAATAATTTTATTTTTACATATATAAAATAAATACAAAAACACTTTTCCATCCATAAATTTTATTGCATATTTAAATAATTGTTTATTCATTTATTGTACATAAATTCAATTGGGTTGTAATAGTGAATTAGGGTTTTATTTTGAGCAAATATCCCCAATTCAAAACTTGTATCCCCCTCCCATAATATTGTTGTAATAGCTTAGATTTATTTTACGCAATTTATCGCATTATATACATGTGTAGTAAATTAGGGTTTTGCATGATAAGACAAAAAAAAAATAGCATGACCTAATACAAGACAAACAAAATGCATGAAAAATGACAACACATTGCACACAAGCACCCTTAGGGTTTCACCCACTTGGTTGCCTTAAAACAAAATGGCCATGGCATGCATGCTAGGTATCTTGGCAAAACAAAACAAAACAAAAGATCATAGTCCCTCGATGACGCTATCAAAAGGTTGACTAAACAAATGATCTTGGTCCCTTAAAACTTGCTAAGATACTTGGCAATATTGCTATCATGTCATATGATGACCCACGCCCGTCCCGTTTGTTGTACCCTAAATTTTCCCCCTAACTTTTTCAGTCACACTTTCATACCATATTTTATCATCAAGTCACAATCATTAATAAATAGCTTCATTCATCACATTTGCATCCTATCTTTAAGTTTACTCTTGTGTTGTTGACTAACTTCTAATCAAAATGCAAAAAATATTTGTCTTTGTCTTTTCATATTTGTGTTTTGTAGGTACCGAGTCGAAGCATATGGCAAATAAGGTTTTCCGGTATTATTTCCCTAAAATCTCTATTTGCAAAGAAAAAGAATTAAAAAAAATTTCATTTTTCACTGTACAATCGATTGCTCCTAGAGTGCAATCGATTGCACAAAGAGAATTTTGCGCAATTTTTGGATAAAATACACTGTGCAAATCGATTTGCACTGTAGTGCAATCGATTGTACAACGTGAAATTTGAGAGAAAAAAATCAGCATTTTAAAATTTTCAAATTTTGGCTCCAATTTTTCTTCATTTTTGAAAGATGTATCATTAATTCAAATTTTAGTGCCAATTTTTCATTTTTAAGAAGAATTATCATTAATTCAAATTTTGGCTCTAATTTTTGAAAGAATTATCATTAATTCAAATTTTGGCTCCAAGAATCAATTATCAAATTACCACTAATCCCAATCCTAAAACTCTATAAATAGAGCCCTCATTTCACTCAAATTTCAAGCTTTTGATAGCCAAATCCACCTTGCTAAAAAATCTCTCAATTCTCTCCATCTACCAAATTCACTCAAAGCTCCTTTTTCAAAAGGTTAGTAAGCTTTGCATTGAAGCTTACTAATCTTTGAGCTAAACCTTCATCCAAAGACTTTTCCTTTATCAATTCTCTACATCCAAGCTTGTTCAATTGATTCTTGTGGTTGAATTGAAGCAAATTCTTGAAGTTGTTTTGATAATTCTCTAGATCTACCTTTGGTAAGTTGGATAATTCATCTTTCACAATATGATCTCTTATTGATCTTTGGGTTTGATTCTTTGAGCATTATTTTGTGATTCCAATGGTGTTATTTTCTCATAATTTGATGGAATTTTCATGCTCAATTGGATCCATGATCATAAGGTGTTTGATGGAAAGTTTGAACAAGAAATTGCCCTTTTAAAATGCTGTTTTTGCTACTGTAACAGTGTACAATCGATTGCAGTAACTGTGCAATCGATTGCGCAGAAGCGTTTCACACAATTTTTTTGAAAATAACACTGTGTGAAATCGATTGCACAGTTACTGCAATCGACTGCACAGGGACAGGGCAGCTTTGATCCAAAATGATTTTTCTACTCACTCCTTTTGATTGTTGGTTTGGATTGCAATTTTAAATGTCCAATTTGTCTTTAAACTCAATGGACTTTGTGATGTAGATGAAGTTGGATAAATGTTCATCAATTCAAATCTACCTAAGAGTGAATTATTTAATTCATTTTTGGTGATTTGGATTAATGATATGTTTAGTTCTTTAATCCATCTAGAGGAGTGGTTAAATTTAAAGATGAAAGAATTTTGAAATGGTGATCCAAATTAGCTTATCATTCCCCTCCCTCTTTATCTTATCCCTTTATTTTTTAATTGTGTTACATGTTAAGGGATGGTGATCTCTATATCATTTATCCAAACATGAAGTACATAGATTGTTATTGACCGGCCTCAAAATAGGTGTGACTTCTACATAAGTCCACTTACGATTGCTTAACATAACGCTAAATTTTGTCCCGATTCGAATAAATGATCATTCGTAGCCCAAACTTAAGATTACAAGCCCAAGTATGTTAATTTGATCTCTTTGATCCAATAACCTTGAGATTCATTGTGTGGAGGCTTTGGTTCTACCAATCCTCTAATGGATCTACAACACCTTTGGTCACTTAAACATCGTTGATCATTACATGTTGCCTTGTGAGAATTCCAAAATGGATGATATACTTGACAAAAAGCAAATGCAACTTGTTGTGTGGAGGCTTTGGTTCTACCAATCCTCTAATGAGTTCCAAATGCAAGTTTCAAGATGGTCATCCAACTAACGACTAATTACTAACAATTAAATTTACTTTACGCTTTTATTTTCATGCTTTATGTACCATTTACTTTTAGCATTTTACATTTCATGCTATTTTCATCTTTGCTCACTTGAGCATTTACTTTTATGTCATTTTTATTTTGCTCACTTGAGCTTTTCTTTCTTTTTAAAGACACCTAATAATCAACATGAACCATAAAAATCATTAATGATACTTGGACTACATGGTTACTATCCTTTGCATTATGGAGTGATGGACTTCTTGGACTTAGGATTAGAGACCTTGGCCTATCTAGGAGACTTCATGACTTTATTTGATATTTTTTCTGGAGTTCTTGAGGTTTACCTCAAGACATTGGGTTGTTTGTTTCTTTTGTGTGCAGGTTATTGAGATTACGATCTTTGTTTGTAATCTGGAATTCACCCGTATTCAACCGTTACTCTGCCCAATTTTTGCGAAGACTTAAAACACTTGAAGTTTGGTTCTCTCAAGAGGTCTAGTATCTTTGCTTGCTTGGTTTCAATCCGAAGAATGGGAATTCTATACTGACTCATAATGTCAAGTATTGGCTTCTTGTTGGTTAGATGGTTCTTATCCCTAGCTTTTACCTTATGCTTTAAGATAGCCTCTTCTTCTCCTCCCATCTTCTTTAATTTCAAAAAATCTTCTCCCTCCTTTTAAAAAAAAACTCTTCTTGTTTTGAAACTTGAAACATTTTCATAATAAACTTGGACTTAGGTCCATGCATCTTCGAAACATTTTCATAAATAAATTTCAATCAATTTAATAATACCTTGACTTTTTTTTGTGAGAAGACTAAAAGTCAATCAATCTCATTTCAAACCATTTTGCCACTTTGGCTTTTATCTTTAAACTTTTCTCAAAAGGTTAGACTCTTGTCAATCCTTGTAGTGATGCAAACAACTATACTTCTACAATATGTAGTGAAGTGAGATATTTTCCACTTGGGTGTTGAGTGAGGCATTGTTGATTTTAAAATCCAAGCCATATCCTCCACTTTGAGATGATGCAAATTCTCCTTTCTCATGATTGTGGGAGGTAAGTATGTTTTTCCACACAGACAATGACGATGATGTCTTATCTCATAAAATCAACCAACACACTTGTGTTTCAAATTTTTAAAAGAGGAACTACGTGTACCCTGATCCCCTATTGCACGAAAGGTGGTACGTAGGCACTAAAGGTTCGCAACCACGGGGGGTGCAAAATCATAAAAATATTTCTTTTCTCACCTCCACCATCCATTTTATATACAACACATTTTTATAGCCAAAATATACAGATTTTTCAAAGAGGTTCCTGCGGAGTACCATAGATGTTTAGGGTGATAATACCTTCCCTTTTCATAACCAACCCCCTTACCTTGAATCTTTCCACCTCTTTTTGGGTTATTCGCTCTTTTCCCATTCCTTTGGAAACAATAAAGCGCGGTGGCGATTTTTATTTTGATTTGTATAAAGTCTAGTCAATCCAATGGCTTAGTCTTGCACATTTCTACCGCTACAAAAAAAATGGCGACTTCATTGGGGAAAGATTGACCTCTTGTTGGTCCATCCTTAAGTGGGTTGAGCCTATCTTTGTTTATATCTGTATATGTGCTATTGTTGTTTATGTGTTATATTTTGTATATATGTTTGTCTGGATTTTCCTGGTTTATAGGATGCTTGGTGATTACTCATAAGTCCTATACCCGGACTTGGGCAAACTTTAAGATAGGACGGGCGGTATAGTCATGTTAACTTTGAGGGAGTAATCCCAAAAAAGGAGGCATGATATCCCCCACTCAGTGGAGGCCCCTTTTATTATAGTTTCGTTTACCGAGTAATCGGGAAGACGTACTGCTTTCGACCTGAGAGCCTGCTGAAGCTGAGGACCGTAGATTAACTAACCCATCTTGGCCTTTTAGGTGTAGTGCGGAAGCTATGACGGAGTAATCCGGAAGTAGTTGTCACGCGATACTACACTCGGACGAGTTTTTCCTGAGAATATTACTAATTACCGAGTTAATCGGGACGTTGGTAATATCCGAAGGAAGGATGTAGACTCTGGGAACCTCTTAGAACCTTGTTCGGCAGGTGATAACCATTAGTCTATACCTTATGGGTAGTACCTTTAACTCCAGGCTCGTGACTCTGAACCATGTGATCCTGTTATTGTACAGTGCATTGCATAACATTGCATATCATTTGCATCCTCTGCATCATTCTTCATACATTCAGGTTGTTCAAGATCTTATTCCCAGTTGCTTCTTTCTTCCAGTTAGTCGTCTATCGTCAAGCTGATTCCTAAACACAACTACGGGACTAGAGATGTTGTCAGATTGAGAATGGAAAACCAAGAACAACACAACATGGAAGTTAGAATGGAAATCGATGAGTTGAAGTCAGGCATGGCCAAACTTACTGAGATGATGCAAGTTCTAATTTCCAGAGGAGAGCCACCTCAAAGGACCGTGATATCTGAAATCCCAATTGTTGCTGTTGACACTCAAACTATCCAGCATACATCTACTACATGGCCAGAGTTTGGGTTACCTCAGAATTACTCTCCACCTGTTGCAATTACTCCAATGGTTGGCCAGTATTCCCGACCAGTCTTTCAAGCTCCAGTTTCCACTGAACCTCGACTAATCGTTCATACTGCTTCTCGTCAACCTGCTGCACAAGCTGCTTTTGGGAATCCTCTCTTTGAGTACCATGCTGCCAGTCCTCGAAGTGTGAGTCAAGGAGACTTCGGTGAGTTTGAAGATTTCAAAGAACAGTATCAAACTTTGGAGAAGAGACTCATAGCTATGGAAGGAAATGAGTTCTTCAATGTTGATGCTAACAACATGTGCCTAGTTTCTGATCTGGTTATTCCTGCAAAGTTCAAGACTCCTGAGTTTGAGAAATACCGGGGGCACACTTGTCCAAGAAGTCATCTGGTGATGTACTTTCGAAAGATGTCTGCTTACACCAATAATGACAAGTTGCTTATCCATTGTTTCCAAGATAGTCTGAGTGGAGCTTCATTGAAATGGTATATGGGACTTGAGAAAGGTCGTATCTAATGCTTCCAAGATCTTGTTGATGCCTTCATAAAACAATACAAATACAACCTCGACATGGCACCTGATCTTCGCCAACTACAAAATATGTCTCAGAATGAGAAAGAATCTTTCAAGGAGTATGTTCAACGATGGAGAGAACTGGCATCTCAAGTTAAACCACCTCTGGCAGAGAAAGAGTTAACTAGTTTGTTCATGGATACTTTATCCCCTTTCTTTTGGGAGAAGATGATTGGTAGTGTGTCTTCCAGCTTCACAGACCTGGTGACTATTGGCCAGAGATTAGAAGAAGGAATTAAGAATGGTAAAGTGTCTAAAGCTGCTGAATCTTCTAATGGTGCAAAGAAATACCTTGGGAACTTTCAGAAGAAGAAAGAAGTAGAAGCCAATGTTGTCTCGACTGAGAGAAGAGGACCTCGCCGTAGGCCTCAATACACTGATCAACCACAAGTAGCGGCTGATACTCCTGTGGTTAATGCTCAACCAGTTCATGTCCCTCAATGACAGAATATTGTGCAGAATCAAAATCGGAATAGGGCTCAATTTGATCCCATCCTTATGACATACACTGAATTGTATCCTGCATTGGTGCAAAAGGGCTTGATTATAACTAGGCCTCTGATTCCTCGAAATCCTCCTCTAGTCGAGTTCAGATCTGACCTTCACTGTGAGTTTCATCAAGGAGCTGCCGGTCATGATTTAGAAAGTTGTTATGCATTGAAAAATAGAGTGCAAGAATTAGTGAAAACCAATTTTCTTACTTTCAAAGAGGCAGGTCCTAATGTCATCAACAATCCTTTGCCAAAACAAAGTGGCTGAAGACTGAGTCGGGATACCCTCAAGTCACCTCCTAAAGCCAGTGTTTCAGACATGACAACTCATCCTTGTTACTGATTAGTCACTAGGCCATGTTTCTTTCTGTTTGCATTTGTCCCTTGTTTATGTTAAAATTGTTGCTTTCAAATTCTGTTTGTACTTTCATGTTAAGTTTAATGAAATGAGCATTGCAATGTTTTGATTCAAATCATCTTCATTTACTGCTTTCAAATATATTTCTCTTGTTTACTCCCTTTATCAAGCTTTTGTTTATGCAAAGATTTGAGGGAGGATGATGAAAACAAAATACCCATAATTGTTGCTGGTATGCTTTCGAATAAAACTTTGCTGAGGATATACAAGCATTGTTTCAACTCCCAAACACCAGGAGAAATAAGGAAGTTAATCCCTTGTTCACCCCTTTGAGCCTAGAAGTTGGAGTTTCTTTCTATAAGAAAAAACCCGCAATCTTAACCCGGGGATGGGTAGTTCTCAATTAATTTGGTTGTGCATTCAATTACAAGAGAAATCGTGCGAGACACCTTTCAACAAAGGTCGCGATCAAGCTTTCCTTTGCACACATCAAAAAGTGTCAAAGATGCTCTCAAACAAAAAAATGACGAAGATGGTTCCCCGTAATCATTGAGTAAGGCAGTCATTATCTTTCCAAAAAAAGAAAAAATGAAATGAAAAGAAAAATAAAAATAAAAATCCCGCTAAGTCAAAACCACTGAAGGAGACTTAGGCAAAAAAAACTAGGGCATCCCTCTGACTGTAATCTCAAATGAAACAGTTCAGGCAAAAGTTGGGAATAATAAATTCAATTAGAAGAGGTCTTCAAATCCTCAAAATTCTCCACCAGAGTTGATAAAAGTCCTCAAAACAGCAAAAAGATGTAAGAAGAAATGACTGTCATTCTCAAGAATCCTTTAGCTTCTAAGCCATCGTCATTGCTACCATCAGTGCAACTCCAAAATCTCTTGGAACATGAATGCATATTCTAAATTAACTGAATGTAGGGCTGAAGAACATCACGAAGATTGGGTTGGGTACCAATAAACTTTGAGCCTTTATCCTTTATTTCTTAAACTGTGAACCTGACCACGTTACAACCCTTAAAAGACCTAATTGAAGCCAGGTTTCTTTTGAAAGCATACTACAGCAAGGTTGCATAAACTGACTCCTATGATCTTTTGCGAATCATTTGTTTTGGTTTCATACCGTTGTTTTCACTTTAAAAGTATAAACCATTGTGCTTTAACTAGTGATGCATTTTCTATACACCAATAACATCATTTCAAAAATGATTTTGGATTCAAAACTTTTGCATGAACTTTGCATTAAAATTACCATGTTTGAATAAACAATTTTGCTTGCAAATAAGCTTTCCTTGTCAAGGAATTTCAAACAGTTGAGAAACTTGGTCAGTGGTCCTATCAGGGGCAAGTATCTTCCAGATCCAGTTGCGAATCAGTTCAAGATTTGTTGCTCAATGCGAGTTTTCTCAGATTTGGTTTTCCAGAAGATCATTTTCAAGACTCATGCTGGGGCATTCCATTCCAACAAACATTTCAATAACTGAAGCCATGATCAGTTTATCTTCAACAATCATTTCAGAGTTGAAGCCATGATCAGCTCATTTCCGGCAACTCTCGACTGAAGCCACGATCAGTTTATCTTCAACAGTCAGCTAATCAAGGACAAATCCTCAAGCAGCTCTTCGTGTCCTTCCCCTGAAGATCATCAGTTCAACACAGTTTTCAAGTGTGACAAATTTGGGTTCAAGACATTTTCTTTCCAATCAAATTTGGCAGAGTTCTCCGTGTTGAGGAATCCCAATCTTACCTCCACAAAAGAGTCAAACTCCTTTGTCATAAAAATCAGCATTACATGCATAGACCATTCACATATCATGCATAACAAAATCCAAACATAATGCATAACAAGAGTGTTTCATCCTCATTTGCATTTCCTGAGGTCTTGTTGCAGTTGAAATGTCACCTTGAGATCAAAGTCCAACTTACTTGGCACCTACCAAAGTAAACGTCAATTTGAGTTGTTTCTCTCTTTCGTCCAATGCTAATCTTGGATATGTTGTTACCTTTTTTCTTCATTCAAAGCCAGTATTGAATGTCAAGATCTCTTTGTCTCATCCAAAGCCAGTATTGGATGTTATTACCTTTTCTGCCGTCTAAAGCCAGTATTGGACGCCTTGACCTTTTCCTTCATTCAAAGCCAATATTGAATGTCAAGATCTCTTTTTCCATCCAAAGCTAGTATTGGATGTTGTTACCTTTTTCTTCATTCAAAGCCAGTATTGAATGTCAAGATCTCTTTCACTCATTCAAAGCCAGTATTGGATGTTGTGATCTTTTCTCTCGTCTAAAGCCAGTATTAGACGTTGAGCTTTTCCACTCATTCAAAGCCAGTATTGGATGTTGTGATCTTTTCTCTCGTCTAAAGTCAGTATTAGATGTTGAGCTTTTCTTTCATTCAAAGTCAGTATTGAATGACAAGATCTTTTGTTTCCATCCAAAGCCATTATTGGATGTTGTAACTTTTTTCTCTCGTCTAAAGCCATTATTAGACGTTGAGTTTTCCTTTCATTCAAAGCCATTATTGAATGTTAGAATCTTTTGTTGTCATTCAAAGCTAGTATTGGATGTCGTGTTTCTCTTCTGTCTAGCGTCTTTCCTGGACGACTCTGATGTAGCTTCAAATTTGGTCTCATCCCACATCTATTGTTCTTCTAGATCTTTCTGATTGTCTTTTCCAGCGAGTTGCTCGCCTCATTCAATGCCATTCTTGGATGTCGCTGCTTGCCTTCTCGAGTTTTATCTCTTTTTTCCAAGTATTGATGGTTACTCTTTGTCACCCTGACAGATATCCAGAAATATCTTGTTGTTTCCTTAGCGTGTCTTTCCACGTCATTTCATCTGAACTACCATAAGTTTCCAGTTTCGAGTCTTTCCATATTCCCACATAGTCTGTCTCATCTCATACATCATTCAAAAGTATATATGTCAAAAAAGAGTCCATGCATTCATTCATAACATATGCTATCATCACATCGCATCAGGGACAAAATTCAGGTCTGTTTGTATTTAATTACTTTCAGCCTATCTGGCTAAAAGATAATTAAATAGGGGCAGTTGTTGTAACCTAAATTTTGCCCCTAACTTTTTTAGTCGCACTTTCATACCATATTTTATCATCCAGTCACAATCATTAATAAATAGCTTCATTCATCACATTTGCATCCTATCTTTAAGTTTACTCTTGTGTTGTTGACAAACTTCTAATCAAAATGCAAAAAATATTTGTCTTTGTCTTTTCATATTTGTGTTTTGTAGGTACCGAGTCGAAGCATATGGCAAATAAGGTTTTCCGGTATTATTTCCCTAAAATCTCTATTTGCAAAGAAAAATAATTAAAAAAAAATTCATTTTTCACTGTACAATCGATTGCTCCAAGAGTGCAATCGATTGCACAAAGAGAATTTTGCGCAATTTTTGGAAAAAATACACTGTGCAAATCGATTTGCACTGTAGTGCAATCGATTGCACAGCGTGAAATTTGAAAAAAAAATCAGCATTTTAAAATTGTCAAATTTTGGCTCCAATTTTTCTTCATTTTTGAAAGATGTATCATTAATTCAAATTTTAGTGCCAATTTTTCATTTTTAAGAAGAATTATCATTAATTCAAATTTTGGCTCTAATTTTTGAAAGAATTATCATTAATTCAAATTTTGGCTCCAAGAATCAATTACCAAATTACCACTAATCCCAATCCTAAAACTCTATAAATAGAGCCCTCATTTCACTCAAATTTCAAGCTTTTGATAGCCAAATCCACCTTGCTAAAAAATCTCTCAATTCTCTCCATCTACCAAATTCACTCAAAGCTCCATTTTCAAAAGGTTAGTAAGCTTTGCATTGAAGCTTACTAATCTTTGAGCTAAACCTTCATCCAAACACTTTTTCTTCATCAATTCTCTACATCCAAGCTTGGTCAATTGATTCTTGTGGTTGAATTGAAGCAAATTCTTGAAGTTGTTTTGATAATTCTTTAGATCTACCTTTGGTAAGTTGGATAATTCATCTTTCACAATGTGATCTCTTGTTGATCTTTGGGTTTGATTCTTTGAGCATTATTTTATGATTCCAATGGTGTTATTTTCTCATAATTTGATGGAATTTTCGTGCTCAATTGGATCCATGATCATAAGGTGTTTAATGGAAAGTTTGAACAAGAAATTTCCCTTTTAAAATGATGTTTTTGCTACTGTAACAGTGTGCAATCAATTGCAGTAACTGTGCAATCAATTGCACAGAAGCGTTTCACACAATTTTTTTGAAAATAACACTGTGTGAAATCGATTGCACAGTTACTGCAATCGACTGCACAGGGACATAATGCACTTTTTTGCCTTATTTTGGGGCAGCTTTGATCCAAAATGATTTTTCTACTCACTCCTTTTGATTGTTGGTTTGGATTGCAATTTTAAATGTCCAATTTGTCTTTAAACTCAATGGACTTTGTGATGTAGATGAAGTTGGATAAATGTTAATCAATTCAAATCTACCTAATAGTGAATTGTTTAATTCATTTTTGGTGCTTTGGATTAATGATATGTTTAGTGCTTTAATCCATCTAGAGGAGTGGTTGAATTTAAAGATGAAAGAATTTTGAAATGGTGATCCAAATTAGCTTATCATTCCCCTCCCTCTTCATCTTATCCATTTCTTTTTTAATTGTGTTACATGTTATGGGATGGTGATCTATATATCATTTATCCAAACATGAAGTACATAGATTGCTATTGACCGGCCTCAAAATAGGTGTGACTTCTACATAAGTCCACTTACGATTGCTTAACATAGCGCTAAATTTTGTCCCGATTCGAATAAATGATCATTCGTGGCCCAAACTTATGATTGCAAGCCCAAGTATGTTAATTTGATCTCTTTGATCCAATAACCTTGAGATTCATTGTGTGGAGGCTTTGGTTCTTCCAATCCTCTAATGGATCTACAACACCTTTGGTCAACGCGGATCACTTAAACATCGTTGATCATTACATGTTGCCTTGTGAGAATTCCAAAATGGATGATATACTTGACAAAAAGCAAATGCAACTTATTGTATGGAGGCTTTGGTTCTACCAATCCTCTAATGAGTTCCAAATGCAAGTTTCAAGATGGTCATCCAACTAACCACTAATTACTAACAATAAAATTTACTTTACGCTTTTATTTTCATGCTTTATGTACCATTTACTTTAGCATTTTACATTTCATGCTATTTTCATCTTTGCTCACTTGAGCATTTACCTTTATGTCATTTTTATTTTGCTCACTTGAGCTTTTCTTTCTTTTTAAAGACACCTAATAATCAACATGAACCATAAAAATCATTAATGATACTCAGACTACATGGTTACTATCCTTTGCATTATGGAGTGATGGACTTCTTGAACTTACGATTAGAGACCTTGGCCTATCTTGGAGACTTCGTGACTTTATTTGATATTTTGTCTGGAGTTCTTGAGGTTTACCTCAAGACATTGGGTTGTTTGTTTGTTTTGTGTGCAGGTTATTGAGATTACGATCTTTGTTTGTAATCTGGAATTCACCCGTATACAACCGTTACTCTGCCCAATTTTTGCGAAGACTTAAAACACTTGAAGTTTGGTTCTCTCAAGAGGTCTAGTATCTTTGCTTGCTTGGTTTCAATCCGAAGAATGGGAGTTCTATATTGACTCATAATGTCAAGTATTGGCTTCTTGTTGGTTAGATGGTTCTTATCCCTAGCTTTTACCTTATGCTTTAAGATAGCCTCTTCTTCTCCTCCCATCTTCTTTAATTTCAAAAAATCTTCTCCCTCCTTTTAAAAAAAACTCTTCTTGTTTTGAAACTTGAAACATTTTGATAATAAACTTGGACTTAGGTCCATGCATCTTCGAAACATTTTCATAAATAAATTTCAATCAATTTAATAATACCTTGACTTTTTTTTGTGAGAAGACTAAAAGTCAACCAATCTCATTTCAAACCATTTTGCCACTTTGGCTTTTATCTTTAAACTTTTCTCAAAAGGTTAGACTCTTGTCAATCTTTGTAGTGATGCAAACAACTATACTTCTACAATATGTAGTGAAGTGAGATATTTTCCACTTGGATGTTGAGTGAGGCATTGTTGATTTTAAAATCCAAGCCATATCCTCCACTTTGAGATGATGCAAATTCTCCTTTCTCATGATTGTGGGTAGTAAGTATGTTTTTCCACACGGACAATGACGATGATGTCTTATCTCATAAAATCAACCAACACACTTGTGTTTCAAATTTTTAAAAGAGAAACTACGTGTACCCTGATCCCCTATTGCACGAAAGGTGAACTTAGGCACTAAAGGTTCGCATCCGCGGCGGGTGCAAAAATCATAAAAATATTTCTTTTCTCACCTCCACCATCCATTTTATATACAACACATTTTTATAGCCAAAATATACAGATTTTTCAAAGAGGTTCCTGTGGAGTACCGTAGATGTTTAGGGTGTTAATACCTTCCCTTTGCATAACCAACCCTCTTACCTTGAATCTTTCCCCTTCTTTTTGGGTTATTCGCTCTTTTCCCATTCCTTTGGAAACAATAAAGCGCGGTGGCAATTTTTATTTTGATTTGTATAAAGTCTAGTCAATCCAATGGCTTAGTCTTGCACATTTCTACCGCTACACCGTTTAACATCCAAAGATAGGGTTATTTACCAAATCAATGGTAAATCAACAATGTCAAAGGAATAAAAATGTACAAAAAAGACTTTTGAGTAGGTAGATAGCTTCTAGTTACTTGATCAATTTGCAAATAATCTTTTCTATTTTCAAACACACACACATTTCAAAACATTTCCAAACAACTTTTAAAACATTGAAACATTTTTCAAAAGACAAACATCTTTGTATACATTCTTACGAATGAGAATCATTACAAAGATTGCCTAAACAAAGACCTCTTTTCAAAACACTTTCAAAACCACACAAAGCACCATTTAAAACAATTGCAAAAGCAAAGCAAGTGATCTAAAACAAGTAACTAAGAGCCCATGGAAAACCATGGATGAAAAGGGTGTTAGAACCTTCCCTTTTCATAATCTACCCCCCGAACTCAAGAAAATATCTCAAAGGTCTTTCCTGTGATTTTTTACCTTTCCTTTTGGATAAAAGAAAAGTCGGTGGCGACTCTTGCTAAACCGCAACATTTGCAAACACAAACGCAAAACCTCAAGTCAGTTCTCCCACCGCATCACAAATGGGCTCAAGGAGATAAAAATTAACCAATTTGTGGTCCTTTGAAGTCACATAAGGGAAATTGATGGTTCATCTAGAGGACTTGTAATCTATCTTCATAATCAAGTACCTTTCACAGAAAATTTCCTTGAAACTTTTGAAATGATTTGTTGATAACCATTCAAAGAGAAGCATGTCTTTGAAATCACTCAAAAATACCAAAAGATGAGCAAGATATACCCATTTGAAGTTCAAAATCCTAGCTCCTAGTGCAACAAAATGCCTTGAGAACCCTTTTCAATTTTGACCAACCTTCTTGCACAAATATTTTTGTCATGTAAATAGAAGTTATTGAGGATGACAATAAGGAACCATAGCAACCATAGCAACCATAACCACTTCCAAATATTGGGAATTGAGGAAAACATGTACTTGTGATCAAGAAATCAAAAGTTTATTCAACTAGGTCAAACTTCTTCAATCAAACCTTGTATCTTTTGACTATCTTTGACAACTTGAGGCATGATGGCTCATAATAGATTTTGTCATGATATTACTTCAAAACATCTTCAATGATGAGGCTTGAATCTCAATGAAGATTTTGTTGAAGAAGGCATGGAAATAACTCATGAACCTGTAGATCAACTTAATGGAAAGTTTTGTGCTCTCACCTATAACATCATCAATTAGGGAAAACATTAATTGTATTTATTAGCTAGAAGTTAATCAAAACCAAACATAGATGATCACAAAAATACAAGCCAAGGTGCTTGGTGATTTCCCATGAGAAAAGCCAAAGATAAGGAGAGGAACCAAACCCTAGTGTGTGATCTTGTTGCATTGTGATGGTATGAAATAATAGAGGAATATTTGGGGCAAAAATTGGGGTACAATAGCTGCCCTTATTTAAGTGTCTTCTATCCGAAGATGCGAAGGTTAAAATCTTCGTGTTGACGCGATTGAAGATAATTAAATATGAAACAAGCCCTATTTTTGGCCCTAAGATGCCATGTAATGCTTATGATTATGAGTGCAAATGAACAAATCTAAGAAGGAAGCAAGACACCACTAGGGATGTAGGAAATAAGAGCAGGGATCAAAAGAAAAACCCGACTAGGAAAATAAATCACTGGCGAACAAAAGACCTGACTCTATTGGGGTAAAGCCCAAAGAGGAGATAAGGCGTCATCAACTCAAAGATTAAGGAGAGAAGGTAGAGGATAACAGTGATCGACAGATGACTGTGAACTATCCACTCACTGAGGAGATAGCAAAAAAGTAATGTCGACCCACCGAGGAAAGAAATGGTAAGATAATACCGGTAAATACCAATATTAGGGTAAGCAGCCAATACTCACGACCAAAAACAAATGAACTTCTTCAGAGTAATGCGAATTTCAATGACAAACTATCTCTCATAATGACGAGAATACCATTCATCGAAAAAAATCTCAACAACAAACTACCTTCCATAATGACAAGGCTACCATTCACTGGAGTAACAAATCTCAACAACAAACTACCTTCCATAATGACAAGGCTACCATTCATTGGAGTAACAAATCTCAGCAATGAACTACCTTCCATAATGACAAGGCTACCATTCATTGGAGTAACAAATCTCAGCAATGAACTACCTTCCATAATGACAAGGCTACCATTCATTGGGGTAACAAATATCAACAATAAACTACCTTCTATAATGACAAGGCTACCATTCATTGGAGTAACAAATCTCAACAACGAACTACCTTCCATAATGACAAGGCTACCATTTATTGGAGTAACAAATCTCAGCAACGAACTACCTTCCCTAATGCCAAGGCTACCATTCATTGGAGTAACAAATCTCAGTAACGAACGACCTTCCCTAATGACAAGGATACCATTCATTGGAGTAAAAAATCTCAACAACAAACTACCTTCCATAATGACAAGGCTACCATTCATTGGAGTAACAAATCTCAGCAAAGAACTACCTTCCATAATGACTAGGCTACCATTCATTGGAGTAACAAATCTCAACAATGAACTACCTTCCATAATGACAAGGCTACCATTCATTGGAGTAACAAATCTCAACAAAAAACTAATTTCCATAATGACAAGGCTACCATTCACTGGAGTAACAAACCTCAACAACGAACTACCTTCCATAATGACAAGGCTACCATTCATTGGAGTAACAAATCTGAAACTTCTCTGGGAACTGACATATTTACTGGGGAAGTACAAGTTGCTCAAATAAAGATACCTGCCACTTGCTGTTATGAGAATGAAATGCCATAATGATTTCCTGGGGAAATGCCAATATATTCCTGTTGAGGAGATAAAATCTTCACGTGTAAAATAATTGCACATTCTCAAACCAGGGCTCAAAGCCTGAAGAAATCAAAAATAGTACTGCTAGGGACCATCCATTCAAACCAGAAATAAACCGGAATGAAACAGTCAATCAAAATAACATCTCATGAGAAATAAACTCAAGAGGGAACCATATTCTATCTAGACAATGAGTTGAACAGGAAGGCTAAAAAATATTCCTCCACGGGGGGATAACTCAGTGGGGAAATTGAAAGAATATACACTTTCTGTTTAAGGTTGACACTCTATTGGAGACAGGATAACACAACTCTACAAAACAGGGTAATATGTTAATAAAAATATGCAAATGAGCCATGATTTACTAAATTCATCCAATGTATGATATGTGTATGAATGTATGGATATTATCATGTATATGCTGACAAAACAGACATATAGCACTGAGGATGACCAGACAAAACCAACTTGGGTACAGTCAATACTCGGCCAAATCACATCCGAGATGACAACATCATGAGAAAGTAAACACCAACTGAGGAAACAAATTCCTACCTCACGGATTAACTTCCCTGGGAAAGAACAAAATTTGAAAATAATCAAATTAAAACAGTGAATCAATACAAATACAAGGATGTAATATCCTCCTCTAGGCTTCACCGAGGGATATCACACAGACTTCAATGGGGAAAGCAAATGTTTCAAGGTTTGTACTTCTACTGGGAATTGAAATGCTGATTTCACTGGGGAAAATAATACCACATTGTTGAGACATCAGTTGGGGATCTCGCACTGGATTCATTGAGGAGGGAAACACCACATCGTCGAGGGGAAACCTAAAATACATTCTTCAATACTGAGAGTGAGGATTACACCAACTTCTCCAGGGAGAAAATATGAAACTTTACGGGGATAACAATTTCCAGCTAGAAACAAAATCTCAGCTTCACTTGGGGATTTATTACAGCAAGAAATCAAACTTATGGGGATTTTAAATCAAACCCAGCACTTGGCGGGAGAAAATCCAAAAAGTTTACAACTGTTACAAAACTTCTTAGAAAAGATATTGCCCTTGCCTGGTTGCCTAGGAAGCAAACAACAATAAGAATGCTAGCACTGCAAAGGGCGATGTTTTGAAAATGATTCCATCTCAGCATACCAAGAGAGAAGATACTTTTGTTATGTGAGTGAAAATATCACTAGGGAATCTGAGAAAGATACTTCATACTACGCAAACCCGTAATTCTAAATAAACTGAGACCTGACTGGGGAAGATAGGATCACAAACCCAATACCACACCATACATCAACTGACATCATCTTTAAACTATCTAAGAAGTACAAGAAGACCATACTCACTTCAATGAAAGTGACCCGGGAGAGCCTTCATGGGGAACACATCCTTCCATAAATTTCAGGGTTCATCCATCCTTGGAATCAATATTTTTGTTCTCCTTGAGTCACAAAATCTAAAGCAAGAAGTAATTTATAAATTCTTTTCAAAAAATAATTTTGTTATTTAATTTGTTTGCTTTGAAAATTGCAATCAATAATAAATGAGGTCTTTGTAAGCTGAATAAAAATAAGAATTGCAAAGAATTCGATAAAAGCTTCAAACTTTATTTATAGGATGGTAGTCTGCAAATGGCGAGACTTCGTAGATGACTACAAAGTTTGGAAAATGGTAATATACATTGGAAAAGATACATTGAGATACAATGACAGCTATCCTACCTAATAACTTTGAATTCCTGAGCAGTAACTTCAGTTGAAGAGTAGTGAGGATCCAAGAAGATTGTTTCTTTAAAGATCAAGTCTTGTCTGATGTAGTTACTTGCCATAAAATCCATACCTTTTGCCTAGATTTCCCTTGCGGGTTTTCAACCTACCGGGAAAAATTTATTCTGTGTATGTCTCTAATTTTTTCCTAGACCGTCCTTTCGGGTTTTCGGCCTACCGAGATGCTCCTTTTTGCCTAAGTCGGCCTTTTGGGTTTTCGTCATAGCGAGCTGTTCTTTTATCTATCTAGGAGAAGTATTTCTTGACTGAATCAGTATTCAAAGGACGTGGGAACTCCTCGCCATCCATTATTTCAAGAATCAATGCACCACCAGAGAAGTCTTTCTTGACAACATACGTGCCTTCAAAATTGGGAGTCTACTTGCCTCTAGAATCAGTGTTGAAAGACATGATCTTCCTGAGCACGAGATCACCTTCTCTGAATTTGCGAGGCTTGACCTTCTTATCAAAAGCTTTCTTCATTCTCTTCTGATATAGCTGACCATGACATAAAGCCGTCATTCTTTTCTCTTCAATCAAATTCAACTAGTTAAACTTGTTCTGGACCCATTCAGCCTCTGACAACTCGATTTCCATTATCACGCGTAAAGAGGGAATCTCAACCTCAATGAGGAGCACTGCTTCCATGCTATACACAAGAGAGAACGAGTTTCCCCTGTTGAAGTGCGGACATATGTTCGATACCCATGCAAACAAAAGAGATAATCTCATGCCAATCTTTATAAGTGACAACCATTTTCTCGATGATCTTCTTGATGTTCTTATTAGCAGCTTCAACAGCCCCATTCATCTTTGGCCTGTAAGGGGATGAATTATGGTGGACGGTCTTGAATTCTTCACAAAGTTATGTCATCATCTTATTATTCATATTTGAGCCATTGTCGGTGATAATTCTGCTTGGCACACCATACCAACATATGATATTGTTCTTAATAAAGCGCACTACCACCTGTTTAGTGACATTAGCATATGAAGCTTCCTCCACCCATTTGGTGAAGTAGTCAATTGCCACTAAGATGAAACTATGTCCATTCGATGCTTTGGGTTCAATCATTCCAATCATGTCAATACCTCACATAGAGAAATGCCATGAGGAAGAAATAACATTGAGAAGCGTTGGAGGCACATGAATCATGTCAGCATAAATCTGGCATTTATGGAACTTCTTTGCAAATTTGGAACAGTCAGATTCCATTATCAGCCAATAGTAACCTGCCCTAAGCATCTTTTTTGCTATCGAATAACTATTGGCGTGGGTACCAAAGGAACCTTCATAGAATTCATGCATCAACATGTCTGCCTCGTGTCTATCCACACATTTGAGCAAGACCATGTCATGATTTCTTTTATACAGCACACCTTCATTGAGGAAAAAGCTGTATGCCAACCTTCTCAATGTTTTTCTATCTTCATTTGATGCCCCAGCTGGATATTCCCGAGTCTGGAGAAAATTATTGATATCATAATACCAGGGTTTTTCATCTACTACTCCCTCTACTGTAAACACATGAGCCGGTCTATCCAAGCATCACACTGTGATACAAGGCATATCATTCCAAGTATTCACTTGATACATAGAAGCCAGAATTGCCAAAGCACCCGCCATCTGATTTTCATCTCTAGGAATATGATGGAATTCAACTTTGTTAAAGAAGGGTAGCAATCTTCTTGTAAGAGATCAAGCCAGGGTGACGAGTATCCCATTATCCTTTAATTTGATTTACCACCAAAGCTGAATCACCATATACATCCATAACTTTGATTCTGAGATCAATGGCCTCCTCGAGATCCATGATACAAGCCTCATACTCTGCCATATTATTAGTACAATCAAATGCCAGCCTTGCAGTAAAAGGAATGTGTGATCCATGAGGAGTGATGATCACAACATTGATTCCTTTCCCACAAGCATTTATAGATCCATCAAATACCATACCCCACCGGGATTCAAGATCAGGACCTTCCCTAGGTAAAGTTTCATCAAAATCTTTTACTTTCAGAAACATATCATCCTCATCATGGAAATCATACTTGATAGATTGATAATCATCTACTGGTTGATGAGTAAGATAATCCGTTAGCATACTGCTTTTAATAGCCTTTTGAGTGCGGTATTCAATATCATATTCAGGAAATAACATCTGCCAATGGGAAATTCTCCCAGTAAGAGCAGGCTTCTCAAAAATATACTTGATTGGATCTATTTTGGAAATCAACCAAGTAGTATGATTCAACATATATTGCCGAAACCGCTTTTCCTCTCAGGCCAGAGTGTAACATGTCTTTTCCAGCATAGAATACTATGACTCACAGTCAGTGAACTTCTTGTTGAGGTAATAGATGGCATATTCCTTCTTTCCCATTTCATCTTGTTGTCCCAAAATGCAGCCCATAGAATTATATAACACTGTCAGATACATGATCAATGGTCTTCCATCAATGGGAGGGAGCAAGATAGGAGGTTCAAGCAGATATTCTTTAATAGTTTTGAGTGCCCTTTGACAATCATCTATCCATACATAACCATGATCAGTTCACATGTTGCAGTCATGTGGGAAATGAATCTGGAAATGTAATTCAACCTCCTAAGGAAGCCTCTAACTTGCTTTTCAGTTCTTAGCGCAGGAATTTCTTGAATTGCTTTGACTTTATCGGGGTCAACTTCAATTCCTTTTTGGCTGACAATGAGACCTAACAATTTCCCTGACCAGACACCGAAGGTGCATTTGTTTGGATTCTAACAGAGACGATACTTCCTCAAGCGTTGAAACAATTTTAACAAATCTTCTACATGCCCTTCTTCGGTCTGTGATTTGGCAATCATGTCATCAAAATATACCTCAATTTCTTTGTGCATTAGATCATGGAATAGGGTTGTCATAGCCCTCTGGCATGTTGCACCAGCGTTCTTCAACCCGAAAGGCATCACTCTGTAACAGAATGTTCCCCAGGGTGTGATAAACGTTGTTTTTTCCATGTCCTCAGGAGCCATTTTAATTTATTATATCTGAAAAATTCGTCCATGAACGAGAATACTTTGAATTTTGTTGTGCTATCAACCAACATATCAATATGTGCCAATGGAAAATCATCTTTTGGATTAGCTTTATTTAGATCTCTGTAATCTACGCACATGTGAACTTTTCCGTCTTTCTTTGGTACAAGGACACTATTGGCAATCCATTGAGGATACACTGATGTCACAAGAAAACCGGCATTAATCTGCTTTAACACTTCTTCTTTGATTTTTACTGCCATATCAGGGTGCATTCTTTGTAATTTCTGCTTGACTGGCGGGCACTCTGGCTTCAGCGGCAAATGATGCTCCACAATATCAGTATCTAGACCAGGCATGTCTTGCTATGACCAAGAAAAGATGTCCACATACTCTTTCAACAATTCAGTCAACCTGCTCTTCATGTCGAGATGCAGCAATGCTCCAATCTTGACTTCCTTCAGATCTTCCTCTGAACCCAAATTGATTGTCTCCAATGGCTCTTTATATGGCTGAATGGCACTTTCCTTGCGCTCGAGCAATGGTGAAACCTCTTCTGGAATCTCATCATATTCTTCTTCCTCGACCACATACACATGATATTCAAAGCTGGGAGGGGGTGCAGGGTCATTGTATTCAACATGTTTTTTTAATTAATCTGCACATGTGATTTATGATTGCTTTTAGAAACTGACACATATATCAAGTGATCATGCAAATTTATTTACAATTATTATTTATTCCGAAAGGGTTTTTTCTGATTACCATTTTTCCAAGAAAAAGCAGAAAAATAAAAACACAATTTTGAGAATCAAAGACAACTTTTATTTGTGATTTAAATGGTCAAAGCAAACAGATAAGCCCATACAATATTAACTTTCACTTTGGGAAGGGTGAAAGATTTTTGCAAAGATTAACAAAAACAAATTACTTTGAGATATGGATACAAGAGGTTACATCAATAGTGACCCAGTTCTGGACTCTGAATCCAAGCATCACATAATTTGGCATCTCCTGTTCTTCTTCATCCCCCATAATAGCATTGATCCCAAAAACAGTTTAGTGGAGGTAATCTCCACTGTGGAAAATATTCTGATAGTTGCTCAAAGTAATCTTCGACTTCATGCTTTCACCTTTACCATTCTTTGCAGAAAATCCTAAACCAGTCATGTTCTTGTTCACCGGCGGGTCAACAATCTGCCCCCATACTTTACTTGGGCCATTGCGCACAACGTGCTGAGCATCTTTGAATGAAGCCATAGAATTCTCATTCTCTCTTATGTTATCAACGGATAAAGCTTGGAAATGTATTCCAACAGCAGCTTCATCTGCTTCTATAACACTAAAAGAAGATAAATGAGAGATTAATAATGCTTGCTCTCCATTTATAATAACCACCTTTCCTCCACGCACAAACTTCAGATTTTGGTGTAAAGTGGAAGTGACAGCCCCTGCCTCATGTATCCATGGTCGTCCCAGTAGGCAGCTGTATACAGGCACAATGTCCATGACTTGGAAAGTATTCTGAAAAAGGTGCGGGCCTATGTGAATAGGCAGATCCACTTACCCAATAACAGACTTCCTTGATCCATCGAAAGATTTTACAATAATGCCACTTGGGCGCATGAGAGCTCCTTAATACTTCAGCTTCATCAGCATGCTCCTCGGTATGACATTTAAGGTGAACCTATTATCAATCAGCACATTTTACAATGAATCATTCTTACAGTTCATGGATATGTGGAGAGCCAAATTGTGATTCCTCCCTTCGTTAGGAAATTCGTCATCGCAATAGCTTAGGTTATTACAGGATGTAATGTTACCTACCACACTGCTGAATTGATCTAATGGCATATCACTTTCCACGAAGGCTTGATCCAACACTCTTATCAAGGATTCTCTATGGGCAACAAAATTCATCATCAATGCTATGATAAATATCTTTGAAGGAGTCTGCAATAGCTAATCTACAATCCTGTAGTCGCTCATCTTAATAATTTTCAATATATCATCCATATCTTTCTCCAGAGTAGCACCACTGGATTCCCCTACAAATTTCTTAGGTTTAACGCTTTCAACAACCTTCTTACCAACACTATCATTTCCCCAAACAATTGGTGCAAATACACGACCATTGCGGGTCACTCTACTGGTCTCAGTAATATTAGACAAAGGCTGGATGAGGACCTCCACACCATCCTCTAAGATTGTAGCATTATACTTATACGATACAACTTTGTCTGATTTATAAGAAACAGGACCCAGTAAGAAAATCACTACTGGGGCAACAATCGGCTTGCTACAGTATTCAATCTCAACAGGGGAAGAATCATTGAAACAAGGCACAATTACATTTACCCCCTCCTCAGAATAATTGGGCATTGCACAATTATCACCAGAGATCATATCTTCATCTGAAAAAAGAATTCATCCACAGAAGCCTATTCATCCTCTGACTCAGTCTTAACCAATCAAACTCCTATCGCATTGACCTCGTGGTAATCATCTCTATAGACTGACACCTTGATAGTGTCATTTTCCAATAACAACTGAATACCTTTTCTTACAATGGAACATCCCCGAAAATCTCTACAGCATACCCTGCAAGATCCATAGTGGTGCTCTACCTGACCCTCCATATGGTAGAAGGTAGCATGCAATTGCACTAGATCATCGTTCATATAGTTCACATCAAAGATCCGGAACTCTCCTGGACACCCAAAGACCATGTTCACTTCCTCCTCATATTCTGCCCTAGGCCTGGTTATATGGATGAGGCCATCATCCATCATCTCTTTCAAATCATCCTTTATCTTATCGCACCCTTGTATATCAGTATTACAAATACCACAACTAGCATGGCCATAAGTATAGTAACTAAACTCACAAAGGTATGCATGCATCTTTACCAAGTCTCCTCTGACCAAGTTGATATCATAAATCTGGAAGTCCCCTAGACAACCAGCAACCATGTTGACAATATTTGTTCCTCCATGCTTTGGCAGAGGATTATCTTTTACATTCAGGCTGACATCTTTGAAGGACAAAAGGCCAGATCTCACCATTTTCTGTACCTCCAATTTCAGGGGATAACAATTTTCCACATTGTGCCCTGGTACACCCAGATGGAAAGTGCACGTCTAATCTTCCTTATAGTACCAAGGTAAAGGTGATGGTATAGCAGGAGGTGGCCTAGTCTGGACCAACTTTTTCTGGATCAATGCTGGGAGTAACTCTGCATAACTCATGGGGATAAAGTCAAAAGGCTCTCTCCTCTAATTCTGCTCTTGATTTCCTTGAGGGGCTGGTCTTTGATAAGCGACTTTAGTCGGAGCTGTATTAACAACTAAAGTTACCGAGGCAATCTGTTGATGGTGCTGATGATTTCGTCTAGGATGATTAACCTTTCTATCTTGAATAACAACATTTGTCTATCCTTCTTTATTTTTAGCAAACCCGTATGAGGGTTTCTTCACATTTCCAGGATTTTCACTTTTTGTTAAACAACCTTGTCTTACAGCTTCTTCCAAACGGACGTCCATTTCTACCATCTCAGTAAAATCACTGGGTGCACTCGCCACCATTCTCTCATAATAGAGTGCACCTAGAGTCTTCATAAAAATCTTCGTCATTTCTTTTTCTTCCATTGGAGGAAACACCTGGGCCACTAATTCACACTATCTCTATGCATATTCTTTAAATGACTCCTTGTCCTTCTGGACCATGGCCCTGAGTTGATCACGGTCAGGCGCCATGTCCATATTGTATTTGTACTGTCTAATAAACTCTTTACCCAAGTCATTGAAAGAGTGAATGTTGGCACTATCCAGGCTCATGTACCATTTCAATGCTGCACCAGTCAAATTGTCTTGAAAGAAATGAATCAATAGGCGTTGATCATCAGTATCAGTAGACATTCTTCTCACATACATCACTAAGTGAGGACGAGGGAAAATGTTGCCCTTGTACTTTTTAAATTCTGGTACTTTGAACTTTACAGGTATTTTTACATTTGGAACCAAACACAGATTATTCACATTCTACCCAAACAGTTCTTTTCCTCTGAGGGCCTTCAACTCTTTATGCATCTTATCAAACTTGTCCTGAAAATCGTCCATTCGATCATAGACATCCAAGCTTTCACTTGGTGGAGGAATAGGGCGATACACTTCATCATTAACAAATGGTACATCATTCATCGAGGGAGGTGCAACATAGTGAATCTCATTTCTATCCGTAGGGGTAATACGCACCACAGGAGGTGCAGAAGCAGCAACAGCCTGAGCAAGTGGAGTAACTTGAGCATCTTGATTATAACCTTCTGGCATGAAGTTCTCTGGAATTCCCCACAGATATCCCCGAGGCATGCAATTTTGAACAACAATAGCTGGAGTAGCAGAAATAGGAACTGTCGGAGCTTCGGAAGCAACCGTTGTCTGTTGAGGTTGCGTAAGTGGTGGCTGATTTTGAGTAGCCACCAAAGATTCCACCAGAGCAGTCAGATTGGTCATACCGGTCTTCAGAATAGAAACTTCCTCGCGAAGCTCACGATTCTCTTGTTCTAGATTATCCATCTTCCTTCTGAAATTGGCCCGAGTATTATACTGATGAGACAACTTGCTGAATGAAGTAAGGAAGCTCAGTAAGACACCTGGATATGAATATAAATTCAAGAATTATGTATAATATGATGCATGATATGTAATGCACATGATTTATTTTACTATTGTTTCAAGGAACTCAAATATTTATAGACAATTTGCAAATATCAAAGTACTAACATATTTGAAATACTGAAAATCTCATTATAATATCTTCAAAACAGATTATAACTTTTTAGTACAAGTTTCAATAATCCCAAGTACAAGATGAAGATAAATTCTAAAATACTATAAAAAGCAAAATTGATGGATATCACTCTACACGCTGATGTTTCCCTGTGAGTCTTGCAATCTGAGCCTTCAGTTGTTCGTTCTCTTCTGTAAACCTATCAGTGATCTCTTTCCAATCACCAGAGTTTGGAAGTAAGAAACTAGGTCTAGAATGAGCTCTAAAGGAAAATAAATCCTCTTGCCTCTCCATCGCCTCTACATCATGGCTCTCAAGAATCTCGATCAGACCATCTTTCTCCTTCAGGTCTGCTTGGTAAGAAACCTCTAAAGTCTGGCACTTATTCTTCCAAGCTTCCTTTTCCTACTGTATCCTGACTAAAGCAAGCTTAATCTCTTCCACGTCATCTAATAGGGGATGAGTAGTCTTTACAAACATATCAGGCATGGGTGCTTCACGGGAATACGACATCTTCAACTGGATGGCTCTTGCTTGTACCCACTGAAGATAATGCTCCAAAGAAACAACCCTTCTAGGTCCCAAGTCCTTCCTACCCTTCCTGTGAATATGACGCCAAGCCTTTTCAACTTGCTCCTTAGCTTCCTTATGAACTTCTCCCTATTTAAGGAAGAAACCACTCAAATGAATACTATTTGGCTTATCCCTCAACAGATATCCAAGTTGTTGTCGTGCAAGAACATGGTTGTAGTTAATTCCTCCCTTTGTACCAAGAAGAGTTACATTGGGGAACTACCAAAACTATCAAAAATATCTACATCATGGTAAGCCTGATGATACCAATCAATATCTGAATGAGTGAGGGCCATAATCTTCGGAGCCCAACGAAGTTCCTTCCTGACATCCCAGAAAGCATCAGATCGAGGCAAGTGAGAAATAAACCACTGATACAACAAAGGTGTGCAGCAAATGATCATCCCTCTATGATAAGAATCCTGAAGATGAATAGAGTAATAAGCATCACCCAGTAATGTAGGAACTGGGTTTCCAATCATAAATATTCTGATGGCGTTGATAACCACAAATTTGTCGATATTAGGGAATAAGAACAACCCATAAGCAAGTAGAGAAAATATAGCCTCAAAAGAAATTGTACTCTTCATTATGGAAAAGTAGCGAGCTTTCTCCAATAAGAACTAAGTTGGTAGTCCTCTAATCCCTCCTTTAGAAGTCATGTGGGCTTCAACCTCAGACTTCCCCAAGTGGATCAAAGCAGCAATCTGATGGGATTTTGGCTCCCCCTCTAAACCAGTAAAAGGAACACAATCAGTAATAGGTAAACCTAGCAGATAAGAATACTCCTCTAATGTAGGCATCAACTGGTAATCTGGGAAAGTAAAGAATCGATACATCAGATCATAGAACTAGACTAAAGTCAAGAGAATACCCTCCTTCATCCTGAGCTTCATAAGAGAAATGATGGACCCATACTTCCTCCAAAAATCTGTAGGACTCTCGATCTCAGAAATTAGACTCATCAACTTATCTATCTTGGGATTTTTGAAACTGTACTTCCCAGTCTTTCTTTTTCTAGAATCCATAGTAAAAAAGTACCTGAGATATTCACAAAGAGTCAACTTTTAAGTCCCTTGGAATAAAATATCTTTAGAAGATGCTCATGGGTGCATGCATGCATGATGCAACAATCACACACAATATCACCAACATAGGGTTCATAGGTTCAACGTCACGAGCATGAGGTCGAAGGTAATACCCATAATGTATGATCTAAAAGTTACCACTTGCCGAACAAGGTTCTAAGAGGTTCCCAGAGGTTCCCAGAGTCTACATCTTTCCTTCAGATATTACCAACTTCTGATTGACTCGGTAATTAGAAATATTCTCAAGAAAAACTTGTTCGAGCATAGTATCGCGTGACAACCATTTCCGGATTACTCTGTCACAGCTTTCGCACTACACCTAAAAGGCCAATATGGGTTAAAGGTTCTACGGTCCTCATTTTCAGCAGGCTCTCAGGTTGAAAGAAGCACATCTTCCCGATTACTCGGTAAATGACACTATGGTCAAAGGGGACTCCAATGAGTAGGGGATCTCATGTCCCCCTTTTTGGGATTACTCTCTCAAAGTTAACATGACTATATCGCCCGTCCTATCTTAAGTTTGCCCAAGTCTGGGTATAGGACTTATGAGAAATCTCTAAGCACCCTGAAAACAAGGAAAATCAAGACAAACATATATACAACACATAATATACAACAGATAATAACACATATACAGATAAGCAAAGATAGGCTCAGCCCACTTAAGGATGGACTGACAATAGGTCAATCTTTCCCTAGTGAAGTCTCTGTTTTTTCTGTAGCGGTAGAAATGTTGAGACTAAGCCATTGGATTGACTTGACTCACACAGATCAAAATAAAAATTACCACCATGCTTTATTGTTTCCAAAGGAATAGGAAAAGAGTGAATAACCCAAAAGAGGGGGAGAGAATTTAAGTTTGGGGGTTGGTTATGTAAAGGGAAGGTATTAGCACCCTAAACATCTACGGTACTCTGCAGGAACCTCTTTGAAAATCTGTATTTTGGCTATAAAAGTTGTATAGAAAAATAAATTGTGGGGATGAGAAAAGAAACATTTTTTTTTACAATTTTTGCACCGACCACGGTTGCGAACCTTTAGTGCCTACTGTGATACAGTGGGAGAACTGACTTAAAGGTTTTGCGTTTGATCGCAAATGTTGCGGTTAGCAAGAGTCGCCACCGAATTTTCTTTTATCCAAAAGGAAAGGTGAAAAAGCACAGGAAAGACCTTTGAGATTATTTCTTGAGTTAGGAGGGTAGATTATGAAAAGGGAAGTTATTAGAACCCTTTTCATACATGGTTTTCCGTGGGCTCTTAGTTACTTGCTAGATCACTTACTTTTGTTTGAAATTGTGATTTATGTGGTTTTTGAGAGTATTTTGTAAAGATGCCATTATTTTAGGCAATCTTTGTAATAATTCTCATTTGTAAGAATGTATACAAAGATGTTAGTCTTTTGAAAAGGTTTTCAAGTTTTGTAAGAGGTTTTGAAAGTGTAGGTGTTTGTTTTGAAAATAGCAAGGATGTTTTGTTTGAAATGGAGCAAGTAATTAGGAGCATTCTACCTACTCAAAAAATCTTTCTTGTTCATTTTCTTTTCCTTTGACATTGTTGTCTTACCATTGATTTGGTAAGCAACCCTATCTTTAGATGTAAACGGGACGGGTGTGGGTCATTGTATAACCATGATTAGTAATGTTGCAAGGTATCTTAGCATTCTTTTTAGGGACTAAAACCATTTGAAAGGCAACTTAGATAGCGTCATCGAGGGACTATGATCTTGTATTTTCTTTGTTTTTGCTAAAATACCTTACATGCGTAATATGGCCATTTTGTATAAGGAAACCAAGTGGAATAACCCTAGGGGTGCTTGTGTGCAAGTGTATTGTTTTCATGCTTGTTTTTGTCTTGAATTATGGTTTTCTAAGTATTGGTTTTAGTCTTTCCATACAAACCCTAATTACTAGCATTTGTATATAAAAGTGATAAATTGCGGAATTTAAAGTTACTACGCTATTACAACATTTATGGGAGATGGGTGTACAAATTGAATGGGGATTGCAAGAATGTAAATCTAATTAGTCTATTACAACCATATTGAATTGATATCAATTATACAAAGATTTGAATAAATACAAAGTATAAAATAAATAAATTTAAAAAAATGCAAAATGTGAAGTAAATGGATACATGTGAATTTTTAGGAAAAAATGGGATTTTGTCTTAATATAATTAATTTAAAGAAAAATAATTAATAAAAAAAATTTGTTTAAGAAAAGATTTTAAATAAAATCCTAATTCTATTAATTAATCAAAAGAAAATAAGTTTAAGAAAAGCATTTTTTAGTATTTTTATGTCTTGAAAATATTTATAGTATTATAAAATATTTTGGCCTTTTCTAATATTAAAATATATATATATATATATATATATATATATATATATATATATATATATATATATATATATATATATATATATATATATATATATATATATATATATATATATATATATATATATATATATATATATATATATATATATATATATATATATATATATATATATATATATATATATATATATATATATATATATATATATATATATATATATATATATATATATATATATATATATATTAACAGGTGTGAAAAGAGAAATAAATACTAACATATTTTTAATTAAAATTATAAGATAAGTTAGTAAAAATAAATAAAATATAGTTAAATAAAAATATTTTTTATGAGAAAAAATAAAATAAAATAAATCAAAATATTAATCTATCATTTTTTTTTTGTATTTTTATGATTTTTAATATAAGTAAAAAAATAATTAAGAAAATAAATGAAAATAAAAATAAGAAAAATAAAAATAAACTGAGCCAGGGATGCTAACAGCTTGCAAGGGGGTTAGTAAGCAAAAAATAAAAAAAATAGTACAAAGCCCAATAAGGCCTAAGCGCTCAAAAAAAGAGTCAGGAATGCAAAATATGTGAAAAAATGCAAAAGGGTATTACTGGGGCTCGAATCCAGGTCCCATAGGTTACAGGCGCTCGCTTCTACCACTAGGGTGGCTATACATCCGTTAACATAGGCAAATCAATAAATATGTAAGGAAAAACGCGCCCTTATGACTTCATCTTCAACCTCCAACCAGACCTACTGTAACTTGCTCATTTCTCATCAAAAATAAAAACTGTAAACATGAAGCTCGTAGCAAACTTTCTCACGTTTCAGAAATGTAAAGCATTAAAACTATAGATCAAAGATAAGCATGAATTTTAATGGCCCTAATCTGAACCATAAAAATCTCAGAAATTTCAGTTTCAAAATTCTCTAAGCTCAAGCAAAATTAATGGAAACTATGGACATGGTTAGCTTCAGGGCAATGATATCTACATGTTTTGTTCACAAATAAACTATTGATGATGCATGTATGAAGAGTTCCAAGTTGAGAAAACTTACCTCAAAACTGGAAATCGTGTTTTGAGTTTGAGCTTGTTTCAAGTGATGGTGATGATCAGGTTAGCTTCCTTGAGGTCCTTGGAAGCTAATGCAATGATTAGCTTGAACAATGGATGGATGAAATGGTCTGGAGAAGTCAATGTGCAGAGCTGAGTTTTTGAAAATGGAGGATGGTGTTAATGGTGTTACAGTTCTAAAACAGGGTGTGGTATTGATTCTATGTGATGTTTAGAAACTTTAGAAACCAAAAGGCCAAGAAACGCACGAGTAGATTATGAGTTTCAAGTTTTTGGCCAGTTTGTGTAAAAATGGAAGTGTGTAATGTATTTCTGAGTTCTAGGTTCTTTCATGGCTTGAGCATTCATGTCTTTGTGTCAAATGGTTTATGTATGTATAAACAAAAGTGTTTGAGTGCCTTGGAAAGTCAGAAGTACAACTTTCTAGCTTTTGGCTAGGTTACTTGATTTTGAAGAAAAGAGGGAAACAAGTTTCAAGGATACATACAAGCATGGGATAGGTAATTGTAAGTGTTTGAAACATTTCTCATGAGTTATAGGACCGGTTTGATTAGAAGAGAACAAGTGCAAGGCTCAAGAACAAGTTTTGCACAAAAAGTTGCTTTATCAAAATGGCATTGTAACCTTTCTTCCAAAAATGGATAAAAAGCATGTCCATGCATTGAATGCTTGAAGTGATGTCTCTAACAACTATGTAAACCATTAATTATGGAGTTCCTAACAAGTTTGAGGACAGGAAAGTAGTGTTTACACAACATGGTTTGAATTTGAATTTTGTTCATCTCTAAAATGACTTGTAATTAAAGTGATAAAACCCTAACTTCATCTCTTCTATTCTCCCTACTCAAGAATGATCTCAAGGAGTTCTTGGACATTTTGGAAAGCTTGAAATGTTCTCTACAACCCATATTTAAATTTATTTTGAATATTCCTCTTGGAACTATATGAAAAAGTTTCATGAAGTTGGGTCAAAATCCTGACCAAATTAGGGCAAAATTTCACTTAGTGTTTTTGTTTCATGACCCTATGTTCATAAAATTATAACTTGAGATCCAAGCACTTTTGGTAGGAGTTGTGTAAAAAGAAGTTTTATATTTCATGGAGATCTAAAACTTTCATGTTGGAAGTTTCTCTTGAATCATCTCGCATCATGGTGAAAAATTGGCTCAAAGTTGTGAAAAAATATGAAGTTTTCAACACTTAGAAAAATTTCTAAGTTTAGAAATTTTGACTTTTCAAAATGAAATCTTGACTTTTTTAATTTCTTGATGAATAAGTTTCACATTTGACATGTTTTGATGAATTATAATCTTTGGCACTTGAATATGACCAAAAAGTCAAAGTTTGACTTTTCAGTATACAGTTGACTTTTGATCAGTTGACTGAAAAATTCATTTGTCAATCCAATGGACTTGTAATGTTTTGAACCATGTCATTAGGTAAAAATGATGCAATTGGACTCTTTATATCATGCCTTAAACCAATTGGCCATTTGCTAGGTCAAAAATCGAAAATTGCCCTTTCCCAGTCAAAACCCTAATTTTGACCATTTTGCCCTTTTGGAGATTTGATCAAATTTCTTAAGTAGTTGTGGTTCAAACTTGATAAAATGATACATATGAGTTTATAATGTTGATGTGGATCAAGAATTATGAAGTTTGACTGTAAATTGGCCATAATTGACTTTTTCCCCAATACAACTGATTTTTAGGTCAACTGCTCAATTGACTGATAAAAAATGTGATCCAAGGCTTGAAACTTGACATGAGTAATCTTGAGGGTTCATAATGATCCATGAAAATCATATGGGGCATAGAAAGTTCAAAAAGTACTTGTGCAAACTCAAACCCTAATTTCGGTCATCAGTGCTTAAGGAGGTGTATTGAGCTGATCAACCCCAATGCAGTCTTGAGTCAAGGGTATCTTGTGAGTAAATTTTTGATAAGTGAGAGGGAAAATTTTAGGGTACAACAGCTGCCCCTGTTAAATCTTCTTAAGCCTGGAGAGTTAGATTGGCGAGTTTTTCCATTCGTGACTCGAAGGTGCAAGATGATTGGACACTAGAGTGCCCAAAAATTTGCACTTGGTGATGTGATGGTAGAGTGAATGGGCTTAAAGATGCCATTTAGAGAGATGACAGAAAGTTGTTGGAGATGGGCTTGTAGATGCCATTCAAAAGTGATTGCTGAATCTGAAAGAGAATCTGACTGAGTATCCGAATGGCGTCTGTGTCTGGAGCGTATCTGAACTGTATCTGAAAGTTGAGGTTTTGAATGAGTATAAGAATGACATCCGTGTCTGAAGAGTATCTGAACTATATCTGAAAGTTGAGGTTTTAAATGAGCATTAAAATGGCATTCATTTCTGGAGCGTATTTGAACTGTATCTGAAAGGTTGAATTTGAATGAGTATCAGAATGGCATCCGTGTTTGGAGCGTATCTGTACTGTATCTGGAAGTTAAATCTGAAGGAGTATCAAAATGGCATCCGTGTCTAGAGCGTATATGTACTGTATCTGGAAGTTGAAAACTGAATGAGTATCAGAATGGCATCCGTGTCTGGAGCGTATCTGAAATGTATCTGAAAACTTTGAACATTGTTAATGGCAGCTGTTAACCTTATCTTGAAAAGGGTAAAATGTTAGCTAAAATGCAAAGTCATGCTGTATGAAATGCACAGTATGATGCATTCGTGCTATCAATGTTTATGATATATGGATGTGATGTATGCGTATGTGAGCTAATCTGTTGTATTGTTGTTTAGACTGGGGAAAATAAATCCCTGACTGCTGCTGAGGATATGGAGTGTAAGTCTTCATGTTGTGAAGTCTAAGTGTTGATGAATTTATGCTTGGAGAAATAAACCCTGTTGTACGGGAAATGTCGTGTACTATTTGTAAGACCTTGTTGGGAAATCCTGAGAATTGGACGACTTCTACTGGGGATTGATAACTGGAAGTTTTATTCCATTGGGGATTAAACTGCACACTGTGGTGGATTTCATGGAGATAGATTAGAGAGATTTCCCTACCTCTTAAAGCCATTAGTGATTGTCTTTCTATTTTGTTTATTTGTAAACAGTAATTATGTTCAAATGCATATGTTCAAAAATGAATCATTTGGACGTTTTTGTAAACAAAACACAAAAGTAAAGAAAAACATATAGTTTTGCACTTTCAAAGGGGTATCTTTGTATTGACTTTGAGTAAGTATTTTTTTACAATGAGACAAACATTCTAGTAAGAGAATGTCGTCGTAAAAAATGAAAATTTTTATACAAAGGAAAGATAGCTATGTGCAATAATCCCATGGGGTTCCCATTCTGCTATAGCCTTCGTATCTCTGAGCATCTTGTCTATTTGTTGCCTTGTCCGAAGATGATTGAATTGATCAGAACCTCTGAGCTTGTCAGGTTGTCCGTAAAGTAATCCAACAGAACATAGTCATACGCTTTAAATCCATACCTTTTGTATGGACCGCTCTTTCGGGTTTTCAGTCCACCGGGATACCCTTTTTTGCCCAAGCCTCCCTTTCGGGTTTTCAGCTTGCCGGGTGTACATATTTTTTTGTTTTATCCCTAATTTTTGCCCGAACCTTTTTGGTTCGCCGGGATGCCCTTGTTTTGCCTAGGTGTGTCAACCTAGCGGGTCTCTTATGCATAGTATCTTTTGATTATTGTTGTACCCCAAATTTTGACCTAAGACGTCGTCTCCTATCTGCATCTTTACATTACATTTGTTTTGATCCATCGATTTTAAATTTCATGACTTTTTCAGGCCAAGAGCTATTTATGCTGAACATTAAATCATTTAATCGATTCGTGCAAAAAATGATGTTTATTAATTATCTATTATCTAAAACTTAAATAATTGAAATTCATTTTTGATTATTATTTAGTTTAAAGATGTATGGATAATAAAATGAACATCAGAGAAGAGGCGCATTAATTGTGTGGATAGTATTTATTTATTACTCATTATTTTAAATTTAAGTAACTAGAATTTATTTTTTAGTTATTACATAATTTAAAAGTCATGAATAATATAATAAGCATTCGAAGAATTCATTGGTCAATAACGATTGTTTAATCACTCGTCGTTCTAAGTTAAATAATTGAAACCCTGTTTTAATTATTATAATTTAGTTGGGAATGATGAATTAAATAACCGAAGATATTAGTTGATCAATGATAATTATTATTTATCTGCTTATTATTTTGAATGTAGGTAATTGGAAATTTGTTTTCAATTATTATTCGTTCGGAGAAATAATAAACGATAAATAAATAAAGAAGAAGAATTAATGGACAAATAGTTTTCTTTATTCATTTTCTTATTGTACAAGTTATTATGTAAATATTGTATATATATTACAGTAAATTACAATAATAAATTGACAAAATTAAAATGAAATAAAAAACTAATCTATTTTAATTCTAAAGCTTCCAATCCAATGCTCGCTCTTGTCTGCTCATTTAATGTTACCTGCGAAAACGATTAAAAGAAAGTCAGAATTGAATAAACGATTAAAAGCAAAATTATTTAATGCTCATCATTAAAAGCACTGGCCGGAATCAGTTTACCTTTTTTGCAAATCACGGGATTTCTCCCGGTTCACAAAAAAGGGAGGAATTTTATTTCATAAATGAATGCAATTTAAAACATGCACAAACTCATTTTTTTTTATTTTTTCAAAACTGCATATTTGAAAGTAATTGCATTTTCAAAAATCCAAATGCCTATTTCAAAAGAGCATACAGCATACAAAGTAGCAGCAGCATCAAGAATAAAGCAAATGCCAACGTAAACCCACTGTACCATGCAAAAGAGAATATGCAGTTTAACCAATATGCAAGCAATGTTTGTTTCCTATTTTCATCATTTTCCAGCAGGGGTGCTTTTTCAGAACAAATGCAAACATCATTTTATGTCAAATTTGCATTGAAGAGAGAGAAGAGAGATAGAGAATTGGTTTTGCAGGTTTGGTTTAGGCAGGAAGAGATACAAGACAAACTGCAGTAATATGGCCAGTAGGGAGTAAAACATAAAAGAGGAATAGAGACAAACTAAATGTAACAGTTTGACGCAGAAGGCCAAGAGGAGGGTAAAAATATATTTCAATCTTCAGCCTGTAACAAGGGGGCAGTGATATAACGTTAGAATCACTTCAGAACACAAAAAAAAAGTGAACCTCCAAGCCTTGAAAAACTTAGAAAAACTGCTGTCAACAAAAATATACCAACCATTTTTCAAACATCCTGCATACACAACCATAAACCTGTCTATCACCAGAAACCAAAAAACACAAAAACAACCCTCAAACCTTTATGGCCTAAACCATTTTCAAAACCTGTAAAAACCATTTTCAAAACCTGTAAAAACCATTTTCAAAACCTGCAATGGCCTCACATCAGTAAAACCTTGGCCCTGTCCAACCTAACCGAAAACCAGTTCAACATAATCAAAAACCTGCATCAATCTCACACAAACCAAAAATCTCTACCAGCATCACAACCTGCTAAAACCGTTAACCTGCTGCTGTCAAACCAGTAAACATGGCCTAATTCTCAAAGAATCTGATTGAGCCACAAAAGCCAATATCACCCCTCATAAAACCAAAACTAAAGATCAAATACCCAAACCCCAGAGTCCATCATAGACAAAACTCTAGAATCGTGCAAAATCAGAAAAGAAGAAGAAGAAAGAGCCAAAGTGCAGTTCAACAGGTTCCAACAATAGCAAACACAGTAACATTCAAGCAAAAGGAAGGAAATCGCAAATACCGTTCACCACCGTGTGCGCCTGCTGTCTCCCTGCTGTCCGGCCTCCATCACCCCAAGCTCCTCCTCCTTCTCCACCTAGGTAACGCTTTCTTCCATTCTTATTCCTTAAAACGTCATTCAAATCGACATGGACATTGAAAATGGAAAACTAGTCAGAATCAACCAAGAAGCCATAAAGTCAACTAAGAAATTGTAAAAATCAACAACGAACTGTAAGGTTTATACGCGGATTAAATCAACATTAACATTAACGAAACGTTTTGTCATTACCGTCTCCGCTTGAAGCCGCCGCGTCAACAGTGGAGGGAAGAGAAACTTGGTGTGGGTGGCCGGAACAAGGAAACATCAACAATGGAGGCAAAGAAAACGAAGAAGCTGCGCGAGAGAGATGAAGATCGTGAAGAGAGGCGCCGTTCTGCCTTAAACCAAACCCTAAATCCCTTTATCAAACAAACACAACCCTAATTATGATTTAATCCCTTGGACCCTTTAGCCCACGACCCGACCCGCTCCATCTTCCTTCAACCCAGCTCAATTCTTTTCTTACACTCCAGCCCATTTCTAATTACTAATTCACACCCCTTTTTCTTTATAGATTATTAGTTTAATTTTATTTCTTTTTTCTTAATTTATTTAATTTTGATTAGTTAGTTTCTTAGGAATAAATATAGTTTTATTTAGACAAATAAATATTTTATCCAATATCATTTAGTTTAAATTTAAGTTTTGAATAACCTTAACCTTCCTTATTTCTAATTCATTTTAAATTCATGGTTTGATTTAATTCAAAGAAAATATTTAATATCTCTAAAAAACATGTAAAAATGAGAAAACTAAAAGACATCCTATTTTTCTTTAATTTACTCCCCTCATTTTGATTAAATATCAATATAATAAAAACATAAAAAAATAGAAACATATAAAACCTTAAAAAATATTTCTATTAATTCTCATTACCTTTTATCATTAAAAATGCGTAAAAAGGGGAAATCAATTAACTTTTTCTTTTCGCTTATTAAACAAAAATCATAAAAAATGCATGTTCACATTTAAGTGTTATGCATCATTTTCTGTCAATTATTTCATTGTACTTGTTTATTCTGTTTGCACCAATCCAAAGGAAATTGTCTAATTTTGTTGACTTCATGTCCTCAAAAATGATCGAGCGAGTACCCTCATTTCATTAAAACTTAGGATAATTTTTCCAAATATCCGATTTTCTCCAAAACTCACACCTTTTAAGTCAAAACTTCGACATTAGGTCGTCGTATCTTCAAAAACCCGTCCGTATCCTTTTTTCGGCCAAAACGGTTCATTTTCAATCAAGCAATCAATTTTAAATAAAACAGATATTTCAAAAGGTTCCTATAGAGTACTATAGATACAGTGGGTGCTAATACCTTCCCATTGTATAACCAACCCCCGAACTCTCGATCTCTTTTCAAAAACGCTTTGTATTTGTATTTTTATTTACATTGCATATTTAGGGTTTTATTTCGCTCTTTTCCCTTTTCCTTTGGAAACAATAAAGCGCGGTGGCGACTCTTGCTTTTGCGAGACGAATTAATCAATAATTCGATCTCCGATTTACCCCGCTACATTTTTATCGCTACAGAAATGGCGACTCTGCTGGGGACAGATTGACCTCTTGCTGGTCCATCCCTAAGTGGGTTAAGCCTAATTTGTCTTATCTGTTTTACTATTATTTGATTTGCTTGATTATATGTTTAAATTGGGGTGTTTGGGTTTTTTTTGAAGGACGAATCCCATACCCGGATTAAGTAACACCTAAGGAATAGGACGGGCGGTATAGTCATGTTAACTTTGAGGGAGTAATCCCGAAGAAGGAGGCATGAGATCCCCCACTCAATGGAAGGCCCTCTTGAACTTAATATTTGTTTACCGAGTAATCGGGAAGACATTATTATTTTCGACCTAGGAGCCCGAGAAGTTGAGGACCGTAGAACCCTAACCCATCTTGGCCTTTTAGGTGTAGCGCGGAGACTACCACGGAGTAATTCGGAAGTAGTTGTTACGCGATGCTACGCTCGGACGAGTTTCTCTTGAGAATATTGCTAATTATTGAGTAATCAAGACGTTGGTAATATCCGAAAGAGGGATGCAGACTCTGGGAACTCTTAGAACCTTGTCTTACAGGTGTGATCGAAACATTAGTACATACCTTTGGGTGGGCTTTACCCTCGACTCCATGCTGAACTTTGAACCTTTAAACCCCATGTTTGCAAACTTGTGTGTGACTGTCGCATTATCATTCATTCATGCATTCATCAACATCTTTGTAAAAACTCGTTTTTCAAGGAACTTTGGAATGATTTTTGCAAACGTCTTAGGGTACTATGGAACTTGGAAGGAGAAATACTCGAAGCTTTAGCTTCAAGGAGCCCGAGATTGAAGAATTGAAGAGTTTGATTCCGAAGATAGAGAGTCCGACAGATTTTCAGAAGAAATATGGATCCATCGTACCGCTCATGAAGCGCAAGATGAAGAAAGGCATCCTCAACACTTTGGTTCAGTTCTATGATCCCTTGTATCGATGTTTCACCTTCCCGGATTATCAACTGATGCCTACCTTAGAGGAGTACTCTTATATCCTTGGTTTGCCGATCGTCGACCGTGTTCCTTTTTCTGGGTTAGAAGAGGAGCCTAAATCTCATGAGATAGCAGCCATCACCCATCTGAAGAAGTCAGAGATAGAAGAGAATATGACTACGAAAGGAGGAATCCGGGGTTTGCCGACTCAGTTTCTGTTGAAGAAAGCTCGTCATTTTGCTGATACAAAGGATACCGTTGCCTTCGAGGACGTGTTTGCTTTACTCGCGTATGGTCTTTTCTTATTCCCTAACATTGATAAATTTGTGGATGTCAATGCCATCAGAGTTTTCCTGATTGGAAATCCGGTCCCTACGCTGCTAGGAGATGCATATTACTCCATCCACCTGCGAAACTCTCGTCAAGGAGGAATGATTATTTGTTGCGTGCCGTTGCTGTATCAGTGGTACGTCTCGCATTTACCTGGGTCCGATGCTTTCTGGGATCTCGAGAAAGAACCGCGTTGGGCGCCAAAGATTATGGCTCTCACTCATTTCGACATTGACTGGTACAATCGAGCTTACCATGACGTAGAGATCATTGACAGCTGTGGTGCTTTTCCCAATGTACCTCTTCTTGGTACGAAGGGTGGAATCAACTACAACCCTGTTCTAGCGCGCCGTCAGTTCGGGTACCCAATGAGAGATAAGCCGAACAGTATCCATGTGAGTGGTTTCTTTCTTCAGGAAGGACAAGATCATCAGACTGCTAAGAGAGAGATTGAAGGAGCTTGGCGCCATATCCACAAGAAAGGGAGAGATATGCTGGGACATAGAGGTGCCGTTTCTTTGGAACCTTACCTACAGTGGGTCCGTGCTAGGGCTTGTTCTCTCAAGATGCCATATAAACTTGAGAAACCTTTGTTCCCTGCCATCGCACCATCATCAGTTGCTATCCCAATCGCAGATGTAGGAGAATATCAAGGGAACCTGGCTAGGATGAAGTCCGAGAGGGATGCTTGGAAGGAAAAGTACCATATGTCCGAATACGAGAATCGAGTCCTGACTCGACAGCTGAAAGAGAAGAAGGAGTTGTTGCTTATTCAAGATGGTCGGTTCGTTGACCACGATGAGAAGCTTCGCCAGAAGGATGCCTTGTTGAAGAAATACGCGAATGAAAGGAAGAGGAAAAGGGAATGTTCAGTAAACGTGGCTCTCGTTCCTAATCCACAAGAAGAAATCATCGATCGACTGATAGCGGAAAAGAAAGATTTGGAAGACTTTTATGAAGAAAAGATCAAGAAGCTCCGACTACAGCTGGTGTTTGGTCCGTCATCTGAGGTTTCTGAGTGAACTTTAGCTTTAGTTTATTTTATTGATGTCATTTTGTAAAACTATGTAAAAGGGCTTCATGCTCCGAAGTTGTAATTTATTGTTTTCTTAAGGGCTTCATGCTCCGAAGTTGTAATTTATTGTTTTCTTAAGGGCTTCATGCTCCGAAGTTGTAACTTATGGTCTTATTTCGGGCTTCATGCTCCAAGTTGTAATTTACTGCTTCATGTTTTAAAATGTAATTTATCACTTTATTATGGTTTTCAGGTTGTAAGTTGTAATTTATTGCTTTCATTAGTGGATTTGTTATTCCAAGGTTGTAATTTACTATTCCAAATTGTAAGTTGTAATTTATCGCTTTAAATTAACGGATTGAGTTTTTGTTATTCCAAATTCCTTTACTATTGATGTATGCAAAGTTACTAAAGTTCCTTGAAAAACTTTTAAAATGAGTCATCATTTGCATCACCATCATGCATCATTTCACATTCCACATCACATGTTTTCTAGAGTCTCATTCTTGTTCTTTTTCCACCGAAGGTTGCCAAGCTGTCTCACCAACACGACACTCGGGCCAGTCGTCAGAAAAGGATGGAAGATTTGGAACAGGAAAATCACGAGCTTCGTGGGGAAGTTGCTACGCTTCGTGCCGAGATGGAGAAGTTAACAGCATTGGTGGAAAGTTTGGTGGCTGTTCAGAATCAGCCATCGACTACGGCTGCCGAGATTCAGACTTCAACTCCAGTGGTTTCCGAGATTGTTATCGCTCCTGCCTCCGCAACTCAAATCAACTCTCCGATCCAACATCAGATGCCGAAAGGTTTTCCTTGGGGAATGCCTTACAACTTTATGCCAGAGGGGTATCAGCCTACCGCCCAACCTATATTTCAGCCTGCATTGTCTCTTCCTCAACCAGAGACGACTACACTGCCGCCAGTAATTCCATCTGTAACACCCTTTCCGCAACCAGTCATGACGACCGTTGCTCCAGTGGTCCACTCAGTGCCATACTTGAATGAACCAGTTTATCCTGCCGAACCTGCTGAAAGTATGGGCCTTTTTGATAGAATGGAGGAATTTCAGGATCAGTTCCAGGAAATGCAGAAAGAGCTTAGAGCCTTGAAGGGGAAAGAGCTGTTTGGGAAGAGCACACATGATCTTTGTTTGGTTCCGAATGTCAAGATTCCGGCGAAGTTCAAAACACCAGACTTTGAAAGATACAAGGGGGATTCGTGTCCTAGAAGCCATTTGACAATGTACGTGAGGAAGATGTCCACGTATTCTGATAATCATGATTTATTGATTCATTATTTTCAAGATAGTTTGACGGGTGCTGCCTTGAAGTGGTATATGGGATTGGACAGCATTCGAATCCGCAATTTTAACGATCTCAGTGAAGCCTTTGTCCATCAGTACAAGTATAATGTTGACATGGCGCCGGACCGGGATCAACTCCGGGCAATGTCGCAGAGAGACCGGGAATCTTTTAAGGAGTACGCCCAGAGGTGGCGTGAAATTGCTGCTCAGATCCATCCACCTCTGGAGGAGAAAGAGATGACTAAGATATTTTTGAAGACCTTGGGATCCTTTTACTATGAGAGGATGATAGCCAGCGCGCCCAGTGACTTTACCGAGATGGTGAGCATGGGTATGCGATTAGAGGAAGGAATTCGTGAAGGACGTTTGATTAAAGAAGGGAGTACGTCCAGCAGTGTGAAGAAGTTCGGAGGTGTTTTCCCGAAGAGGAAAGAGCAAGATGTTAGTGCTTTGTTTCCAGGTAGGCCTAGGAGAGGCTACTCTCACGTCGCGGCAGTCACTCCGGCTGTCCGCCCAGCTTTGGTAGCCCCATCTCGTCAGATTCCGCCACCTCAACAACGACCTTTTCAACAGCAGCCTCGACAACAGGCCTATCCGCTCAACAATCAGAATCGCTCGCCCAGAAAGCCGCAGTTTGATGCCATTCCTATGACGTATACTGAATTGTTTCCCGCTCTCCTTAGAAAGAATCTCATCACAACAAAACCACCTCCTGTCGCACCGAACAGTGCTTCCCCGTGGTATAAGGCGGATCAATTCTGCGAATATCATCAAGGGTCGCCGGGGCACAACCTTGAGAATTGCTTTGCGTTGAAGGCGGATGTGCAGAGATTAATTAAGCATGGCATCTTGTCTTTTAAGGATGTGAATCCAAATGTCAGAGATAACCCTTTGCCCCGACATGGGGCAGCTTCTGTGAATATGGTGGAGGGTTGCCCGGGGAAGTTCCGAGTTTTCCAAGTCGAGCACATCAGAGAATCATTGATCAGGTTACACCAAAGTTTGAGAAGACTTGCCTTTGTTAGGCACCAACATGACTATGACGTTTGCCAGTTTTGTTCAAGAGAAGAGGATTGTCCTATTGTGAAGGAGGACATTCAGAAGTTGCTAGATCAGAGAATTATTACCATTACCTATGACCGAAATCCTGAAGACGAAGTGAATGTGATAACCCCACAGTTTAATTTGCCAGAATCAGTAGAGATTGCTTACAACAGCCAGACTGCGTCTGCTGAGCCTTTGATTATTTACCCACCTGGCCCTGTGCCTTATAGCTCAGACCAAGCCGTGCCGTACAAGTATAACGCCACCATGATCGAGAACGGGGTAGAGATCCCCATCCCAACTAGACCGTCTTTCGTTAATATTGCCGATGTAAGTAGAGTGACAAGAAGTGGGCGTGTTTTTGCCGCGGTACCGACTAGAAGACCAGAAGTTCAAGTAAGGAGGCCCATGCCGGCGGAGATCCCTGTAAGAAATGAACCAAGGGTTGAGGTAGGTCGATCCAGTGAACCTATCCCTCACCCTGAAGAAGATGAAATCTTAAAGCTTATCAAAAGAAGCGAGTATAAAATTGTGGACCAGCTTCTGCAAACACCTTCCAAGATTTCCTTGCTTGCCTTATTGAGAGATTTTGGGGCACACAGAGAAGCCTTGATGAAAGTGTTGGACCAGGCGTTCGTAGACCATGATGTGACAGTTGATCAGTTTGACGGGATTGTGGGGAATATAACCTCGTGTAACAACTTGGGTTTCAGTGATGAAGAACTCCCGGAGGAGGGGAGAAACCATAATATGGCTCTGCACATTTCAGTAAGTTGTGGGAACGATACCTTATCAAGCGTGTTAGTGGATACCGGCTCGTCATTGAATGTGATGCCCAAGACCACGTTGTCTCGACTTTCATATCCAGGTGCTCCTATGAGGCCTAGCGGAGTAATTGTTAAAGCCTTTGACGGTTCCAGGAAGACGGTTATCGGTGAAGTGGATCTTCCCATAGTGATTGGCCCCCATACTTTTCAAATCACTTTCCAAGTGATGGACATCCGTGCTGCTTATAGTTGTTTATTGGGCCGTCCCTGGATCCATGATGCCGGGGCAGTCACCTCCACGCTCCATCAGAGATTAAAATTTGTGAGGCATGGGAAACTAGTGATGATTGGGGGAGAGCAGGCCATGGTGGTAAGTCATTTATCATCGTTTTCTTTTATTGATGCTGACGAGGACGTCGGGACCCAGTTTCAGGGCCTATCTGTTGCTAAGGATACCGTGAAGAAGCAGGGGGCATCCATCTCTTCTTTTGAGGATGCACGGCGAGTAGTGGAGAGTGGTTCGGCCGAAGGATGGGGCCAGGTGTTGACGTTACCCGAGAACAAGTCTGGGGAAGGTTTGGGTTTTCATCCAATAGCTGCAAGGGTCAAGAAAGAGGTGGTTGTTCGTCCAATTCAAGAGGTCTTTCGGAGTGCAGGGTTTGTGCATCCTGAGGTTGATGCTGTCATAGATGATGATTCCGAGGAGGATTTGCCCGTGTTTGTGACGTCTGGATTGGCTTGCCAAAACTGGATAGCTGTTGATATTCCTGTGGTTATGCACGTTTCCGAGTAATGTTTTGTTCATTTTTCTTTAAAAAAAAATCGCTCTGCCCAAGGCGAAACGTATTTTGTGTCGGGCTATGAAAAATAACTCCTTTTGCTCTGCCCAAGGCAAAAGAGAAATGTCTGGGCTTGTTGTTTCAAGTATTTCCTCTTTAATGAATAAAAATGTTATTTTGTCCACTGCTGTTTTATTTTTCATTTTTTGGGAAATAATAATGAAAATTGATTAAGAGCATTTTGTTTTATTTGCACAAATCGATTTCTAAAATAAAGCATAATCATGTGTGCAGATTACTTCATGACTTAACCATCGAAAACAATGATCCTATGCCCTCTCCCAATTTTGAATTCCCTGTGTTCAGAGCCGAAGGAGAGGATGATGAAGAGGTTCCTGTTGAGATTTCCCGTTTGATCGAGCAAGATGAGAAGGTCATTCAACCGTTTGAAGAACCTGTAGAGTTGGTCAATTTGGGTGATGGAGAAGTTAGAAAGGAAGTCAAAGTCGGAGCATTGCTTATCCCGGAGGTTAAGGAGAAGATGTTGGAGCTTCTCAGAGAGTATGTTGATGTGTTTGCGTGGTCTTACCAAGATATGCCAGGGTTGGACAACGACATTGTGGAGCATCGTTTACCGTTGAAACCTGAGTGTCCACCGGTCAAGCAGAAGTTGAGAAGGACTCGTCCTGACATGGCCGATAAGATTAAAGAAGAAGTTCAGAAGCAGATCAACGCAGGTTTTCTTGTGACGTCGGTCTATCCTCAGTGGTTAGCCAACATCGTGCCTGTTGCTAAGAAGGATGGTAAGGTTCGGATGTGTGTAGACTACAGAGATCTGAACAGAGCTAGTCCGAAAGATGATTTCCCATTACCTCATATTGATGTATTGGTCGACAGTACTGCCAAGTTCAAAGTCTTTTCTTTCATGGATGGTTTCTCTGGTTACAACCAAATCAAGATGGCACCGGAAGATATGGAAAAGACCGCTTTCATTACACCGTGGGGAACTTTCTGTTATCGAGTTATGCCGTTTGGTTTGAGGAATGCTGGTGCAACGTACCAAAGGGCCATGACTGCTTTGTTCCACGACATGATGCATAAGGAGATCGAAGTGTATGTGGATGATATGATTGCCAAATCACAGACTGAAGAAGATCACTTGGAGCATTTGTTAAAGCTATTCCAGCGTTTGAGAAAGTACAAACTCCGTCTGAATCCCAATAAGTGCACTTTTGGCGTTCGTTCAGGAAGACTTTTAGGTTTCATTGTCAGTCAGAAAGGTATTGAAGTAGATCCCGATAAAGTCAAAGCTATTCGGGAAATGCCCGCACCCAAGACAGAAAAACAAGTAAGAGGATTCCTTGGGAGATTGAACTACATTTCTAGGTTCATATCTCACATGACTGCTACTTGTGGGCCGATTTTTAAGCTTCTCCGCAAGAACCAAGGATGTGTATGGACAGAGGATTGTCAGAAGGCTTTCGATAGTATCAAAGAATATTTGCTCGAACCTCCCATTTTGATTCCTCCGGTGGAAGGAAGACCATTGATTATGTATTTGACCATATTAGAAGATTCCATGGGATGTGTGCTTGGTCAGCAGGACGAGACTGGAAGAAAGGAGCACGCTGTATATTATCTGAGTAAGAAATTCACAGACTGTGAGTCTCGTTATTCATTGCTTGAGAAAACCTGTTGTGCTTTAGCCTGGGCTGCTCGCCGTCTGCGCCAGTATATGATTAATCACACTACTTGGTTGATCTCCAAAATGGACCCAATCAAGTATATCTTTGAGAAGCCCGCCTTATCTGGAAGGATAGCCCGTTGGCAGATGTTGTTATCTGAATATGACATTGAGTATCACACTCAGAAAGCGATCAAAGGGAGTATTTTGGCCGATCATTTGGCTCACCAACCAATTGAAGACTATCAGTCCATCAAGTTTGACTTCCCCGATGAAGATGTTATGTACTTGAAAGCTAAAGACTGTGAAGAGCCGTTACCTGAAGAAGGACCTGATCCTGAATCCCGATGGGGTTTGATATTTGACGGAGCTGTGAATTCCTATGGAAATGGAATTGGGGCAATCATCGTTACTCCCCGAGGTACTCATATCCCGTTCACGGCAAGACTGAAGTTTGACTGTACGAACAACATGGCGGAGTATGAAGCGTGTATTATGGGTCTCGAAGAAGCAGTGGACTTGAGGATTAAAATTCTTGATATTTACGGAGATTCGGCATTGGTGATTAATCAAATCAAAGGAGAATGGGAAACTCGTCATCCTGGTTTGATCCCGTACAGAGACTATGCTAGAAGGTTGTTAACCTTCTTCAACAAGGTGGAATTGCATCATATCCCTAGGGATGAGAATCAAATGGCTGATGCTTTGGCTACTTTGTCTTCAATGTTCCAAGTGAATGATTGGAACGACGTGCCTACAATCCGAGTTACGCGCCTTGACCGACCTGCTCATGTGTTCGCAGTAGAAGAGGTCACCGACGACAAACCTTGGTTCTATGACATCAAACGTGTTCTTCAAACTCGAGAGTACCCGCCAGGGGCATCCAATAAGGATAAGAAGACGTTGAGAAGATTAGCAAGCAGTTTCTTTCTCAATGAAGAAGTGTTGTATAAGAGGAATTACGACATGGTCTTGCTCAGATGTGTAGACAGACGTGAAGCAGACATGCTGATGCAAGAGGTGCACGAAGGGTCCTTTGGCACTCATGCCAATGGACATGCAATGGCTAGAAAGATGTTGAGAGCTGGTTACTACTGGATGACCATGGAATCTGATTGCTGCAAGTATGTGAAGAAGTGTCATAAATGCCAGATTTATGCGGACAGGATGCACGTACCGCCGACCCTCCTCAATGTTATATCTTCACCTTGGCCTTTCTCCATGTGGGGCATTGATATGATCGGGATGATTGAACCCAAAGCTTCAAATGGTCATCGTTTCATCTTGGTAGCGATCGATTATTTTACTAAGTGGGTGGAAGCCGCATCTTATGCTAATGTAACCAGACAGGTGGTAGTCAGATTTATCAAGAATCAGATTATTTGTCGGTATGGTATCCCGAGTAAGATCATCACTGACAATGGGTCGAATTTGAATAACAAGATGATGAAGGAGCTTTGTGAAGAGTTCAAAATCGAGCATCATAATTCCTCTCCTTACAGGCCGAAGATGAATGGGGCTGTTGAAGCTGCTAACAAGAATATCAAGAAGATCGTCCAGAAGATGGTGGTAACTTATAAGGACTGGCATGAAATGCTTCCGTTTGCTTTACACGGGTATCGTACTTCAGTTCGAACTTCAACAGGCGTGACTCCTTTCTCCCTAGTTTATGGTATGGAAGCAGTACTCCCCGTGGAGGTTGAGATTCCGTCTCTGAGAGTGTTGATGGAAGCCAAGCTTTCCGAGGCCGAATGGTGTCAAAGTAGGTACGATCAGTTGAATTTAATCGAAGAAAAGAGATTAACAGCTTTGTGTCACGGTCAGTTGTATCAGCAAAGAATGAAGAAGGCTTTTGATAAGAAGGTTCGACCGCGCGAGTTCAGAGAAGGTGACCTCGTGCTCAAGAAGATATTATCTTTCCAACCTGATTCTAGGGGCAAATGGGCTCCGAATTATGAAGGACCGTTTGTTGTTAAGAAAGTTTTCTCCGGAGGTGCCATGATTCTCGCCAATATGGATGGCGAAGACCTCCCGCGTCCCTTGAACGCCGATGCAGTCAAGAAGTATTTCGCTTAGGCAAATTTCTGGTCAAATCAGTCTTGGCATCTGAACACATTCTGGAATTCAAAGTTTGTTAGGGAGAATAGTGATCATTGTTTTTGTATGACCTCTTACTTCACATACTATTTCCCCAAACTTTTGTAAACCATTGGAGTCGCATTGTTAGCGAACTACCATCTTAATGAAATTTGAGCATTTACCTTTTGTGGGCAAAATTTTAATATTTTATGGAAATACTTGAAACAAATTTACTTAAAATATTCTTATTTCTAAAATGTGTCGTGAATAACGAAAGGAATATTAACAGTCGTTCCGAAAATGGTCAAGCCATGAAATGCAAAACAGTACAGTAATTTATACTTGCATGATGAATTTGTTTTCTTTCAAAATCGTCATTAAGTGTTGGCTGTATACATGCTTGGTTATGGTGGTGCTAAACTTGGTGATTCCCCAGTTGTTCCAGTTAAGTGTGGTTTTAGCTACCTTTGTTTGGGAGATTTTGAAGTGCGGTACACTTCGTCTTATGCCAGTGGTTTATTGGTGCTAGAAGATTGGATTTGATTGTTCGTCTCTTCAGAAGACTTGGGCCTTGTAGCGTGACATCTTCCGACGTTGCTTTGTATTCCGTTTATCTTCCATCTTTTCAAGAGTGGCCGAGCATTTACGTTGCTGTGACACCTTATTATCTCCAAGATATTCCATCTGTCTGTTTTGTCAGCATATACATGACATTCATTTATTCATTCACACTCGCATCATGCATATAGTTGTATTTGCTAAGGTCATTAAATTCGTACACCTTAGTGGTGTCTTGTCAAATAACGTATTTGATCTTTCCAAATAGGGTGTCAACTTAAGCATAAAGTGCGCCTCCTTTCTAATTCCCCAACTGAGCTAATCCTCGTGGATGTTTTTTTTGATTCAGCTTACCTTGTCCATTTCTGGATAGGATAAATTTCCCAATCGAGTTACTTTCTCATTGGGTAGAGTCTTGTTTGACTGTTTCTCTCTGGTTATCCCTGGATGAAGTTGTTGCCTCTTGCATAGGCTATCTCATTGATCTTCCCCAGTGAATTTGCGACCTAGACGGTTGGTGCATTTATTTTGCACCTTAAAGTATTTGATCTCCTCGGGAGAGATTGATTCAAGTTTCTTTTTGACGAGGATTACATTCTCTGCCAGTACCATCGCAGTCCCTCTCTGAATTATGTTGGGAAACGACAAGCGGTAGCTCTTCACGAGCAACTCGTACGTTACTATCTTCGACAAGCGCCGAGCAGTAGTTCTTCATGAGCTACTAGTGCGTTATTTTATCTTTCGGAAAGCGCCAAGCAGCAGTTCTTCACGAGCTACTAGTGCGTCATTTTTATTCCGTTGGAAAACACCGAGCAGCAGTTCTTCATGAGCTACTAGTGCGTCAGTTATGACTTTGTGAAAGCGTCGAGCAGCAGTTCTTCATGAGCTACTAGTGCGTCATCGTCATTTTTACCCTTTTTGGGAAGCGCCGAGCAGCAGTTCTTCATGAACTACTAGTGCGTCATTTACTCTTTTTGAAAGCGACAAGCAGCAAACTCTTCATGAGTTACCAGCACGTTATTTTCTTTGGACGACAGCAAGTGGTAGCTTCTTTATTTGAGCAACTTGTTCGTTATCGTTATTTTCTTTGGACGACAGCAAGTGGTAGCTTCTTTATTTGAGCAACTTGTTCGTTATCGGTATTTTCTTTGGACGACAGCAAGCGGCGGCTTCTTTATTTGAGCAACTTGTTTGTTATCGGTATTTTCTTTGGACGCCAACAGCTGGCAGTTTTCTTTATTTGAACAACCTTCGTATCTACAGTCTTATCACCTCAGCATTAATGAGTATACCTCTGAAATCTCGCAGAGAAGTCTGGTACGAATCTTTACCTCCAGAAGTCGGTAATCAGTTATCCGCAATTTGATACTCCCTGTCTACCGTCGACCTTGAGTTGCGAATTCACTATTTGGATCAATAATCTGTTATGGCCTATGCAAGATGCTCTCTTTGTTAGGGTTAGAGGTCGTATTCCCTCAGTTTTATTCGCTGTCAGGAGTCTGTCGTTTGAAGTCGATAGCTCGTTCTCCCAGTGGCGCATAATTCATGTCTTTGTGTTTTGTTGACGTTCGGTTCCCTCAACATTGTCTCGTTTCACAGTATCTTTCTCTGTGAGTTAGATCGTTGCATTCATACCAGACGTGACGACGGCATCTTAGGACAAAATTTGCGTAGTTATGTATTTAAGTACCTTCAATCTCGTCGACACGAAGATTTTAATCTTCATATCTCCGGATAGAAGAAACTTAAATAGGGGCAGCTGTTGTACCCCAAATTTTGACCTAAGACGTCGTCTCCTATCTGCATCTTTACATTACATTTGTTTTGATCCATCGATTTTAAATTTCATGACTTTTTCAGGCCAAGAGCTATTTATGCTGAACATTAAATCATTTAATCGATTCGTGCAAAAAATGATGTTTATTAATTATCTATTATCTAAAACTTAAATAATTGAAATTCATTTTTGATTATTATTTAGTTTAAAGATGTATGGATAATAAAATGAACATCAGAGAAGAGGCGCATTAATTGTGTGGATAGTATTTATTTATTACTCATTATTTTAAATTTAAGTAACTAGAATTTATTTTTTAGTTATTACATAATTTAAAAGTCATGAATAATATAATAAGCATTCTAAGAATTCATTGGTCAATAACGATTGTTTAATCACTCGTCGTTCTAAGTTAAATAATTGAAACCCTGTTTTAATTATTATAATTTAGTTGGGAATGATGAATTAAATAACCGAAGATATTAGTTGATCAATGATAATTATTATTTATCTGCTTATTATTTTGAATGTAGGTAATTGGAAATTTGTTTTCAATTATTATTCGTTCGGAGAAATAATAAACGATAAATAAATAAAGAAGAAGAATTAATGGACAAATAGTTTTCTTTATTCATTTTCTTATTGTACAAGTTATTATGTAAATATTGTATATATATTACAGTAAATTACAATAATAAATTGACAAAATTAAAATGAAATAAAAAACTAATCTATTTTAATTCTAAAGCTTCCAATCCAATGCTCGCTCTTGTCTGCTCATTTAATGTTACCTGCGAAAACGATTAAAAGAAAGTCAGAATTGAATAAACGATTAAAAGCAAAATTATTTAATGCTCATCATTAAAAGCACTGGCCGGAATCAGTTTACCTTTTTTGCAAATCACGGGATTTCTCCCGGTTCACAAAAAAGGGAGGAATTTTATTTCATAAATGAATGCAATTTAAAACATGCACAAACTCATTTTTTTTTATTTTTTCAAAACTGCATATTTGAAAGTAATTGCATTTTCAAAAATCCAAATGCCTATTTCAAAAGAGCATACAGCATACAAAGTAGCAGCAGCATCAAGAATAAAGCAAATGCCAACGTAAACCCACTGTACCATGCAAAAGAGAATATGCAGTTTAACCAATATGCAAGCAATGTTTGTTTCCTATTTTCATCATTTTCCAGCAGGGGTGCTTTTTCAGAACAAATGCAAACATCATTTTATGTCAAATTTGCATTGAAGAGAGAGAAGAGAGATAGAGAATTGGTTTTGCAGGTTTGGTTTAGGCAGGAAGAGATACAAGACAAACTGCAGTAATATGGCCAGTAGGGAGTAAAACATAAAAGAGGAATAGAGACAAACTAAATGTAACAGTTTGACGCAGAAGGCCAAGAGGAGGGTAAAAATATATTTCAATCTTCAGCCTGTAACAAGGGGGCAGTGATATAACGTTAGAATCACTTCAGAACACAAAAAAAAAGTGAACCTCCAAGCCTTGAAAAACTTAGAAAAACTGCTGTCAACAAAAATATACCAACCATTTTTCAAACATCCTGCATACACAACCATAAACCTGTCTATCACCAGAAACCAAAAAACACAAAAACAACCCTCAAACCTTTATGGCCTAAACCATTTTCAAAACCTGTAAAAACCATTTTCAAAACCTGTAAAAACCATTTTCAAAACCTGCAATGGCCTCACATCAGTAAAACCTTGGCCCTGTCCAACCTAACCGAAAACCAGTTCAACATAATCAAAAACCTGCATCAATCTCACACAAACCAAAAATCTCTACCAGCATCACAACCTGCTAAAACCGTTAACCTGCTGCTGTCAAACCAGTAAACATGGCCTAATTCTCAAAGAATCTGATTGAGCCACAAAAGCCAATATCACCCCTCATAAAACCAAAACTAAAGATCAAATACCCAAACCCCAGAGTCCATCATAGACAAAACTCTAGAATCGTGCAAAATCAGAAAAGAAGAAGAAGAAAGAGCCAAAGTGCAGTTCAACAGGTTCCAACAATAGCAAACACAGTAACATTCAAGCAAAAGGAAGGAAATCGCAAATACCGTTCACCACCGTGTGCGCCTGCTGTCTCCCTGCTGTCCGGCCTCCATCACCCCAAGCTCCTCCTCCTTCTCCACCTAGGTAACGCTTTCTTCCATTCTTATTCCTTAAAACGTCATTCAAATCGACATGGACATTGAAAATGGAAAACTAGTCAGAATCAACCAAGAAGCCATAAAGTCAACTAAGAAATTGTAAAAATCAACAACGAACTGTAAGGTTTATACGCGGATTAAATCAACATTAACATTAACGAAACGTTTTGTCATTACCGTCTCCGCTTGAAGCCGCCGCGTCAACAGTGGAGGGAAGAGAAACTTGGTGTGGGTGGCCGGAACAAGGAAACATCAACAATGGAGGCAAAGAAAACGAAGAAGCTGCGCGAGAGAGATGAAGATCGTGAAGAGAGGCGCCGTTCTGCCTTAAACCAAACCCTAAATCCCTTTATCAAACAAACACAACCCTAATTATGATTTAATCCCTTGGACCCTTTAGCCCACGACCCGACCCGCTCCATCTTCCTTCAACCCAGCTCAATTCTTTTCTTACACTCCAGCCCATTTCTAATTACTAATTCACACCCCTTTTTCTTTATAGATTATTAGTTTAATTTTATTTCTTTTTTCTTAATTTATTTAATTTTGATTAGTTAGTTTCTTAGGAATAAATATAGTTTTATTTAGACAAATAAATATTTTATCCAATATCATTTAGTTTAAATTTAAGTTTTGAATAACCTTAACCTTCCTTATTTCTAATTCATTTTAAATTCATGGTTTGATTTAATTCAAAGAAAATATTTAATATCTCTAAAAAACATGTAAAAATGAGAAAACTAAAAGACATCCTATTTTTCTTTAATTTACTCCCCTCATTTTGATTAAATATCAATATAATAAAAACATAAAAAAATAGAAACATATAAAACCTTAAAAAATATTTCTATTAATTCTCATTACCTTTTATCATTAAAAATGCGTAAAAAGGGGAAATCAATTAACTTTTTCTTTTCGCTTATTAAACAAAAATCATAAAAAATGCATGTTCACATTTAAGTGTTATGCATCATTTTCTGTCAATTATTTCATTGTACTTGTTTATTCTGTTTGCACCAATCCAAAGGAAATTGTCTAATTTTGTTGACTTCATGTCCTCAAAAATGATCGAGCGAGTACCCTCATTTCATTAAAACTTAGGATAATTTTTCCAAATATCCGATTTTCTCCAAAACTCACACCTTTTAAGTCAAAACTTCGACATTAGGTCGTCGTATCTTCAAAAACCCGTCCGTATCCTTTTTTCGGCCAAAACGGTTCATTTTCAATCAAGCAATCAATTTTAAATAAAACAGATATTTCAAAAGGTTCCTATAGAGTACTATAGATACAGTGGGTGCTAATACCTTCTCATTGTATAACCAACCCCCGAACTCTCGATCTCTTTTCAAAAACGCTTTGTATTTGTATTTTTATTTACATTGCATATTTAGGGTTTTATTTCGCTCTTTTCCCTTTTCCTTTGGAAACAATAAAGCGCGGTGGCGACTCTTGCTTTTGCGAGACGAATTAATCAATAATTCGATCTCCGATTTACCCCGCTACATTTTTATCGCTACAATTATGTCTTCATTTGCAGGGTGCGGCAGGTCGTCGCCATCCATGGTGGTCAGAATCATCGCTCCACCAGAGAATATGTTTTTGATCACAAATGGGCCTTCGTATGTAGGAGTCCATTTGCCCATGGGATCACCTTGCGGCAGTATGATACGCTTGATCACCAGATCCCCAACTTGATATACTTGTCGTCTGACCTTTTGTTGAAGGCCTTGATCATCCGTTTTTGATACATTTGAGCATGGCAGACAACAACAAGCCTTTTCTCATCAATCAAGTTTAGTTGATCAAGTCGATTATGGAACCAATCTTCTTCATTCAATCCTGCATCCTTTATAATTCTTAGAGAGGGGATCTGGACCTTAATAGGCAAGACAACCTCCATGCCATATACCAGAGAATAGGGTGTTTCCCCGGTTGATGTGCGAGCCGTGGTACGATATCTATGGAGAGCGAATGGTAGCATATCATGCCAGTCTTTGTATGTGACTATCATTTTATGTATGATCTTTTTAATGTTCTTATTCGCGGCTTCAACAGCACCATTCATCTTTGACCGATAAGGGGAAGAATTGTGATGCTGGATCTTGAATTGCTCGCACAAGGCGGTGATCATAGTATTGTTCAAGTTTGTACCATTGTCTGTAATGATCCTCTCCGGGATACCGTATCGGCATATGAGATTTTTCTTGATGAACCGGGCGACAACATTTTTGGTAACGGAAGCAAAAGAAGCTTCCTCCACCCACTTGGTAGATAGTCAATGGCCACTAAAATGAAGTGGTGTCCATTGGATGTTGTTATCTTGATTTCCCCAATCATATCAATTCTCCATATAGCAAAGGGCCAAGGAGCCATCAAGACATTAAGAGGAACCAGGGGTACGTGCACCTTGTCAGCATAAATCTGACACTTGTGGCAAGTTCGAGAGTGTTGATAGCAATCTGCTTCCATGGTAGACCAGTAATAGCCTGCCCGTAGGATTTTCTTTGCCATCGTATGCCCACTAGAATGGGTGCCAAAAGTGCCTTCATGTAATTCATCCATGATCCTTTCAGCTTCAACCTTGTTTACACACCGAAGTAACACAGAGTCGTGGTTGCGTTTGTAAAGAATTCCATTACTAAGGAAGAATTTAGCAGAGAATCTCCTTAAGAACTTCTTGTCATTTACTGAAGCTCCTTCTGGATATTCTTGAGTTTCGAGATACCTCTTGACTTCGTGAAACCAAGGCTGGTCCACTACTTCTTCAGTATTAATCTCATGATAGTGTGCTGGTTCATCCCTTCGTTCAATGGTGATCTAGAGAGCCTCGTTATCCCATTTAAGTTTAAACATAGATGACATTGTGGCTAGTGCGTCTGCTAGCTGATTTTCTTCTCGCGGGAAGTGCTCGAAGGTAATCTTCTCAAAGTGTGGGAGCAATGCCAACACATGTTCTTTGTAAGGGATAAGGTTAGGGTGTTTGGTGTCCCATTCCCCTTTGATCTGGCTGATAACCAAAGATGAATCTCCGAATACATTCAAGGATTTGATCCCCATGTCTATGCAGCTTCGAGACCAAAGATGCACGCTTCGTATTCCGCCATGTTATTTGTACAGTTGAAGCAGAGTCTTGTTGTAAAGGGAGTGTGACATCCTTCCGGAGATATGAGTACAACACCAATACCATTACCGAGTACGTTAGATGCCCCATCAAAAACCAAGGTCTTGTCCTTCATATGGCATGAGTTCTTCGTAGTTGTTTACCATCATGATGTCTTCATCTGGGAATTTGAACTTTATGGACTGGTAGTCTTTTACAGTTTGGTGAGCAAGGTGATCAGCTAGTACACTGCCCTTTATTGCTTTCTGGGTAGTATATTGTATGTCATATTCTGTCAGGATCATCTGCCATCTGGCTATTCTCCCAGAGAGTGCAGGCTTCTTGAAGATGTATTTTATTGGATCCATTTTGGATATCAACAAGGTAGTATGAGTCAGCATATACTGTCTTAGCCGGTGAGCAGCCCATGCCAGAGCGTAGCAAGTTTTCTTGAGCAGTGAATATCTTGTTTCACAGTCGGTAAACTTTTTGCTCAGGTAATAAATAGTGTGCTCTTTTTGTCCAGACTTGTCATGCTGCCCCAACACACACCCCATAGAATTTTCCAAAACAGTCAGATACATGATCAATGGTCTTCCCTCGACTGGTGGCATTAAAACAGGAGGATCTTGTAAATACTCTTTGATTTTGTCAAAAGCAATTTGGAACTCATCATTCCATTTGACTTCCTGGTCTTTCTTCAGCAGTTTGAAGATTAGTTCACAGGTAGCTGTCAGGTGAGAAATGAATCTGACAATGTAGTTTAACCGTCCCAAGAATCCTCTGACTTCCTTCTCAGTACGAGGAGCGGGCATCTCTTGTATCGCTTTCACCTTGGCAGGATCTACTTCAATACCCTTATTGCTGACGAAAAAGCCTAGGAGCTTACCAGACCTTACTCCAAATGTGCATTTATTTGGGTTCAACCTCAGCTTGTATTTCTTTAGTCTCTCAAACAATTTCTGTAAATGATCAAGATGGTCTTCTTCTGTTTGAGATCTAGCTATCATATCGTCCACATAGACCTCTATTTCGTGATGTATCGTGTCGTGAAATAGAGCTACCATGGCACGTTGATAGGTTGCCCCAGCATTCTTCAGTCCAAATGGCATAACCTTGTAGCAGAATGTACCCCATTGTGTGACAAAGGTTGTCTTCTCCATGTCCTCAGGCGCCATTTTGATTTGGTTGTAGCCTAAGAAACCGTCCATGAAGGAAAACACTTTGTACTGTGTTGTATTGTTAACTAGAATATCAATGTGGGGAAGTGGAAAATCATCTTTAGGACTTTCCTTATTCAAATATCTGTATTCCATGCACATTCGTACCTTGCCGTCCTTTTTGGGCATGGGAACAACATTGGCAACCCATTGCGGGTAAGAGGTGGCGGCAAAGAATCTAGCGTTGAATTGCTTCATGACTTCAACTTTAATCTTCTCTGACATATCTGGTCACATTCGACGGACCTTTTGTTTTACTGGTGGGCAGTCCTCTTTTGTAGGTAGACGATGTACCACAATATCTGCATCAAGTCTTGGCATGTCTTCATACGACTAGGCAAAGACCTCGACATATTCGTGTAGCAACTGAATTAGACTCTCTTTGACACTGGGTTCCAGATTAGAACCCACCTTGACCTCTCTTTTGTCTTCTTCGATACCTAGGTTGATTGTATCCACGGGATCCTCGTGGGGCTGAATTGTTCTCTCTTCTTGTAGTAGTAACCTGGAAAGTTCCCCTGGTACTTCACAATCTTCCCCACCTTCATCTTCGACTTGGTAGATTAGATTTTCAGAGTCACCAAAGGCCATAGCAAAACTGTTACCCATGGGATCCCGAATGGATGTAGACTTGCATTGTGAGTGTGAGTGTGTGTAAGAGTATAACTATCTTTGAAAAAATGAAAATGTAAAAAGGAAAAACAATGAGCACAAAGTTTGTATGCAAAAACGTCCATGATTCATTGATGTCATATGGAAATGAGATAATAACCCTTACAAATGGACCATTGTGCCTCGGGTAAGACACAAGGTTTTAAGAATCTGAATTGTTTTAATATTACAAATCCAACAAAATGTAAAGACAAATTACTGTGGGATAAAAGTGACCGGGACAAAATATCTAGCCTCCCAGTTGTTGAGCCCTCCACTGACAGTTGGGAAAATCCAATTCTCCAGGTTGTAGTTGTCTTCATCATCCTCTACCGCATTGACTTCGCGGTTGCTGATCCTCAAGGGTGGTCCTTCGGCACGAGCGTGGCGTACATTCTTCTTGGAACCTAAAGTGAAACCCAGGCCAAACTTGTCAGATTTATATGGGATATCTGGGAGTTGTCCCCAAATACTGCACCCACCTTCTTCTATTACTGCCTTGGCATCCTTTAAAGATGACATCCTGAGCGGAGGCCTTGTGATCTTGGGAACTTGAGACACAACCTTAGTCACTGCCACATCTTGTGGGACTTCTTCAAAGTGCTGGAATGGAGTTTCAATAAATTCACCATCTAATTCCACATATTTGAAGGAATTGAGATGGCTGGTCATATACTCTTCTTTTCCATGAACGGTGATGATTTTCCCTTGAATCGGATATTTCAGCATTTGGTGCAGCGTAGAGGTAACAACGCCATCATTGTGGATCCATGGTCGGCCTAGCAAGAAGGAATATGAAGGGCGGATGTCCATTACATAAAAAGTTAAATCAATTGTTTGGGTGCCAACCTTTATGGGGATATCCACTTCCCCATGCACCATCCTTTTTGAGCCGTCAAAGGCTCTCACTACTATGTTGCTTGGTTTCAATGTCAATCCCTCACAGTCAAGCCTATCAAGAGCCTTTTTAGGCAATACATTCAGAGACGAACCAGTGTCAACCAAGACATGAGCCAAGGTTGTGCCCCTGCATTCAACTGAGACGTGCAATGCCTCATTATGCTTCCTCCCTCTCGGTGTTAAATCAGCACCCGAAAAACCTAGGCCATTATCTGCAGTCAAGCTGGCTACACAGTCTTGGAACTGGTCGGCAGATGTTTCTTGGGGTACATGGGAAATTTTTAGGAATTTTACCAAGGCCTTTGCATGCGCCTTGGAACATAGTAGTAAAGCCAGCATGGAAATTTTGGATGGAGTTTACCCCAGTTTCTCAACTACATTGTAGTCACTTCTTTTTATGATCTTTAGAATTTCCTCCATCTCTTTTCGGGAGGTCTCAGGGATAGCCAATGATTATTCCTTCATCCGGACAGGCTCAATCAAAATACCTTTACCTCGAGTCTCGGTTGACTCGGCCGCATGAACGCCAGTAGGAGTGATAACAGGGGTTGTAACAGCTTTGTCGGTTGGAGTACTAGCAGAGATGATTGTAGGACTGTGAACAACCCTTGGAGGAGCAACAACAACAGGAATGGTTATAGGTCCAGAAATAACCTTTGGGGGAATAATTTCTGGAGAGAAAATCCTTCCGTTTCGGGTAATCTTGCTAGTCCCTGGAATATTACTAATATCAGAGTCAACTTTCTCAGAACTTGAATCTTCGGCAGCTATCCAATCTTGCTTGATACCGTGGTAGTAGACATCCCCTCCATAATTCCATGGTACGGTTTTGTCTGACGAATACGGGACTGGTCCAGGCATTGTAATTATCAAAGGAGCTACTTTTGGAACTGATGTAATTCTAACGGGTCTTTTAGTGGAGACCCGGGAAGAATTGTTGGAAATGGTCATGATGGAAACATCATTATAATAAACAGTTGGAACAGAAGTCTTTTCGAACAAAATTTCTTTGTTGTCTATTAGGCACTGAACGGATGCTTTCAACAAAGGACAGATAGTTGGTGAGGTCAAACAGGAATAACAACCTTCATCATAGCCTGGGAATGCACCAGCATTCAATAAGTTCTTTTTGATAGTCAGTAGTGGGGTCATAAGTTCATCAACTGAAGTAACAAACATATCTTCCTCAATAGCATTAGCATTATGGCCATGTTTGGGCATAGGGGAAGAAATGACATTGGGCTTTTCTGGCGCATCGAATTCAATCTCTTTGGCTTCAAGGAGGTCTTGTACTTTGTTCTTCAGAGCCCAACAATTGTTAGTGTCATGGCCGTGACTCTCAGAGTGGTATGTACAGCGGGCATTAGGATGATAGTGAGGAGAGGTTGTGTTAGGGTTCTTTGGAGCTTCTTTCAAAGTCACTAGGTTGGATCCTAACAGATGCGGTAATACTTGAGATAATGTCATATTAATTCGGGTGAATTGTCTGACTGGTCTTTAAATTCTTGGTTGGTTGTTTCTCAGCTGATTAGGCGCATGTTTAGGAATCATAACAGCCCCCACCATTGGGCGGCGTTCGACCCTATCTTGATTTCTCTGAGGATATACAACAACCCCCTCTTTCTTTTCGATGAATGGCTTTCTTACAGAAGCAGAGGATGCATCTATTTTAATCTTTCCATTCTTTATTCCGGCTTCTACCCTTTCTCCGGTTAATATCAATTCAATAAAACCTACCGATGAACTCCTAATTAAGTGATTGAAGAAGGGGCCAGACAAGGTGCCCAAAAACATGTCTACCAACTCTCTTTCAGATAGGGGAGGTTGACCTCTTCCGGCCAAGTCCCTCCATTTTTGCGCATAGTCCTTGAAGCCTTCATTTGAAACCATGGCCATACTCTAGAGTTGAGTACGGGTAGGCGCAAGATCAGGATTGTATTGGCATTGTTTGTAAAAGGCTACAGCAAGATCTTCTCAGTTATGAACATTTTCTCTTTCTAACTGATAAAACCAATCAAGTTGAGTACCAGACAGACTGTCTTGGAAGAAGTGTACCCATAAATCTTTGTCAGCGGTATGAGGCTGGATTTTCCTCACATAAGACCGGAGATGCATTTTGGGGCATGAGACTCCGTCATAATTTGCGAATACAGGTGCTTTGAATTTTGGAGGAATGACAATCCCCGATACCAACCCCAACTCCTCAAAGTCCAAGCCAGGCACTTTTTGGATTTCCATTGCATTCAACCGTTCTTCTAGATGCTTATACTTGTCGTCGGCTAGAGGGTATTGTTCTTCAGAGTAGTCTTCTTCTTCCTCTTCCTCTTCTGAATCAGACTGCACAACTGTTTCTTTGCCTTTCCCATCTTGATTGTCTTTCTCGCCGAATGTCGTTGTAAAGTCTAAAGCCCTTCTTGTCTGCCCTTGGAATCTTCTTCCCATGTTCAGAATTTCGGTTATTTTCTTCATATTCTTTTTCTTCTCCTCAACTAGCAAGGTCTTCAACTCTTCTTGTCCTTTGGCCAGAGTTAAGAACAACTGTTGAAACTATGCATTCTGAGCTTGGAGGTCCTTCACCGTTTGCTCGAGATCCATCTTACTGAAATAAACAGTAGAGAGATAAGGAGACTTGTTGCAAGAAACCTGCTTATGTTATGATGAATGGTAAATGCATATGCAATGATTTCAAAGATTTTAAAGATTCAAATTTGTTTTAGACAAAAAGGAAACACATGTTATATTAATAGATTAAAGATCGAGTACATCAATTCCTTTTTTGGGAAAAATAATACAAAAACTCTAAGATAAAAAGGTAGTACGCATCCTCTTTGGTGCAATGTAGGAATTCAGAGTCTACTCCTCATAAAGTAGTCTAGTGAGTTCCAAAACCTTCTTCTCGCTTGCGTAGAATTGGGCTTTGAAAGTATCTCGCTCCCCCTTGAGTTGTATCCAATCTCTTTGTAAGTCTTCAAGAGATGTGGGCATGTTAGGATGTAGGATATTGTATGGAACATCTCCTTTCATGACAGGCTCAATGATTACCGGGAGAATGGAGGGATAAGGCATCATAAGACTCTGAGCACGGGTCCGTACCCATTTGAGGTAAGGCTCAAGAGGGATGGAATTCTTGTGCCCCAAAGTCTTTCTATCTACCTTGTTCAACATCCTCCAAGCTCGGATAAATCTCTGGCGAAGACCTTGATCGTTGTTGTCGTAGTCAAATACCAAACCTTGAATCAGCATCTCGTGCGGGCCATCCCTTCGGGTGTAACCAAACTGTCTTAAGGCTAAGCTGGGATTGTAGGTGATACCTCCCCTAATTCCAATTAAAGGGACATTAGGAAATTCTCCACAACGGTCGACAATAGTAACATTCTCTATGGATCGGGAGCACCAATGAATGTCTGAATGTTTGAGTGTCATCAACCTTTGTGACAACCTTGAACCTTTCTCATTCTTTAATACAGATTGGGGAAGATGTGAAATAAACCATCTTGCCAAGAGAGGAGTGCAACATATAAGGACACCTCTTTTCCTCATTGTGCGAGTGTGAAAAGAGTGTAGGATGTCCCCTAGCAATGTATGCATCGGGTTTCGGGATATGAAGATTTTGACGACGTTCACATCTATGAGTTGGTCAGGATTTGGAAACAAAACCATACCATAGATGAGGAGAACCACAATTTCCTCAAAAGCTTGCAGGTCCAAAGAATTCCAATAGTTTTGGGCTTTCTCGAACAAGAACTTTGCTAGGAAAACTTTGACACCACTCCTTGTTTCCCAATGAGTTGTGACATCAGATGAGTGCAAGTGTAGAGCTTGAGCAATCTCTTCTGGCTTTGGGTCTCTTTCCGTACCGTTGAAAGGTAGTTGGTTGAGAATGGGAATCCTCAAGAGTCGGGAGAATTCTTCCAAAGTAGGCACAAGTTGATAGTCGGGAAATGTGAAGCAATGGTGTAAAGGATCAAAGAACTGAAAGAGCACCTTCATCATGTCCTCATCTGTGTTGGAGGTGACCAAGTTGAGTAGGCGACCAAGTCTCTCGGTGAATGGAGAGTTTTCAGAAATCCTTGAAGCTAGCTCCTTAAGTTGTGGAGGGATCCTTACAAGGTTGACTTGAATAGTTTTCCTGGGAAGAGAATCCATATCCTACAAAACAAGAACAAAGATAAATCCCAAAAACCTTGAAATGGTTAGTGAATGAGTATGATGTTATGATGTTCATGATGTTATGTACAAGTATGTATATAAAAACAAAGAAAACAAGTCCTTAGGTTTAGGCTTGCATGGAGTTTTATAGGTAAATACCCTCTTGAAATTTAGTTGGCTCAACCTGTCCTAGTAATAGTAACCGGGTTCTAAGGAGCTCAATATCACTAGTCTGTTTCCTTGGTCATTGTTTCAGCACAAGCCTCTTTAATGGCGACCGAAATATCCCAAGAAACCAAACCTCAATGAGTGTGGTATCGAGTATCTACGAACTTTGGACTGCACTAAAGCCGGTCATCTCACTACATCCTAAAGGCCAAATTGGTCAAGCAAAGTTTCTAAAAGTTCATTATTGCTTCCTGACATCACTCAGCGGCCCCGTATTCTCTTTGATTAACTCAAAGGCTACCGGTACCCAAAAATATATCGCACTAACATAGATATTGCTTAGACCATTCCGGTATACCCCGCACAGTTTCCACAATGTATTGCTACTTACCTATAATGTATCCCAAATCCGGGTAGAGGATTCAAACCCAAACAAAGAACCATAATGTAAAGCAAAACAAGTCAAACAATGAAAGTAAGTAAAATGTGATCTAGCCCTAAGGTAACACCACTTTTAAAATTTCCCCAGCAGAGTCGCCAGTTTTGTGATATGGTGGGAGAACTGACTTTAAGGTTTTGCGTTTGATCGCAAATGTTGCGGTTAGAAAGAGTCACCACCGACTTTTCTTTTATCCAAAAGGAAAGGTGAAAAAGCACAAGAATGACCTTTGAGATTATTTCTTGAGTTCGGGGGGTAGATTATGAAAAGGGAAGGTATTAGCACCCTTTTCATCCATGGTTTTCCATGGGCTCTTAGTTACTTGATAGATCACTTACTTTTGTTTGAAATTATGCTTTGTGTGGTTTTTGAGAGTATTTTGTAAATAGGTCATTGTTTTAGGCAATCTTTGTAATGATTCTCGTTCGTAAGAATGTATACAAAGATGTTGATCTTTTGAAAATGTTTTCAAGTTTTGTAAGAGGTTTTGAAAGTGTAGGTGTTTGTTTTAAAAATAGAAAGGATGTTTTGTTTGAAATGGAGCAAGTAATTAGGAGCATTCTACCTACTTAAAAGTCTTTCTTGTTCATTTTCTTTTCCTTTGACATTGTTGTCTTACCATTGATTTGGTAAGCAACCCTATCTTTGGATATAAACGGGACGGGCGTGGGTCATCGTATAACCATGATTATCAATGTTGCAAGGTATCTTAGCATTCTTTTTAGGGACTAAAATCATTTGAAATGCAACTTAGATAGCGTCATCGAGGGACTATGATCTTGTATTTGCTTTGTTTTTGCTAAGATACCTTACATGCGTAATATGGCCATTTTGTATAAGGAAACCAAGTGGAATAACCCTAGGGGTGCTTGTGCGCAAGTGTATTATTTTCATGCTTGTTTTTGTCTTGAATTAGGGTTTTCTAAGTATTGGTTTTAGTCTTTCCATACAAACCCTAATTACTAGCATTTGTATATAAAAGCGATAAATTGCGGAATTTAAAGTTACTACGTTATTACAATATTTATGGGATAGGGGTGTACAAATTGAATGAGGATTGAAAGAATGTAAACCTAATTAGTCTATTACAACCATATTGAATTGGTATCAATTATACAAAGATTTGAATAAATACAAAGTATAAAATGAATAAATGTACAAAAATGCAAAATGTGAAGTAAATGGATATATGTGATTTTATAGGGAAAAAAGGGATTTTGTCTTAATATAATTAATTTAAAGAAAAATAATTAATAAAAAGAATTTGTTTAAGAAAAGATTTTAAATAAAACCCTAATTCTATTAATTAATCAAAAGAAAATAAGTTTAAGAAAAATATTTTTTAGTATTTTTATGTCTTGAAAATATTTATAGTATTATAAAATATTTTGATATTTTCTAATATAAAAAAAAAAAAAAAATATATATATATATATATATATATATATATATATATATATATATATATATATATATATATATATATATATATATATATATATATATATATATATATATATATATATATATATATATATATATATATATATATATATAGGTGTGAAAAGAGAAATAAATACTAACATATTTTTAATTAAAATTATAAGATAAGTTAGTAAAAATAAATAAAATATAGTTAAATAAAAATATTTTTTATGAGAAAAAATAAAATAAACTAAGTCAAAATATTAATCTATCATTTTTTTGTATTTTTATGATTTTTAATATTAGTAAAAATAAATTAAGAAAATAAATGAAAATAAAAATAAGAAAAAATAAAAATAAACTGGGCCAGGGATGCTAACAGCCTGCAAGGGGGTTAGTAAGCAAAAAATAAATAAAAAAACAGTACAAAGCCCAATAAGGCCCAAGCGCTCAAAAAAAGAGTCAAGAATGAAAAATATGTGAAAAAAATGCAAAAGGATATCACTGGGGCTCGAACCCAGGTCCCATAGGTTACAAGCACGCGCTTTTACCACTAGGGTGGCTATACATCCGTTAACATAGGCAAATCAATAAATATGTAAGGCAAAACGCGCCCTGATGACTTCATCTTCAACCTCCAGCCAGACCAACTGTAACTTGCTCATTTCTCATCAAAAATAAAAACTGTAAACATGAAACTTGTAGAAAATTTTCTCACGGTTTCAGAAAAGTAAAGCATTAAAACTATAGATCAAATATAAGCATGAATTTTAATGGTCCTAATCTAAACCCTAAAAATCTCAGAAATTCCAGTTTCCAAATTCTCTAAGCTCAAGCAAAATTAATGGAAACTATGGGCATGGTTAGCTTTAGGGCAATGATATCTACATGTTTTGTTCATAAATAAACTATTGATGATGCCTGTATGAAGAGTTCCAAGTTGAGAAAACTTCTCAAAACTGGAAATTGTGTTTTGAGTTTGAGCTTGTTTCAAGTGATGGTGATGATCAGGTTAGCTTCTTTGAGGTCTTAGGAAGCTAATGCAATGATTATCTTGAACAATAAATGGATGAAATGGTCTGGAGAAGTCAATGTGCAGAGATGATTTTTTAAAAATGGAGGATGATGTTAATGGTGTTACAGTTCTAAAACAGGGTGTGGTATTGATTCTATGTGATGTTTAGAAACTTTAGAAACCAAAAGGCCAAGAAACACACGAGTAAATTATGAGTTTCAAGTTTTTGGTCAGTTTGTGTAAAAATGGAAGTGTGTAATGTGTTTCTAAGTTCTAGGTTCTTTCAAGGCTTGAGCATTTGTGTCTTTGTGTCAAATGGTTTGTGTATGTATAAACAAAAGTGTTTGAGTGCTTTGGCAAGTTAGAAGTACAAGTTTCTAGCTTTTGGCTAGGTTACTTGATTTTGAAGAAAAGAGGGAAACAAGTTTCAAGGAGAGGTACAATCATGGGATATGTGATTGTAAGTGTTTGAAACATTTCTCATTAGTTATAGGACTGGTTTGATCAGAAGAGAACAAGTACAAGGCTCAAGAACAATTTTTGTACAAAAAGTTGCTTTATCAAAATGGCATTGTAACCTTTCTTCCAAAAATGGATAAAAAGCATGTCCATGCATTGAATGCTTGAAGTGAGGCCTATAACAGCTGTGTAAACCTTTAATTATGGAGTGCCCAACATGTTTGAGGCCTGCAAAGTAGTTTTTATGCAGCATGGTTTGAATTTGAATTTTATTCATCACTAAAATGACTTGTAATTAAAGTGATAAAACCCTAACTTCATCTCTTCGATTCTACCTACTCAAGAATGATCTCAAGGAGTTATTGGACATTTTGGAAAGCTTGCAATGTGGTCTACAACCCATATTTGAATTTCTTTTGAATATTCCTCTTGGAACTATATGAAAAAGTGTCATGAAGTTGGGTCAAAATCCTGACCAAATTAGGGCAAAATTTCACTAAGTGTTTTTTTTTCATGACCCTGTGTTCATAAAATTATAACTTGAGATCCAAGAACTTTTGCAAGGAGTTGTGTAAAGAAAAGTTGTAGATTGCATGGAGATATACAACTTTCATGTTGGAAGTTTCTCTTGAACCATCTTGCATCATGGTGAAAAATTGGCTCAAAGTTGTGAAAAAAATATGAAGTTTTCAACACTTAGAAAAATTTCTAAGTTTAGAAATTTTGACTTTTCAAAATGAAATCTTGACTTTTTTAATTTCTTGATGAATAAGTTTCATATTTTGACATGTTTTGATGAATTATAATCTTTGGCACTTGAATTTGACTAAAAAGTCAAAGTTTGACTTTTCAGTATACACTTGACTTTTGATCAGTTGACTGAAAAATTCATCTGTCAATCCAATGGTATTGTAATGTTTTGAACCATGTAATTAGGTAAAAGTGATGCAATTGGACTCTTGAGATCATTCCCTAAACCAATTGGCCATTTGCTAGGTCAAAAATCAGAAATTGCCCTTTCCCAGTCAAAACCCTAATTTTGACCATTTTGCCCTTTTGGAGATTTGATCAAATTTCTTGAGGAGTTGTGGTACAAACTTGATCAAATGATACATATGAGTTTAGAATGTTGATGTGGATCAAGAATTATGAAGTTTGACTGTAAATTGGCCATAGTTGACTTTTCCCCAATACAACTGATTTTTAGGTCAACTGCTCAATTGACTGATAAAAAAAGTAATCCAAGGCTTGAAACTTGACATGAGTAATCTTAAGGGTCCATAATGATCCACTAAAATAATATGAGGCATAGAAAGTTCAAAAAATCCTTGTGCAAACTCAAACCCTAATTTTGGTCATCAGTGCTTAAGGAGGTGTCTTGAGCTGATCAACCCCAATGCAGTCTTAAGTCAAGGATATCTTGTGAGTAAATTCTTGATAAGTGAGAGGGAAAATTTTGGGGTACAACACCTACCTACCACCTTCTGTACAATAGGGGATATGGGTACTCGTAGTTCACCTTTTAAAAATTTCAAAACACAAGTGTGTTGGTTAATTTTAAGAGACGGGACATCATCATCTTATCCGAGTGTAAAAATGTACTTACTACCCACAATTATGAGAAAGGAGAATTTGTGTCATCTCAAAGTGGAGGATACAACTTGGATTTTAAAATCAACAAAGCCTCACTCAACACCCAAGTGAAAAAATCTCACTTCACTACATATCATAGAAGTATAGTAGCTCGCATCACAACAAAGATTGACATGAGTGAGAAAAGTTTTAAGGTAAAAAGCCAAAGTGGAAAAGATAGTTTGAATGAGATTGATTGAATTTTAGTCTTCTCACAAAAGTTTCAAAGTATTATTAAGTTGATTAAAGTCTGATTAAGAAAATTATTTTTTAAAGTGCATGGACCTAAGTCCAAGTTTATTACGAAAGCAGTTCAAGTTTAGAAACAAGAAGTGTTTTCAAAAGGAGGGAGAAGATTTTTGAAATTAAAGAAGGTGGGAGTAGAAGAAGGGACTATCCTAAAGCATAAGGTAAAAAGCTAGGGAAAAGAACCGTCTAACCAACAAGAAGCCAACATTTGACACAATGAGTCAATGTTGAATTCCCATCCTTTGGATTTGAAACTAAACAAGCAAAGCTAATAAACCTCTTAAGAGAAACCAAACTTCATTTGAATTAAGTCTTCGCAAAAATTGGGCAGAGTAACAACTGTATACAGATGAATTCCATATTACAGACAAAGCATGTAATCACAATAACCAGCATACAAAACAAACAAACAACCCAATGTCTTGGGGAAAACCCCAAGAACTCCAGACAAAAATAACAGTTGAGGTCACAAGTTCTCAAAGCTTTATCATGTTGATAAACAACAGTTTCATAAGACAAAGAAGCTTTAGAAGGATCCTTTTTAGATTCTGAAGAATTTTACTTCGGGATTTATTTTCAAACTTTAAAATAGAATGATCACGTTTTTGTTCACAAATTTCTTTCTCTAGCTTATCGGATTTTTCAACTTTATGTTCATGAGCCTTAAGAAGGTTCTTGAATTTTGATTGAAGCTTCTGATGCTTGTTCAGAGTTTCTGATAAACATAATTCTAATTTAGCTTGAGAGAACTCAGTAAATACCTTATCATAGTTGAGCTTTGTATCTGATGAGATTTCTTCTGAGATAATGGTTGTAAATGCTACATTGGCGTGCTCTTCATCATAATCTGATCCCGATGCTTCTGAATCATCCCATGTTTCAATGAGGCCTTTCTTTTTTCCTTTGACGTTGTTACTTCTAAAGCCTTCATTTTGGAGCCTTCTTTCTTTAACTTTGGACAATCATTTTTGTAATGTCCTGGTTCATTACATTCAAAGTATATAACTTCTTTTTTCCCCTTGAATATGAGTCTGAATGATTTTTCTGAATCTTCTAGAATTGTTTTGTCTTTTCCAGAGTTGTTTCACTCTTCTGGAGAGTAAAGACAATTCATCATCATCATCATCAGAGTCTTCATCATCCGAATCTTTTTCTTCTTCAGATTTGAGAGCTTTGAGTCTTCCTGTCTCGATCTCCTTTTCTAATTTAGACCTTAGAGCGATGGACTTGATCTTTTTCTAAGGTTCATCTTCCTCCAACTCTAATTCGTAACTTCTTAGAGTGCTGATCAACTCTTTAAGACTGATTTTGTTCAGGTCTTTAGAAATCTTCAAAGTTGTTACCATAGGTCTCCACTTCTTCGGAAGACTTATGACAATCTTCTTAACATGATCTAATGTTGTATACCCTTTGTCCAGAATTTTGAGTCCTTCCACTAAGGTTTGAAACCTTGAGAACATGGTTTCAACAGTTTCATTTTCTTCCATCTTGAGTGCTTCATATTTATGAATTAAAGCTGACTATTTAGTTTCCTTTACTTGAGAATTTCCTTCATGAGTCATTCTCAACAAATCAAAAATCTCTTTAGCTGTTTCTTTGTTGGTGATCTTCTCATATTCATTATATGAGATAGTGCTGAGAAGAATGGTTCTGGCTTTGTAGTGATTTTTTCTTCGTCATTTCTAATCATCATTCATTTGACTCCTGGGAATAGGAATGCCTTATTCAAATAAAGGTTCCCTATAACCATCTATAATCAAATCCCATAGATATGCATCATAACCTAGAAAGAAACTTTCTAGTCTGTCTTTCCAATATTCAAGTTTTTCACCATAAAAAATAGGTGGCTTAGTAAACTAGTTATCTTTTTCATTGTTGTTTGTATGCGCAGCCATAGAAAGTTTTTTCTCAATTGGATCTCTCTACACGGTTAAGTGTTTGATTTACAAATCAAGAAAGAGTCGGAGCTCTGATGCTAATTGAATGGTGAGAAAAACACAAGAAATGGAGGTTTGAATTTGGTTTTCTACTAATCATATAATTTTAAAACTATTTGCAAACTAACTAGAAATAATATAACTATTAAAAGACAATAAATGATACTTTTGTTTATCCAGGTTCACCTTTAACTCAGATACTCATGTCCACCCTCCTCGGGTGATTTCACCTTCAACAAGGACTTAATCCACTAATCTTAACATATTACAAATGCACGGGCTACCAGCTGGTGACTAACCATAACCTTCTAAGAGTCTAACTGACACCTTAGCCCTATCAAGTCTCAGACTAACAACCTAGTCACTTGAGGTAATAGTCAATTCTTAACAGAATTATAATCAATTACGTTTACAATGTTTGCTTCTAAATAAGAAGATTAACACAACTATGAAGAACAAAGTCTCTAATACAAATAATGAGCAACAACTCTTTGTTTTGAGAACTCTAAGATTAACACACAAATAATGAGCAAACACTACTTGTTTTTAATCCCTGATATCTTAACACAATAATGAGCGTCCAATCTTATGTTTTTGATATTTCTCTAGAAGAATGTTTGTAGATGTATATGAATAGTGATTCTTCTTTTCTCTTGGTGTTTCACAATATTTCAGCAATTTGATTCAAGCGTGATAACGGTTGATAGTTTGTCAATCTTCAAATGCTGGTGAGGTATCTTCATATAGACTTGAGAATAAGACCGTTGGTAGTACGAAGACATCACTTTCCCTTGCCGTCTACAATAACTGTAGTATTTCATCGTGGGAGACAACATAGTACAATACGTAAGCAAGTAGTAGAATATTTTAATCATATTACTGTAAACTTCGTGGCTAAGTTTATTAAGACTTTGTCTTCTAATGATTTACTTCTGACTTGAAGTAGTAAGCTTGGAAGACGTCTTTTGATCTTTGTATTTATCTTCTCTTCTTCTTGCTGGTTTGATTCAGGTATGATGATGAAAGTGATAATGATCCAGAAGATTATTCATTGTTGTATAGTCATAATCTTTCAGATAGTTGAATATTGTCTTCAGATATTTAAGTAACAACTCATCTGATGAACAATGTATTCTTTTGAGAGAAAGCTTTTCTGATCTTTACTTCTTGAATTGATCCTTGTCATGATTCCTTGATAATCAGCTTTTCTAAGTTGCATATCTGATGTCTGATTTATGAAGAAATAACTTATATCAGTACATCTGATTTGACATTGAATTCCTTCTTTCTAATCCCTGTAATTCTATTCTTTGGATTAAGCTGAAAGCAACATCTTAAGTCATCTACATATTGTTGTTTGATCATGAATTCCTTCTTAGAAACTTCTAGTTGAGAATTTACTCCTTATTGTGAGCATAAATAATTCCCTTCCTGATAAACATTCAACATTCCTTAGAACTGTTGATGTTTTTGTAGAAATGGTCTCAATAGTTCTTTTGTTTAGTGCAGTGGTACTTCTAATGATATTTGTCTTCTTATGAATATTACTTATGCTGAGCAGATTAGCTTGAGAAGATGATCTTGTCTTCTGATAAACTTTGAGATGTTGATTAGTAATGAGTCCACAAGATCTTTCTTTATTTAATCCTTTATTCTGATGGAATACTTCTAATGTTGAATGAAGGTGCGTATTCTATGAATTCTCTGAGTCTTCAGAATCTTGACTTTGTCTTCAGATACTTGAGAAGTAACTCTTCTGATGAGCAAATCTTGACTTCTATTCTTGGAGTAGAATATTTCTCTATATGTGCATAATCTTAACTTCATCTTTATAAATATAAGCAGCAGCTTTTCTAATGAACTAGTCTTGACTTCAGATCTTCTGCGTTGGAAGTTTGTTTCTTGTCTCCTCTTGATTTCTGATCTTCAAGCTACAACTTATCAGAAACTCTTTCATCTTGGACCCTCATTGAGATTCTTTTCTTGTCGAACATTCAACATTCCATAGAACTACTGATGTTACATTAGAAACATAACTCAATGGTTCTTCTTCTGAGTGGTGAAAGGATTCTGATGATATATTGATTATGACTATCTAGAATTCTAAGAATGTATTTGTACACTCAAAGAAACCATTAGAACTAAAAAAATTCTACATAAAATATATGCTTGTTATCATCAAAACTCAGAGATTAAACACACATCCAAATCTTGTTCTGACACTATTCACTCACGTTAAAACCTTTTGATCTTATCTTTTAATCTTCAGAGGCTTCAGAATGTATGTTGATGAAGCATGCTTAGAAAGACCAAAAGATCAAAGAGAATCTTCAGAACACAAGTCTTCAGAGTCTTTATAACTTTTCCATTCCATAACCTTGTCTTCAGAGTATTCAAAACTTCGGTCTTCAGAATCTCGAAACATAGAAGCCCATAATATTTAGAGATTGGGAAGTATTCAGAAGATTTTTAATCAGAGTCATAACATAGAAGCTTTAGACTAACGTTCATCAGAATCATTGTCTAGAGAAATTCTAGAATGTGACTAGATCTTTGTAACATGTATTTGAGTCTCTCTAGAGATAGAGTGTGTTGATTCAGAAATTGGTGATGTTACACGCCTTTATATCAGAGTTAGAACCTGTTAGCAAAAAGCTACACACTAGATAAAACCATTAGGGTACAAAATTGTTCTCTAAGAAAAAATGTATGTTTATCATCAAAACTAAATGCCAGATACAAAATCAAATCTTGTTCTTACAATATTCTGTACAGAGGCGGAGACATTACCCTTAAGCAGTTTGTATTGTTTGGGCTATGTGCGTCGTGGGTACGCTTCCCGAATGTTGGCAGTATAATGCATGAATATTAAACCGAAGTATGAAAAGAGGTCAGAGGTGACATATAAATTTCCACGGGTCAAGATACCTCAGACATGCTTTTATGAGCATTAACCGACATCATCAACATGTCTGAAACATGTGTCTCGAGCGCCATAATGAGCAAATATCTGTGTTTATTATCATTGATTATCATTCATACATCTTGTTTATCCTAACTCCAATAAGGGTAAATAAATTACTATATAAGTGAACTATAGTGAACTTGTTTCAAATCAAAAGGTTATCAAAATCATCAAGCAAAGAAGTCACACAATATGACTCTTTTGTGACTCTGTATGACCTACTTTAGAAGAGTTATCAGTATAGTATTTTTAGCGTGAATATTTGGCGCCTATCGCGAGGCTCTGTTAAAAATTATTTGGGCCACAAATAACATGCTTATCAAACTTACAAGACCATTGTGAGCAACAAAAATCAAGAACCACAGGCTTCTATAGAGGAGTTACTCGCTGTTGTGGAGAAGTCGCTCCAACAGAACGAGCTGTTGCAAGGTAGCATTCACGCCCTGCAGCAGAATCAACATCATCTATGTTCTCGTGAAAACCATAAATTGAGTAACTTCCTTGTAGGGACGAGGAGAGTCGCAATATGGTAGATTTATGTATGATTTTGGGGGATTTGGGTGCTACAAAGATGATGTGTATTGACCCAAGAATGAATTCCTTGCTTATCCCTCTAGTGGGAGTCCCTTTATATAGTCCTCCTGGTGTTCCATTAAGAGCTTCATTAAAGAGGAGACACTTTGGATTTTGAACTGTATAACTACTTCCGTCACCATGAATGAGAGTGTTTCAAGTTTGATTAGCGTTGGTGTTAATTCACTGATAACTATTACATTCATTAATAGGTCGGGCTTCTAGCCGACTATGAAAAGATGTGTTTTGGCTTCGTACAATATTTGGGTTGGTATCTCATATGGGTTACTTCCCGGACACAATGTCTTCCGGCCTTGACTCTTAGTCGAGTTAGAACTCAGCCATGGTACTCTTTATCTCCTTATGCTATATATACTTGTTTTGTTCCCTTTCCAAACGAATTTATAACTCGATTAAAACTAATATTTCTAGGATGTACATAAGCCCCCCGAGTACTAATTCAGTTACCATAATAAAGTGTTCAGTCAAGGAGAGCACATGATGTATTAAAGTTTGAATCAAGTTATAACCTGACTTTACCTTTATTCACATGTCACGAACTGAAGAGCCACACTCTCTTTGAATAATTTTCTCTCTCATCACGCAATGATGATTTTTATTGGGACTTGCTTATTTGGTGATGTTTCTTTTCCAAATGCATTGTTCATTGACCCCTTATTTAAACCCTATTTTCTTCTTTCCTTTTTCATCTCAGCATTAGTAATGTCTTGCTCTAGTGAAGCTTGCATTTCACCAAGGCGCTCATCACTTTCAGGTACCTCATTCTCTCATTCTCTTTATTTTAATCTTTCTTCTTTTTATTTTTTAGAAAATGGTAACTGTGATACGGTGGGAGAACTGACTTGAGTTTTGCGTTTGTATTCGCACTTGTTCGGTTTAGCAAGAGTCGCCACCGACTTTTTTATTTTATCCTAAAGGAAAGGTTAAAAAAGCACAGGAAAAACCTTTTGAGATGTTTCATGGATTCGGGGGGTAGATTATGAAAAGGGAAGGTATTAGCACCCTTTTCATCCATGGTTATCCATGGGCTCTTAGTTACTTGGTTTTAGATCACTTGCCTTGATGCTTGAAATGGTGTGTGTATTTGTGTTTTGAAAATGTTTTGAAACAGACGCCTTTGTTTCGGCAACCATTGTAATGACTCGTGTTTGAGTATATACGAAGGTGTGTATCTTTTCGAAAAGATGTTTCAAATGTTTTTTGAAAGTTTGTTTTGAAAGTGTTTGTGGAGTGTGGGTTTTTTTAAAAAGTAGGCAAGTGTTTTTGCAAGTTGATCAAGTAACTAAGAGTTTTTCTACCCCTATTGTACTCGAAGGTTTTTCTCATGTTTTAACCCTTTTTAACAATTTTGTTCCATCATTGTATTTGGTGGACAATCTTGCGTTTAGGATGTTTTAACGGGACAGGCGCGGGTCATCGTATGGACCATGAATGCAATGGTGCCAAGTGTCTTTGGCAATTTTTCTTGAAGGGACTATGATCATTCCATTTAGGCAACTTTCGAAAGCGTCATCGAGGGACTTATGATCATTTGAATTGTTTTGCCAAAGAAACTCGACGTGCAAGCATGGCCCATTTTTGAAGGCAACAAGAGGGATTACCCTAGGGGGTGCAAGTGTGATTGTGTATTGATTTCATGCATTTGTATTTGTATTGGGTTATCTAGCGTTTGATTTTATGTACATGCAAACCCTAGGTCTAACCATGGTATATTTGAAAGCGGTAAATTGCGGGAATTTAAAGTCTACGCTATTACAAACAAGTATCCGGGAGTGGGGGTACAAATTTACAAATGGGGATGAGACTTTAGGAGAGTAGTGTCCAAATAATTACAACCAAATCGAATTGCACAAATGTAATATGTAATGTATCGCAATGTAAATGTATCAATGTATAAAGATAATCAAGTGTGTACGTGTAAATGTATTTGTGTATCGTGTATGATTTATTTACAAGTTGAGAAAAATGTTAATTTAATAAGAAAATTAAGTGCTTTGTTTATTTAATTCTTTTTGGATATTTGTTAATATGTACAAACAAAGGTTTTAAGAAAGGAAAACAAATGTTTATGTATTTTATTGTCTTTATGTATTAATGTTAGTGTATTTGTATTTAGTATTTTTATGTACAAAAATGTTTTAGTTTTTTTTAAAAAAGAATATTCCTCCTAAAATCTATTTTTTATGTATTTTTCATAAATGTTTTATACAAAGTTTATATTTAAATAAAAAAGGTTTTAACAAAAGAAAAGAAAAAAATGTTTTAAGTTCTACTTATTAATGTATTTTAGTATTTATGTATAAAGTTTTAATTAAAAGAAAAAAGAAATAAAGGAAAGTTTATTTTCTTATGTAAACTAAAAAAGTCTTAATAAACTAAAAATGTTTAAACCTAAAAAAAAGAGTCTAATTTTTACTTTAAATGTGATAAACAAAATTTAGTAAGATTAATGTATTATTTATATTTTAGTTAAAATATTATATAAAAAAAAAGAGTTAGGTTATAAAATAAATGAAAATTTAGAAAAGATTAAGAAGGGTTTGTTAATAGAAAAAGAAAAGAGGTCATGTGGGCCTGAAAGGGTTTTAGCCCAAACTGGAAAAAAAAACAAGTGAATCAGAAGGCAAGTGGAAATGGGGGTGTGCGCGCCTAAATCTGATGGGCTTGAGGCTTCTGAAACGGGGCAAGGCCCAAGGCTTTAGAACAATTGTTGTGAGGGTTTCAAAGTTTGTTCACTTGGAGAAAAGCTTAGGGTTACAGCGTCGTTCGTCCTCCTTCGTCTTCTCACACCATAGCCTCGGAGTTTCTCCGTCCCCGTTGTCAGAGGCGCCGCCTCCTTCTCTTCCCTTTCATGGTTACGTAGACGTTGGCCAAGAGGTAACGATTATGCTCTTTCAGTCTTTAGGGTTTTAAATTTATGCATGCTTTTAACGTTTCCTTGTTTCGATTCTTACATCATGATTAAATTCTGTTTACATGAGGTTTTGAAGGAAGAAGAAAAAAGGGAAAGAAATGGACCTTTGAGGAGGAAAAGAAATGGATGGTGGCGTACTAGGCGGCCAAGGACGGAGAAACGTGATGAAGTTGTGAGCTTTGGGGAGGCTTCCTTGGTACTCAGTATTTTTTGCCTTTTTGTTGTTTAATGATGCATGCTGAAAACGAACTTCTTTATCTTCTTCTCTTTGTTGCCTCGTATGCTAGCTTGATGCCTTGATGATTTGTATGCTTGCCCTGTGATGAGGCTTCCTCTGAGGGCCTCTTTGCCTCGTATGCTTGCTATACTGTGTTGATGATGATATGTTTGTCCTGAATATTTGAAAATGCCTAGACAGTTGCCTCTCTTCTTCTCTGTTTACCTCAGTTGCCTTGTATGCTTCAAATGCTTTGTATGCTTTGAATATCTCTGAGATACTAAGTTGCCTTGGATGATTTCTTTGCCCAGTGATGAACAAAATTCTGAGGGCTTGTGTTGCCTTACTCTGTATTGCCTTGAATGCGTGATATTTGGTATGCTGCTTGCCCCTTCTGTGTTTGGTTGACTTGAAATGCTTTGATGATGTTGTTGTTGGCCCAGTGATGAAAGTTTTCTGAGGGCCTTGTGGCTTGGTTATGATGTTTGGATTTTTAGGCTTGACAGTTCAGATTTTGGCTTCAGTTTGAGTCTTGGCCTCTGCAGATTGGGTTTGAAGTGTTTGTTGATAGTGAAGGCAGGTTAGGCTCAGTACTTGAACATCTGGTCCTTTGTTTAAGGCTCAAACAGGTTATGGCTATTGTTGGATAGTTTAGGCTTCTGGTTCATGGTTTGACAGGCAGCTTTGAGTGTTTAAGTTTTTTGATAAGCTAGCAGGTGAAGGCTTTTTGAATCTTGGCTTCAGTAGTTTTTTAGGCTTGGCTTCTATTTTTTGCATTGAAACAGGTCAGGCTTGTAGAAAAATCTTTGAGGCTTATGCTTCTGTTAGGCTTTATGCAGGATGAGGCTTGGAAGTATGGCAGGTTTGATGTTTTGGATCTATGTGGCTTTGTCTTTTACAGGTTGAAGTGTTGGGTGTTGGTGAGGTTTTGATATGTTGTTTATGTTTGACAGTTCTGAGTTGTTTTTGGATACAGGTTTTGAGGCTTGGGAACTGTCTTGGAGGCAGTTTTGCAATCTCTTTCTTTTTTCAGTTTGGGGTATTCTGCTTTTGTAATATCTCTGCCTCTTATCCACTGTGTTATTAACAGTCTTTGTTTTTTTATATTTTTTGTCCTCATGCCTAAACCTGTAAGCCTCCTTTCTTCTTTTTCTCTTCTCTCTCCAGTACAAATTAAAGCATTTTAATATTGCTTAGAAGTACTTTTTTTTTCCTGAAAAAGCAATGGCCTAGGGAAATGATGTAATTTGATGTTGCTTGCACTTGTATATTTTCCTCTGCATACTTTGTACTTCTTGATATTTTCATATCTCTTTTGACAGCTTTTGGTGGCCTTTTGTACTTGCTTGATATCTTGATATCTTTCCATATCCTTGGACAGTTTTTTGACATTTAGTTCAGTTTGGATTTGGACTTTATTTGGCATGCTGTTTGTTTGGAAACTATGCAGTTGGTTGACAATTTGAACTTGTGCAAAATCATAACTTTGTGCATTCATACCTTTTTCTTTTGCAAGCGTTTTTCATTCCTCTTTGTGAACCGGGAGAAATCTCGTGATTTGCAGAGAGGGCAAACTGATTCCGGCCATTTTCTTTTAATGATGAATCTATTTTTTTATCTGTCTGTCTTTTAATTTTATCTGCTTTGACTTCTCTTTTTGTTTCTTGTTTTGCAGATAAAATCAGAGGGAGCATTTGGATAGAAGATGAAGACTTAGAAATTAGGATGAAATTTCCTTTCAATTGTAATCATTGTAACTTTTATTATTATGAATACTTTGTAAATAAATACCGTATTCAAATAACAATTGTAACAAATAATTAAAGATGAATAAAATTCAATCTTGATCAGTTAATTCTTTTTCTTCTTTTCAAATGTTTATTTAATTGTTTATAACCCTTAAATTATAATAAAATGGAAATAAATCCCAATTATTCTAATCTTAGAATAAATAAACAATTGATAAACACTTTGGTCTTGACATCAATCAATAATAATCCCGGCGCTTCAAATATCCAATGCACAGTTAATCAAAACAATATCCAGATATTTATCTTTCTACTGATCAAATAAAACACTGTAGATTCTCAATTTAAGTACCTCAGCTTTCATCTCATCTCCAATCAAATGCCTTAGCCTTTACTGATTAAACAAAACACTGCAATTTCTTGATTCAAATGCCTCAATCCAAATCTCAGAGTAAACTGAAAAGAACTGTAAAATCAATTCTTTCTGCGCGCACAAACCCTAGTTCTTGATTAAATGTCAAAGAAGCGTCCGCCCGATCAAAACCTGAGCCAACTCAACCAAACCCTAGCAATCTGCCTGAACTGCTTAAAATCAAAGAGAACCCTAATTCTGTCTGACTGATAAGAAAAGTCTGTTCGACCGATTCTTGAACCAGTCTAAAAAATCCGGAAGAGTCCGAAGCTATGATTTCTTGTGGAAAAATGCGAGGGCAAATTTTAGGGTACAACAGTTGCCCCTGTTCAATCTTCTTGAACCTGAAGAGTTAGATTGACAAGTTTGCCTTTCGCGACTCGAGGGTAAAAGGAGATTGGACACTAGAGTGCCCAGAAAATTTGCACTCGGTGATGTGATGGTGGAGGGAATGGGCTTACAGATGCCATTTGGTGATGGGCTTAGAGATGCCATCTGGAAATGTGACAGAATCTTGTCGGGGGATGGGCTTAAAGTTGCCATCTGGAAATGTGACATAATCTTATCGGGGGATGGGCTTAAAGATGCCATCTGGAAATGTGACAGAATCTTGTCGGGGGATGGGCTTAAAGATGCCATCTGGAAATGTGACAGAATCTTGTCGGGGGATGGGCTTAAAGATGCCATCTGGAAATGGGCTTAAAGATGCCATTTGGAAATGTTGGTAGGAGGATGGGCTTATAGATGCCATCTGAAGATGATTGTTGTATGTTATTGGTGAGTGGACGAGTATCAGAAAGGCATCCATGTTTTGGAACATCTCTGAACTGGGGGGTCTGAACAAGCAATAGATTGACGTCCATGCTTGGAGAATCCATAAACCGTTTTCAGAAGTTGGAGTTGAATAAGCAATAGAGTAGCATCCGTTATTGGGAAGCGTCCGTGAACTTTTTTCAAAAGTATTAAAGTGGAGAAGGAACCGGTGTAGGGTTTCCTGATGATGAGTCCGTGTAAAACTGCATCTGGGTTTGAAGAGGAACCGGTGTAGGGTTTCCCGATGATGAGTCCATGTAAAACTGCATCTGGATGAATCTGGAATAAGTATCAGAATTTCGTCGTGTTTGGGTCACCTCTGAACTATTCCTAGAAAGAAGTTGGAGTAAGTATCAGAATGTCTCCATGTCTGGGTCACATCTGAACTATTTCTAGAAAGAATCTCGGAAGATGATGATCTTTGTCTGTCGACTGATCTTTCCTGAAAAGGTGAAGAGTTAGTTGTATGTAATGTCATGATGCATGATGCAATGTATGCTGTATCAATATTTATGATACAAATGTAATGAATGTGTATGTAAGCCGATGAGCTGTCTTGCTGAGGATAGATGAATCCTGGATGGCTGGAGACAAAAGAATCTTGACTGCTGCCGGGGAAAATAATTCCTTGACTGCTGCTGGGGAGGGAAAGTATTATTGATCGTTGAGGATAAGAAGTCTTGGGACCACTGTCGGGGAATTAGGAGTTTGGGTTGTATGCCAATCTACTGGGGATTCCTGTCTTGAGGAGATCTTCACTGGAGAATATTCGAATATTCTGTGGGGACCTGAAAATGAGAGTCTTTACTCCGCTTGGAGATTGATAGTTGGAAGTTTTAGCTTCGCTGGGGATATTGAAACTTGATTCTGGAGGGGAATTAGATTCTGTGAGGCTCTCTGGATGGGGATTCCAAGAATCTTTTGATTTTGAGAAGGAACCTGTGTAGGGTTGCTTCATGATGAGGTGATGGAAATCTTCGTTCTGTTAACGGTCAGAAACTGGGAGTATACCAATCTTCTGAGGTTTTAAGGATGAGAGTCTTCACTCTTGAGGGTTAACTGCTATCTGGTCGTAATCCAGGCTTCACAGAAATTTGTATTGCTATCTGGTCGTGGTCCAGGCTTCACAATAGCTTACCAAGCTGTTATCTGGTCAAATCCGGGCTTCACGGCTTGTGTTAAAGATATACCACTATCTGGTAGATTCCAGGCTTTGTAGTACTCTTGACTGATGTCCGGTCGTAATCCAGGCTTGGCGATTGTCTGACACTGTTATCCGGTTGTAATCCGGTCTTCACAATGTGCTGTAGAGATCAAGGTACTATCCGGTCAAATCCGGGCTTCATAACTTGAATTCAGGAGATCCCACTATCTGGTCGTAATCCAGACTTTGCGGTAGTCTGACACTGTTATCCGGTCGTAGTCCGGTCTTCACAATGTGCTGTAGAGATCAAGGTACTATCCGGTTAAATCCGGGCTTCATAACTTGAATTTTGCGAGAAATTGATCTTTGACGACCATAACTTCCGACAGGTGATGAAGGAATTGTTGAACACTTTTGACATTCGAATGCCCCAAGTGGTGATGTAGATAATTTCCTGGCTTGTTACAGGTGTTAATCCACAATCAGTCGTCCACAGATATTTTCCTGGCTTGTTACAGGTGTTGATCTGGAACTTAATAAAGGTGACAGAATGGCAACCGTGTCTGGAGCACATCTGGACTGTATCTTCCAACAGGTGATGAAGGAATTGTTGAACACTTTTGACATTCGAATGCCCCAAGTGGTGATGTAGATAATTTCCTGGCTTGTTACAGGTGTTAATCCATAATCAGTCGTCCACGGATATTTTCCTGGCTTGTTATAGGTGTTGATCTGGAACTTAAGAAAGGTGACAGAATGGCAACCGTGTCTGGAGCACATCTGGACCGTATCTTCCAACAGGTGATGAAGTAATTGTTGAACACTTTTGACATTCGAATGCCCCAAGTGGTGATGTAGATAATTTCATGGCTTGTTACAGGTGTTAATCCACAATCAGTCGTCCACAGATATTTTCCTGGCTTGTTACAGGTGTTGATCTGGAACATAAGAAAGGTGACCGAATGGCAACCGTGTCTGGAGCACATCTGGACCGTATCTTCCAACAGGTGATGAAGGAATTGTTGAACACTTTTGACATTCGAATGCCCCAAGTGGTGATGAAGGAGTCTCTTCAGGTTACTCTGTAATTGAGAGATTTTGTTGAAATCTTGACTGGACTGCCCCAGGTTAACTGGATAGTGACATGTCATGCCCCTTATTGATAGGAGATTCGTTAATGGAACTGTCGTCCTTCTTGAAGTGATTTTACTTACTGAGAGAGTTTTCGTTCCTCCGAACATTCGCTGTATGAATTTCTTCGCTGTCAAACAAATAGCCAAATGCAAACAGTGATATTCAAGCAATGCAAAGTTTATGTTTGTCTCAAAGTTTTGAAAAAATGCGTTTTTTAGCAGAAAACTTTTTATAAGACAGATCAACATATGATTTAGAGCCAAGCCTTACAGGAGTCAGGATACCTTTTGAACAGTATGCTTTCGAACTAACCCATGCTTCAATTAGGACTTTTGAAGGGTTGTAACGTGGCTTGGTTCACGGTTTAAGAAACAAAGGATAAAGGCTCAAAGTATATTTGTACCCACCCGCTCTTCGTGATGTTCTTCAAACCTAAGCTCAGTTAATTGTGCGTCGCACTCTGTTCAAGTTTGGAACGACTTTTGGGTGATGGTTCACCAGTGGAGTTTGAGAGACAGTCGTCATCTCCTTTTTTCTTTGCAACATTTTTCATGTTGTTGAGGATTTGTAATGACCTCACTATTTTGATTTTGATTTGTTATCCCTAACTTTTGCCTGACTGTTTCTGTTTTCGAGATCACCGTCAGCGGGATGCCCCAGCTTTCTTAAGCCTCCTTTACAGGTTTTGGCTTGGTGGGCTTTTCTCTTTTGAGAGATTGATTGCCTATGTGATAGGGAACCACCCTTGTCTTTTGATTCCAAAGGAATGCTTTCTTTTGTTGACGTCGTTCGTTGTGTTACTAACTGAGAGTTTGCGACTTCAATGCGCATTTTCCTTTTGAATTAACTGAGATACTACCCTGCCCCAGGTTTATATCAAAGGTTTTGATTTGTTTAGAACAGAAAACTCCTACTTCTTTGGCTTGAAGGGGTTGACTAGGGATTATCTTCCTTATAACTCCAGTGTTTGGGAATTGAAAGAAATGCCTGTACATCATCAGCAAGGTCCATTCAAAAGCATACTGCATGAGATCATGGTATTGTTTCGTCATCCTCCCTCTAAAGGCTCGCAGCTTTTTATCAAGAGTCAAATATCATAAAGAAAGCATAAGAGTAGTGAAAACGAATGGATGAATTCAAGACAAACATATGCAATGCATTAATGAAACAGAGTTTAACATCAACAGATAATTGTTTGAATAACAAAAGAAATTACAACTTTGAAAATTCAAATGAAGCAAAAGTCTTTCAGCTCGAGCTTTGTCACTTCAGGTGGAGAACTCCTTAACGGAAGATTTTCATCTCGCCGTCTGGCATGAACCTCAGCACTCCAATGTCAATTAGGTCTTGAATCTTGTTCTTCAAGGCCCAACAGTCGTCGGTGTCATGTCCCGGGCTGTAGGAGTGGTAAACACAAAATGCATCGGGATGATAGTTAGGAGCAGAGGTATTTGGGTTCCGGATAGGATCCCTCAAAGCAGTCAGATTGACCTCCAACAAGCGCTCCAGAATCAAAGATGACGGTATGTCAGTCTCTGTGAACTGTCTTCCCGATGTTTCTTGTTTACGCCGATTACCGCGTTGACACTGGCGAGGTTGTTGATGGGTTTGTGACCCTGAATAAAGCAGAGGAGCCTTCCCCTTGTCTTCTTGAGTGGATGGAGGTTGAGCGGTGACTTGCTCTTCAACCTCAGATGCTTTCCCCAGTTGGTTGTTCCGAAGCAATTGGTTGACGAGAACTCTGAGTTCCTCCTGTCTTTGAGACAGGTCCTGGATGAGAGCCATTTGGCCCACTAGCTGCCCCATCACTTGGATCCTCAATGTTGCCAAATCAAACTGCAGTGCTTCCAACTGATCGCTCCTGGCATTGTTTGAATTCCCCTGGACCAAGCCCTTTGTGAGGAGAGCTTTCATTTCTTCTTGCCCCAGAGACAAGTTTAAGAACATTTCCTGCAGCTGAGCAGTCTGGTCCTGGATATCCTTGACAGTCCTCTCTAGAGCCATCTCTTACTGAAATAAACAGTATGAGAGTAAGGAAACCTGAAAACGGAAAAATCGTCCAGATGCAATGCATGATATATGGATGTATGCTTCCAAGGATCTCTTGGGGTAAACACAAGAGAATGTTAGCGGTTGAATTTTGGTCTTTGATTGGAGACCTTTGTACCGGTGGATGTATTTCCACGAGAATCAAGCTCACCATGTCAAGTGGGTCATAGCCCCTGATTCAAGTTGTTGCACTCGATCTTTGATTGGAGAACTTTGTGTCGGTGGATGTCTTTCCACGAGAATCAAGCTCACCATGTCAAGTGGGTCATAGCCCCCGATTCAAGTTGTTGTACTTGATCTTTGGTTGGAGAACTTTGTGCCGGTGGATGTCTTTCCACGAGAATCAAGCTCACCATGTCAAGTGGGTCATAGCCCCCGATTGAAGTTGTTGTACTTGATCTTTGGTTGGAGAACTTTGTGCCGGTGGATGTCTTTCCACGAGAATCAAGCTCACCATGTCAAGTGGGTCATAGCCCCTGATTCAAGTTGTTGCACTTGATCTTTGATTGGAGAACTTTGCTTCGGTGGATGTCTTCCCACGAGAATCAAGCTCACCATGTCCAATGGGTCATAGCCCCTAATTCAAGTTGTTGTACTTGATCTTTGATGGCATTTGTTTAGAGGAGGGACCTCTTGCCCTTTGGTAGACGTCTGGTTCAACGTAATCCTGCATCAAAAGAACCCTCGAGATCCTTGAAATGGTTATTGAAAATGCTATGATATGATGTTATGATGTTATGATGTTATGTACATGTATGCAAAAGCAAGTGAGTGAGTATACAGGCAATCATATTCACACAAAGCAAACAACTCCTTAGGTTTAGGCTTGCATGGGGTTTGTAGGTAAGTACCCTCTTGAAGTTAGTTGGCTCATCCTGTCCTAAAATAGAAACCGGGTTCTAAGGAGCTCAATATCATTGGATTGTTTTCTGTGTTCATTGTTTTGGTTTAGCCATTTAACTAGCGACCAAAATATTCCAAGAAAACAACCCTCAATGAGTGTAGTATCGAGTATCTACCAACTTTGGACTGCACCAAAGTCGGTCATCTCACTACCCCTAAAAAGGCTAAGATGGTCAATTAAGGTTCTGAGAGTTCGTTAGTGCTTCACGACATCACTCAGCGGCCCCGTACTCTCCTTGATTGAACTCAAGGGTTACCGGTACTCACAAATATTTCACACTAACATAGCTTACTGCTTCAACCATGTCGGTATACCCCGCACAGTTCCCTCACAGTTTTTTTGCTATTTACCTACAAAGGTGCCCCAAATCCGAGTGTAGGATTTACAACAAGCCCAAACAAAGAACCAAAAAGTAAAGTAATCAAGGCAATCAAATCAAGAATGTAAAGGTGATCTAAAACCCTAAGGTAACCCCACTTTTGAATATTCCCCAGCAGAGTCGCCAGTTCTGTGATACGGTGGGAGAACTGACTTGAGTTTTGCGTTTGTATTCGCACTTGTTCGGTTTAGCAAGAGTCGCCACCGACTTTTTTATTTTATCCTAAAGGAAAGGTTAAAAAAGCACAGGAAAAACCTTTTGAGATGTTTCGTGGGTTCGGGGGGTAGATTATGAAAAGGGAAGGTATTAGCACCCTTTTCATCCATGGTTATCCATGGGCTCTTAGTTACTTGGTTTTAGATCACTTGCCTTGATGCTTGAAATGGTGTGTGTATTTGTGTTTTGAAAATGTTTTGAAATAGACGCCTTTGTTTTAGAAACCGTTGTAATGACTCGTGTTTGAGTATATACGAAGGTGTGTATCTTTTCGAAAAGATGTTTCAAATGTTTTTTGAAAGTTTGTTTTGAAAGTGTTTGTGGAGTGTGGGTTTTTTTAAAAAGTAGGCAAGTGTTTTTGCAAGTTGATCAAGTAACTAAGAGTTTTTCTACCCCTATTGTACTCGAAGGTTTTTCTCATGTTTTAACCCTTTTAAACAATTTTGTTCCATCATTGTATTTGGTGGACAATCTTGCGTTTAGGATGTTTTAACGGGACAGGCGCGGGTCATCGTATGGACCATGAATGCAATGGTGCCAAGTGTCTTTGGCAATTTTGCTTGAAGGGACTATGATCATTCCATTTAGGCAACTTTCGAAAGCGTCATCGAGGGACTTATGATCATTTGAATTGTTTTGCCAAAGAAACTCGACGTGCAAGCATGGCCCATTTTTGAAGGCAACAAGAGGGATTACCCTAGGGGATGCAAGTGTGATTGTGTATTGATTTCATGCATTTGTCTTTGTATTGGGTTATCTAGCGTTTGATTTTATGTACATGCAAACCCTAGGTCTAACCATGGTATATTTGAAAGCGGTAAATTGCGGGAATTTAAAGTCTACGCTATTACAAACAAGTATCCGGGAGTGGGGGTACAAATTTACAAATGGGGATGAGACTTTAGGAGAGTAGTGTCCAAATAATTACAACCAAATCGAATTGCGCAAATGTAATATGTAATGTATCGCAATGTAAATGTATCAATGTATAAAGATAATCAAGTGTGTACGTGTAAATGTATTTGTGTATCGTGTATGATTTATTTACAAGTTGAGAAAAATGTTAATTTAATAAGAAAATTAAGTGCTTTGTTTATTTAATTCTTTTTGGATATTTGTTAATATGTACAAACAAAGGTTTTAAGAAAGGAAAACAAATGTTTATGTATTTTATTGTCTTTATGTATTAATGTTAGTGTATTTGTATTTAGTATTTTTATGTACAAAAATGTTTTAGTTTTTAAAAAAAAAGAATATTCCTCCTAAAATCTATTTTTTATGTATTTTTCATAAATGTTTTATACAAAATTTATATTTAAATAAAAAGGGTTTTAACAAAACAAAAGAAAAAAAATGCTTTAAGTTCTACTTATTAATGTATTTTAGTATTTATGTATAAATTTTTAATTAAAAGAAAAAAGAAATAAAGGAAAGTTTATTTTCTTATGTAAACTAAAAAAGTCTTAATAAACTAAAAATGTTTAAACCTAAAAAAAAGAGTCTAATTTTTACTTTAAATGTGATAAACAAAATTTAGTAAGATTAATGTATTATTTATATTTTAGTTAAAATATTATATAAAAAAAAGAGTTAGGTTATAAAATAAATGAAAATTTAGAAAAGATTAAGAAGGGTTTGTTAATAGAAAAAGAAAAGAGGTCATGTGGGCCTGAAAGGGTTTTGGCCCAAACTGGAAAAAAAACAAGTGAATCAGAAGGCAAGTGGAAATGGGGGTGTGCGCGCCTAAATCTGATGGGCTTGAGGCTTCTGAAACGGGGCAAGGCCCAAGGCTTTAGAACAATTGTTGTGAGGGTTTCAAAGTTTGTTCACTTGGAGAAAAGCTTAGGGTTACAGCGTCGTTCGTCCTCCTTCGTCTTCCTTCGTCTTCTCACGCCATAGCCTATGAGTTTCTCCGTCCCCGTTGTCAGAGGCGCCGCCTCCTTCTCTTCCCTTTCATGGTTACGTAGACGTTGGCCAAGAGGTAACGATTATGCTCTTTCAGTCTTTAGGGTTTTAAATTTATGCATGCTTTTAATGTTTCCTTGTTTCGATTCTTACATCATGATTAAATTCTGTTTATATGAGGTTTTGAAGGAAGAAGAAAAAAGGGAAAGAAATGGACCTTTGAGGAGGAAAAGAAATGGATGGTGGCGTACTAGGCGGCCAAGGACGGAAAAACGTGATGAAGTTGTGAGCTTTGGGGAGGCTTCCCTGGTACTCAGTATTTTTTGCCTTTTTGTTGTTTAATGATGCATGCTGAAAACGAACTTCTTTATCTTCTTCTCTTTGTTGCCTCGTATTCTAGCTTGATGCCTTGATGATTTGTATGCTTTCCCTGTGATGAGGCTTCCTCTGAGGGCCTCTTTGCCTCGTATGCTTGCTATACTGTGTTGATGATGATATGTTTGTCCTGAATATTTGAAAATGCCTAGACAATTGCCTCTCTTCTTCTCTATTTACCTCAGTTGCCTTGTATGCTTCAAATGCTTTGTATGCTTTGAATATCTCTGAGATACTGAGTTGCCTTGGATGATTTCTTTGCCCAGTGATGAACAAAATTCTGAGGGCTTGTGTTGCCTTACTCTGTATTGCCTTGAATGCGTGATATTTGGTATGCTGCTTGCCCCTTCTGTGTTTGGTTGACTTGAAATGCTTTGATGATGTTGTTGTTGGCCCAGTGATGAAAGTTTTCTGAGGGCCTTGTGGCTTGGTTATGATGTTTGGATTTTTAGGCTTGACAGTTCAGATTTTGGCTTCAGTTTGAGTCTTGGCCTCTGCAGATTGGGTTTGAAGTGTTTGTTGATAGTGAAGGCAGGTTAGGCTCAGTACTTGAACTTCTGGTCCTTTGTTTAAGGCTCAAACAGGTTATGGCTATTGTTGGATAGTTTAGGCTTCTGGTTCATGGCTTGACAGGCAGCTTTGAGTGTTTAGGTTTTTTGATAAGCTAGCAGGTGAAGGCTTTTTGAATCTTGGCTTCAGCAGTTTCTTAGGCTTGGCTTCTGTTTTTTGCATTGAAACAGGTCAGGCTTGTAGAAAAATCTTTGAGGCTTATGCTTCTGTTAGGCTTTATGCAGGATGAGGCTTGGAAGTATGGCAGGTTTGATGTTTTGGATCTATGTGGCTTTGTTATTTACAGGTTGAAGTGTTGGGTGTTGGTGAGGTTTTGATATGTTGTTTATGTTTGACAGTTCTGAGTTGTTTTTGGATACAGGTTTTGAGGCTTGGGAACTGTCTTGGAGGCAGTTTTGCAATCTCTTTCTTTTTTCAGTTTGGGGTATTCTGCTTTTGTAATATCTCTGCCTCTTATCCACTGTGTTATTAACAGTCTTTGTTTTTTTATATTTTTTGTCCTCATGCCTAAACCTGTAAGCCTCCTTTCTTCTTTTTCTCTTCTCTCTCCAGTACAAATTAAAGCATTTTAATATTGCTTAGAAGTACTTTTTTTTTCTGAAAAAGCAATGGCCTAGGGAAATGATGTAATTTGATGTTGCTTGCACTTGTATATTTTCCTCTGCATACTTTGTACTTCTTGATATTTTCATATCTCTTTTGACAGCTTTTGGTGGCCTTTTGTACTTGCTTGATATCTTGATATCTTTCCATATCCTTGGACAGTTTTTTGACATTTAGTTCAGTTTGGATTTGGACTTTGTTTGGCATGTTGTTTGTTTGGAAACTATGCAGTTGGTTGACAATTTGAACTTGTGCAAAATCATTACTTTGTGCATTCATACCTTTTTCTTTTGCAAGCGTTTTTCATCCCTCTTTGTGAACCGGGAGAAATCTCGTGATTTGCAGAGAGGGCAAACTGATTCCGGCCATTTTCTTTTAATGATGAATCTATTTTTTATCTGTCTGTCTTTTAATTTTATCTGCTTTGACTTCTCTTTTTGTTTCTTGTTTTGCAGATAAAATCAGAGGGAGCATTTGGATAGAAGATGAAGACTTAGAAATTAGGATGAAATTTCATTTCAATTGTAATCATTGTAACTTTTATTATTATGAATACTTTGTAAATAAATACCGTATTCAAATAACAATTGTAACAAATAATTAAAGATGAATAAAATTCAATCTTGATCAGTTAATTCTTTTTCTTCTTTTCAAATGTTTATTTAATTGTTTATAACCCTTAAATTATAATAAAATGGAAATAAATCCCAATTATTCTAATCTTAGAATAAATAAACAATTGATAAACACTGTGGTCTTGACATCAATCAATAATAATCCCGGCGCTTCAAATATCCAATGAACAGTTAATCAAAACAATATCCAGATATTTATCTTTCTACTGATCAAATCAAACACTGTAGATTCTCAATTTAAGTACCTCAGCTTTCATCTCATCTCCAATCAAATGCCTTAGCCTTTACTGATTAAACAAAACACTGCAATTTCTTAATTCAAATGCCTCAATCCAAATCTCAGAGTAAACTGAAAAGAACTGTAAAATCAATTATTTCTGCGCGCACAAACCCTAGTTCTTGATTAAATGTCAAAGAAACGTCCGCCCGATCAAAACCTTAGCCAACTCAACCAAACCCTAGCAATCTGCCTGAACTGCTTAAAATCAAAGAGAACCCTAATTCTGTCTGACTGATAAGAAAAGTCTGTTCGACCAATTCTTGAACCAGTCTGAAAAATCCGGAAGAGTCTGAAGCTGTGATTTCTTGTGGAAAAATGCGAGGGCAAATTTTGGGGTAAAACAGTAACCATAAGAGAGTGTGACGATGAGGTAAATATCGTAAAACCCACTAACAGTTAAGAGAGAAAAGATTTATGGAACCGATGCATGAGTGAGGTTAAGGGTGCCTTAGGCCGGGAGGAGTTTGATCGAATCACAAGAGAAGTTTATGGTGACATCTATGCCTCTTTAAGTGATTTTGACTCTGATTCTTCCTCCCCAGGTTCCATAGAAATCTTGATGGAGATGTATACCCCTTTCGACCTTAAAGTTATGAGCTACAAAAATAGTTCACTTGATGATGAAGAGATCTCCAAACTCCGGTATCTGATAAATGTTTCTTCGACCGGGAATGAAGACGACGTCATCTTGGAGTCTTGTGCTTCTGAAGAATGAGTATGCATACTACGCCTAAAGGGTTTTGATGAAGACTTCTTATATTTCTATGTTGGGTTACTGTAGGATTTCAAGATATGCCTTCTCTTTTCTTATTTTGAGGCAGACATACTGAAGACCAAGAATGTCGTGCCCTCTCATCTTCACCCCAACAACTAGGGTTTTATTAAACTTTTGAGATAGTTTGTGAGGCAATGAATATTGTCCCTACCATAGGTCTATTTTTTTCTTTCTTTGAGGTGAAATGGGCTGAGAATTGTTCCTGGATTTAAATTAATGGCATTCCCCACAAAAGATTCCTCTAAGTATATACTACAAATTATAAGGGTTTTAAAGACCGGTTTCTGCGGGTCAAGTGCGGGCCGAGGTGCCCTAAGGTATTATATGCCTTAGATGCGCATCTATGTTTCCATAAATTGCTTAACTAAGGATCCTCTTCCAATTTCTGGTTTTAATTATGACAAGCTGGGTGGTTTGGAGATCCAAGCTCTAAACGTACTTGAATCATTCCAAATGATGAGGGTCAGATATTTTTTGCCCTTTACTATCAAACAGACCCCGAATTTATTTGGTAATGGTTTTTCCTTTTTCTCAAGAGTCGTGTTTAATTTTTGAAGGTACTTATAAAATCTATCTTTATGTTTTTGTTTTGCGACAAAATGACGAATCTATTTGTTGCCGAGAAAAAGAAGTTGATGTTGGATGCTAGAGTTGCCCGGAAGGGAACTGGTGGACCTTCTGCGGCCAAATATGACCTTGCTAGGATGGAAACTCATTCACCGAAGAGATGAAAGGTAATAGGTTCTAAGACCACTTCGAGTATGGATGAGCCTCAAACTTCTACTCCATCTGTTCAGGAAGAGGTTCAACAAGCTTCTGTGAAGAAGCTTAATACTCTTATGAGCGATGATGTCTGTTTGACATATTTGGAGATTACCTCACTGATTCAAGAGGCCGGGGAAGGTTATAAGCCCGGGGAGTTTAAATTTTTGTGTAATAATTTTGACGGGCTCCGGTTCTTCTATGATCATCTCAACACAATGCAGGATGTCAACAAAGTTGTGACTGTAGGCCAACAGAAAATGACTCAGAATCTTAGCTCTTACCTTATGAGCTGTGCGGTTCTAGCTCGTGGTCTATTTGAATATGGTGATGACTATGAGAAGACAGAGCTAAAACTCAAAGATGATATTGCTCAACTAAAAGAGGCTCAGAAGACTTAGTTCGAGAAGTTATCCGGTTTGGAAAAGAGTTTGACTGAGGAGAAGAAGCGGATGGAAACTTTGGAATTATAGAGCAAAGATTCCCTTTCTTAGCTTGATGAAAGGTTGAAGTTAGAGAAATCTACCGACGAAGATCTTAAGGAGGCCCCAAAGAAGTCACACGTTGAACTTCTCTCTACTGGAGATGAGGCTTTTGAAGGTCCAAGGATCAAAAGTTGTTCCTTCGTCTGGGCTTAGATTTATCAGACATGGATTTCTTTAATGTGGTACAGGATGGCTGACTTATAGATCTTGAGGAGGTGAAAAGGGATCCTTCTCTCTAACAAAATCCTGAAGACCCAACCGGTGACAACAACAATGGTGTCGAGAATGACAACCCAGTTATTTGATTCCCTTTATCTTGTTTTGTTTTGGTTAGTCATCCGTTAGGATGCCCTTATGAAATTTTTGTAAGGGGTTGTGGTTTTGTCCCCATTTTTTTCTGTTATACCCTTGACTTTTTTTGCTTTTACCATTTTAAGAATAATGCAATATCGTTTAAAATAATCATGTGCATGTACTCAAGCCCCTCGGGCATGAAGTTCACAAAGCTTATAATGTCTGATCATGGAATGCCAAGAATTATTTTAGGCCCTTTAAATGGAGCCCTATGCGACTTTTAAACTCGGCTTGTTTGTGAGTTATACATGTGTTGCATCTTCTTGGACACATCTATTTCTTTTGGTTTAAGATCCCTAAGCCTGGTTGAGGTTGAGTTCTTTCTGTTTACTCATAATTCTGAGTTAATGAACCAAAACCGAACTGCTCTGGACTCTTTTTATAAGCATTATTTGGATTTGTATCGTGATATTTTGACTTTATAAGCCCCAAGCCCTTTGTGGCCGGGTTATTTAGTCATATGTTTGTTCATAGCTTCAGGGTATGGAGCCCTATGTGTGACGACCTATGTGTTTATTACGTTTGGGAGCCACCGTGGGGTTTACCTATTTGGTTCAGAGCTTTTTCTCCGTGTAGGCGAGGATACCTAAATAATTATTCAATAGGCTTTAAGTGTGCTTGGGTTTCAGTTTGGTTGTTGCTTTTTGGCATAGGAACAATTCATCTTAGCCGAGTTCTTTATTCAGTCTAAGGAGTGTGCCTCGGGTTAGATGAAGTACTTGACTCGTACACGAGGAGCATCAATTTCAAGGTACTCAACTCTTTTGTGAGGAGTGTCAGACTACAACCCTTTAAGAAGTGGAGTTTTCAATAGGACTCGACTCATTTTTGAGGAGTGTTAGACTACAACCCTTTAAAGAGATGAGTGTTTAATAGGAATCGACTCATTTATGAGGAGTGTCATACTACGACCCTTTCAAGAGGGGAGTATTTAATAGGACTCGACTCGTTTCTGAGGAGTATCAGACTATGACCCTTTAAAGAGGGGAGTGTTTAATAGGACTCGACTCGTTTTCGAGGAGTGTCAGACTACGACCCTTTAAAGATGTGAGTGTTTAATAGGACTCGACTCGTTTCGGAGGAGTTTCAAACTATGACCCTTTAAATAGGGGGTGTTTAATAGTACTAGACTCGTTTCCGAGGAGTGTTAGACTACGACCCTTTAAAGAGGGTAGTGTTTAATAGGACTCAACTCATTTATGAGGAGTGTCATACTACGACCCTTTAAAGAGAGAAGTGTTTAATAGGACTTGACTCATTTTCGAGGATGTCAGACTATGACCCTTTAAAGAGGGAAGTGTTTAATAGGACTTGACTCATTTCCGAGGAGTGTCAGACTATGACCCTTTAAAGAAGGAGTGTTTAATATGGTCCCTACTGAAGCCGGTTATGCCAGAGGCTTTTAAGTACACATAGACTTTGTTTGGGCCGAGTTATGGTTCCCTAACGAGTTACTGTAGAGAGATGTAACAAAGAGTTGTTTAATCTTAGGTGCCTCGTTAAAAACCATTATTCTTGAAAGGGAAAAAAGTGAATCCCATACATTTTATTGATGATCATATTACATAATACTAACTGAAATAAAACCTAAGATTGGATATGTTCTACGCCCTAGGTACCTCTATACCTTCCAAGGTCTCTAGTTTATAGGCATCATTGTTCATCTTCTGAAGAACCCAAAACGAACCTTCCCAGTTAAGAGCCAGTTTCCCCTTGTTCTTCAGATCAATGAATATTTTTAAAACTAGATCTCCTCTATAGAATCCTCTTTGTCTGACCTTTAGGTTGAACCTCTTAGCTAGCTTGTGCTTGGCCATAAATTCTCTAATCTAGGTCGTTTCTCTGACTTCATCTATTAGGTCAATGGAGTTGTTCAAGTCATCCCTGTTGAAATCTTCACTAAAGTGTGCTCGCCTCCAGATGGGAGTGTTGATCTCTACCGATATCATAACATCAGCCCCATACACCATTCAGAAAGGAGTTTCTCGGGTGGTAGAGTATGGTGTTGTGTGATATGACTAGAGGATTTTATGTAAGTACTCAGACCATAATCATTTGGCTCCGTCCACTTTTTTCTTCATCCCTATCGTGATGATCTTGTTGGCGCCTTCAGCTTGCTCATTTTCCAGAGGATGTTCAACTGATGGAAGCTGGTTCTGGATACCTAGATCCTTGCAAAATTCCACCATGAAAGCACTGACGAATTAGATCTAGTTGTTAGATACCATGACCTTGGGTAGACCAAACATGAATATAATTTTTTTCAATAAAAATGACGTACCTTATCGGCTGTGATACGAGCTATAACCTCAGCTTCCACCCATTTTTTAAAGTAATCCACATATACGATAGGAAATTTGAGTTGTCTTGGTGCAGTGAGAAATGAACCTAAGATGTCCGCCCCCCCATTGATAGAATATCCAAGGGGAGAAGATAGAGTGTAGCAGCTCGACAGGCGAGTGTATGAATGGAATGAATACCCGGACCTTTTCAAATTTGTTTACAAACTCGGTGCAGTCTTACAACATGCGAGGCCAGTAGTACCCAGCTCTGAGAATTTTTTCAGATAATGCTCTTCCTCCAATGTGACTCCCATATGCTCCTTCATGGACCTCATTCATTACCAACACTGTTTCACCTTCTGACACACATCTAAACATAGGCATTGATCTTCCTATCTTATATAGATTATCGGTAACTATGAGGTAGCCAGAAAATATCTTTTTAACACGCTGAGCTTTATTAACATCCTTAGGAAAAGTTCCCTGCATGAGATACTGGATTATTGGTGCCATCCAGCCTATTACGTCTTCAACCACCATGACCTCTTTGTTCACTGTGTTGGGTTTTTCCAGCACCTCTTGTATTATAGTTTTGTTCAGCCTCGGTCCCTTTGTACTAGCCAATCAGGCTAAGAGATCGGAATATGCATTCTCTTCCCGAAGAATATGGTTGACTTCAAATTCTGTGAAAGTCTAAGATATTCTGAGGGATATCTACAGATATCTGACTAGATAAGAGTCCTTCTTCTGATATTCTCCTCTCACTCGCCTTCCACCAGTTGTGAGTCAGACCTAACCGTCAAGTGTGTTACTCCTACCTCTTTGGCCAGTTTCATTCCTGCTATCAGCGCTTCGTACTCAGCCTGATTGTTACTGGCCTGGAAATTAAAGCATAAGGAATATTCCAATGTGGAATCGCCCAGACCCTCGAGTATGATTCCCTCTTTGCTTTCTTTAAGATTGGATGATCCGTCCATGTAAAGGACCCATTTGGAAACATTTTCTTCTCCTGTGGGGGCACTTAATTCGACCAAGAAGTCAGCCAATACTTGCGACTTGATGTTGGTTCTCAGAGTGAACTCTATGTCATATTCTGATAACTCCACAACCCAATTAACCATCCTTCTGGCCAGGTATGGCTTCTTTAATATCTGCTTTATTGGATAATTCGTTTTCACTATCATCGGGTGACCTTGAAAATAGTGCCTCAATTTTCGAGTTGTTACTACCAACGCTAATGCCAGTCTTTCAATCTTCTGATATCGTAGCTCAACCCCTTTCAGAACTTTGCTGACAAAATACACTAGTATTTCTCCACCTTCTTTTTCTTGTACGAGAACAGAACTCATAGCCTTATCAAATACTGCTAAATATAGGAACAATGATTCATTTTCTTTAGGGTTTACCAATATAGGAGGCGAAGACAATAATAGTTTCACACCTTGAAAAGCCTCTTAACAAGCCATTGTCGATTCAAACTCTTTCAATTTTTTAATGGCCGAGAAGCAGTGGATAAATTTATCCCCCGCACAAGACAGGAAACGAGATAAAGCTGCCAACCGTATTGTTAACTGTTGGACCTCCTTCTTGGAGGAAGAGCTTCTCATGTCTATTATTGCCTGACATTTGTCAGGATTGACTTCTATTCCTCAGTTAGTGAGCATGAACCCGAGGAATTTGCCGACATGCACACCAAAAGTTCATTTGTCCAAGTTCAACCTCATATTGACATGGTGCTGTTCTGCCATCGTTTTGATGACCATGTCATCCACGTATACCTCCAAGTTCCTGCCGATTTATGTGGCAAACACCTTGTCCATAAGTCCCTGGTAGGTGGCCCCTGCATTTTTTAGGCCGAATGGCATCACATTATAGTAATAATTTCTCTGATTGGTCATGAAAGCCATTTTTGGAGCGTCTACCGAGCTCATCCGAGTTTGGTTATACCTGGAATAAGCATCCATGAAGCTGAGTAGTCTGAACCTGGAAGCCCCATCTATGAAGCGATTAATATTGGCTAATGGATATGGATCTTTGGGACATGCTTTGTTGAGATTAGTAAAATCGACACATACGCCACTTTCCTGATTTCTTGTTAACCATTACCATATTGGACAAGCATGTTAGGTACTTGATTTCTTTGATGAACCTGTCTTGGAGAAAATTTTCAACTTCATTCATAATAGCTTTTGTTTTCTCCTTACCCACTTTCTTCTTTCTATGGGATACTGGCCTTACATCGGGTTCCAATGCCAGCTGGTGACACATAATGTTGGGTTCTCTCCTTGGCATGTTTGACGGTTTCCAAGCGAACATGTCCATGTTATCCTTTAAAGTTTTTATGATTTCGTCATCTTTTTTAGGGGATAAGTTGGCGCTAATGTACGTGATCTCGTAGGACATATAACTGATTTGAACCTCCTTGGTCTCCTCATTAGGTGTTAAACAGTCCTCGGTTGGGTGATATCGGGGATCTATGTCAACGAGATGGACTCTGAAGTCATTGGACTATTTGGAATTTCTTATTGTACTATACTTCTTCAGTTTCAAGATGTCCTTATAGAACTTTCTTACTAGGCCTTGATCGCCCTTAACTACTCTGACCTGACCCTCTCCTAGTGGGTACTTCATGGTGAGGTATAAGGTTGAAAGCGCCGCTTCCAAATCATTGAAAGATGGCGTGCCTATGATAATGTTGTAAGGGGAGGCAACATTGGCGATTAGATATCTTATCCAGACTGTTTTTGCATTTGCCTCATTGTCGAAGGTGGTTAACAATGACAAGTGTCTGAGCACGTGGACTTGCTCCCTTGAGAACCCAATCAAGCTGCCTTTAAACGATAGCAATTCAGTTGTATCAAAGTCCATTCCTTTGAAGGCACCCCAACAGAGCACATCAGTTGAGCTCTTGAGATCCACCAAAACTCGCTTTATACTCCAATCCCAAATATGTACTTTTATCACCATTGGATCATTCTTGTGGGCCTGGAATCCGATGGAATCTCGTTTAGAAAATCTGATAGAATCTAGGTTGCATTTCCATCCCTCAAAAGATTCATGGGTGATGTGCATCACAACACAAACATACCTTTTCCTGGCCGAGCTGGTTTCTCCACCTCTAGTGAACCCGTCAGCTATTGTGTTAAGTGTATGCCGAGCTGTATTTGTTTCATGCTCTTATTCGATATCTCTTCCTTTTTTATGCAAGGTCCTTTCCAAGTTGGGGCGTCTCTCCGGGGACTTCTTTTCCTGGATTATGACTTGGAATTTTTCACATATGTTAAGAGGTTCCCTCTCTGTATCATTGCTTCAATCTATTTCTTAAGTTGATGGCATTCGTTATTATGGGGACCCTGAAGCCGGTTATAGATGTACCAAGCTCTAGAGTCCTTTCTCAGTATGGCGTTCACTCTTCTTTGAAGTCCCATCTCGGGTATCATATTTAGATGTCCTACTTCTTTCACAATGACTCCTCTTCTAGTATTCAATGGCATTAGATCTTCCTCAACATCGAGGGTTCGTCAGTATGGCCTTGAAGCGGTTCAGTCACGTGATCGAAGATGCTCTCTTTTGCGTCCCTACCCTTCCTCCTTAATTTTCATCTTTTGGTGGCATCTCTGGACCGCTTCTCTTGGTTTCTTTCTTCTCCTTTGATGTAGCACTCGGTTCTGGTGATAGTTTTGTCCATGATGGAGGCCAGCTTCTGTGTCAGATATTCATTGAATTATCTGGCTTGAAGACCATGTTAGAATGCTCCAACGAACAACTTCTGGTTGGGGTGTGAAACCTTTATGGTTTCTTCATTGAATATGGCCAAGAACTCATGTAGAGATTCCACATGCCCCTGTCAAACATTAAACAAGGTAGTTGTTAAAACCTTTCGGTGTCTATTCGCCGAGAAGTGTTGCACCAATTTTTTGGTTAAATTCTGATAGCTCACCACTGACAACCGATGAAGGCTCATGTACCACCTCAGATCCACATATCTGAAAGTTCCCCCCATGTGTTTTCACTTTAACGATTTGGAGGGCCTTACTATCGCCATTTGATTGTTGGCGGTGATAATATGCTCTTGGGGGTCGGTTTTGCTGTTAAAAGATGTGAGTGAAAATTACGTGAAGTTTTCGGGAACTTGGTCATCCCATATCACTTGTGAGAATGGATGGGGATCAAGAATCTCCTCTTCATGTTCCTTATTCGCTATGCTTTGCTGTTGTAGGATTTGCTCGCTATCCTGCATCGCTTTGTTATGCTATCAGAGAGCGCCCACCATGGCCAGTAGTTGTTCCATATCTGGAGGATCCGCATCAGTAGACATTCTTCTAAATGTGATGTGTGTCCTAGGAAAGTTTTACTGAATCCCCACAGTGGGCGCCAAATGTTCTTGCGAAAAATATTAAACTGAGTAACTTCCTTGTATGGACAAGGAGAGTCGCAATATGGTAGATTTTTGTATGATTTTGGGGGGTTTTGGGTGCTATAACGATGATGCATATTGACCCAAGAATGAATGTCTTGCTTATCCCTCTGGCAGGAGCCCCTTTACATAGTCCTCCTGGTGTTCCATTAAGAGCTTCATTCAAGAGGAGACTCTCTGGCTTCTGAATTGTATTACTGTCGTCGTTACCATGAATGAGAGTGTTTCAAGATGGAATAACCCTGGTGTTAATGCACCGATAACCACTACATTCATTAATAGGCCGGGCTGCTAGCCGGCTATTAACATATGTGCTTCGTCTACGTACAATACCTGAGTTGGTATCTCAGATGGGTTGCTGCCCAGACACAATGTCTGTCGGCCTTGACTCTTAGTCGAGTTAGAACTTGACTCTGGTACTCTTTGTCTCCATATGCTATATATACTTGTTTTGTTCCCTTTCCAGGAAACTTTATGACCCGGTTAGAACTAATATTTTTGGGATCTATAATCTCTAATCGGAAAGTGGCGACCTTGAAGACCCCATCGATCCATAGCCGCTGAGTGGAGAAATATGGGACGATAAAGTCCCAAATAATTTCAAAACACCTACGCTGACCACATTCGATGGGAAGAGTGATCTGCAAAAAAATTTCACGACAATCAACACTCAAATGGCCATCATTTGAGCTACTGACTCGTTGAAATAAAAATAAATGGTATGCATGTTGAAGGATACCACTTTGCATTGGTATATGAACCTCCATATGTTCTCCAGAGTTAGCTATTATGACCTGGCGAGGAAAAGATACACTATTTTTCCGCCAACAAACATAGAAATGTTTTGACCACAATCATTTTCAATGTCCTATAGGGGCAAGGCGAGTCACTCTGATAGTATTTGGCTCGCTTCAACAAAGAGACCATAAATTTTGCCCATCCCAATCAAGAGATGTTCATAGGAGCCTTTCAGAATGGACTCAAGGTGGGGTATTTCAATGAATCTTTAGATCAGAAACCGAAGATGTTGTCATACTCTAAAACTTTCCCACCATTTTTATCTGGTTATCATAGGTCCTTAAGTTTGTCACTTTGCCTGAGTTATTGTTTTTGTCTAAGTCAAGTTCATACATTGCATTAGTGTAAGTCATATGCATACGAGTCCTTGGTTTATATGTCATTTTATTAGGTCAGTTGATTATGCTTGAGTTAATTAAATATAATACATTACATTAAGTCCATTTCATTTGAGTCCCAGGTCTATAGGTCATCTGAGACATATGTCTTTAGTTGATCCTTTACAAGTGCCTGAATCATTTCATTTCATCTAAGTCAGTCCAATATCATCTTATACATTACATTAGTATGTCATCTGAGTCCTTTAAATTGTCTGAGTCAAAAGGTCAACCCCATTGACCAAACATCAAAGGAGGACATTTTGACTTTTGTTCTTTTCATTTACTTATTTATTTTGGCAAAATACCCCCTTTGGTCCTATATGTTAACACCAAGGTTCATTTTGGTCCCTTAACTTTAAAAAGTTCATATTGGTCCCTTAACTCTTCAAAACGCTTCATTTTAGTCCTTTTGTCTAATTAACGACGGAAAAATGCAGAAGTCGGTCGCTAATTAGACAAAATGGACTAAAATGAAGCGTTTTAAAGAGTTAAGGGGCCAATATGAACATTTTTTTAAGTTAAGGGAGCAAAATGAACCTTGACGTTAACATACAGGACCAAAAAGGATATTTTGCCTATTTTTGTTTACTTTTTATTGTTTTTATTATCATTTTTACTTTAGGTCTAGTTCATATTTGTTTAATAGCATTATTTACTATTCCTATTAGTATTATTTATATTACTATTATTATTTATTAGCATTACCATATTATTATGATTAGTGTAATTTATATTATTAGTATTATTGTTTTATTTTGATTGATGGTCCGAGTCAACCGATAAACTCTAAGTCAACAAAATCCAAAAAAATAAAAAGAAAAAACACCAAAAATGTCAAAAATTTGTCAAATACAGATCAAATCACAGAAGATTGGATCTTTTCATTCATGAGAGATTTTAGTTACAAAGGATATTGAGATTTATAATAAAAGCCTGTGGATATATTCCTTAAGCAAAACAAGTTTAGTCCAAAGTTACAATCAAATCAATTAACCTTAGGTGTACAAAATCATTCTAAAACAAGAATCAATCAACACAAAACTTCTAACCTGATTCTACATATGAAAAAGCCTAAGAAAACCCTAATCAACAACAATAATTCTCCACCAAAGCTATTTCAAAGAAAACCTATTAGAGCTTCACACTAAAGCTCTAATTGGTCGAGCATTATCCCCCACCCTCCTTCAAAGTAGTACACCGCAGTATAAAGAAAGAAAGAAGTTAGAGAATGAGTCAGAAAGAAAAAGAAAGAAAGAAGTAGAAGACACAAGTATTACATGAGCTTCTAGATCGCTTGGAGACTCGGTTGGTGTCCCTTTTACCTTCTTTATGCCACAACAATATAGAACTTTTTGTATTTCTCGATTTTACTGTATAAACATTGTCTCTAGTTGATTTTCTATTAGATTAGGATTTACTTATTCTTTTGTTTTTTTAAGTTATTATTACTTTATTTATGTTTGTAAGATGACATGGTTGATGTTGGCATGATAGGGTTTTGATTTTGGCTAGGTTTCAGTTAAACAGAAGGCTAGGGTAATTTTTTGGTTTTGGAATCTTGTTTGTGTTTTTATGGTTTTTAGGTTTTATTTGTGTTTAGGGTGTTTATATTTATGTTTTGGTGTAGGATTTGGTTTATTTAGGTATGTGTTGGGGTATTTTTGGGTAAGGTTAGGGTTTGACCAAGGAAAGAGGATGAATGTTCATCTTCATCATGATGAACATGATGAAGATATGAAGGTATGTGTAGGTTTTTTCTAGTTGAAAGATGAAGATTTGAAGATTAGGGTTAGGGTTCTTCTAGTGGTTCTGTGGTTATCCTAAGATTTATAGGGGTGGCCTGAGTGTTTGGGGGCGGTCAGAGGTAGAGAGAAGGCAGAGAAAAGGTTATAGAGATAAGGAAGAAAAGAGAGAAAGAAGTTAAGAGAAATAGAGAGAGAGAGAGAGAGAGAGAGAGAGAGAGAGAGAGAGAGAGAGAGAGAGAGATAGATAGATAGATAGATAGATAGATAGATAGATAGATAGATAGATAGATAGATAGAGAGAGAGAGAGAGAGAGAGAGAGAGAGAGAAGAAATGAGCGAAGGCTGAAGGAGGCTAAGTTTATATAATTCATCCGTCCGTCCTTGGATTTGCACCAAGTGGCGCTCTCCCAACGTCTAGATGGCTAATAGGTGGCCCAGATCAGGCCACCCTTTTCTTTTTTTAATTTTATTTTTTTCTTTATTCTTATTTCTTTTTTGTTTTATTTAAAATTATGTTGGGCATCAGAGGTCCAACCCAGTCTTTTCCATTCATCACACCACCCTTTTCCTTCTTGTAACCCTTGAATTTTGTTATTTTATTTAATTAATTTAGTTATCTTTTTATTTAAGTTTAGTTTTACTCTTTAGTTAATTATTTCTAATTAGTTTAATTTAGTCAATTAGCTTTAATTATAGTAGTTTTGTTAGACTTTTAATTAATTTCATTAAATTAGCTTAGTTATTTAATATTGTCTTATCAAAAATACAAAAACATTACAATTTAATTTTGTTAACTAATTTAAGTTTTATTATTTTTCATCCAATTATCAATTGATTTAGATTAGTTAATTTTGATTAAAAATTCCAAAGACAGGTTCCTTTTACTTCAGTAGGTTAAATAATTCAAAAAATATAGAAAATACAAAACTACCAAAAAAACATATTTTTTTTCTCATCAGTTAAAATCAACTTCACCCATCAAACTAATTTTTACCCTTGTGTATTTACAAACATTTTTTCATAAAAAATTATCGTTAGATTCATTTCAACGGGAATATAAACAGATGCCTAAGCCTGAATCTTGCAAGTATACATGCAGACATTTAACCGTCCAAATTTTGATCTAACACTACTCTCCAAAAGCATCCAACCAAAAAACTTTTTTTACCATAAACTAGGAGGCTCTGATTTTCCCGTTGCACTTGGGAATACGTAGCAACATGATTTTGAAGTCTTGTCGAGCACTTTTAAAACTAACTGTTTTTAAACTTTTATAAATATATCTTAATAAACAAACAACTACAAACAACTTTTAAAACACTTTTTACCCTAAAACTAATTAGAAGATTCTCGTTGAGTACAATAGATATGAGGAGTGATAATATCTTCTCCTTGCATAACCAACTTCCAAACGTGATTTGGTTGCGGATGCCATTTGTTCCTTACAAGAGTTTTATCAACTTTTCCCTTTAAATAAAAACTTTAGTGGAGACTTTGTAGTTTATTTCGAGCGTTAGGAAGCTCTGGTAATTTTTCGCGCCGCGACAGCTGGCGACTCTAGTGGGCCCTTTTTCTAGTGAGTCGAGTCTATCCTTTTTGTTTTAAGGTTGTTTGTTTTGTTTGCATGTTTTTTTTGTTTTGCTTTATTTATTTTTTCTTCATTTATTTTTATTTATGCTTTATATATATATATATATATATATATATATATATATATATATATATATATATATATATATATATATATATATATATATATATATATATATATATATATGTTGGTTTGGGATTTGTAAGAGAAAAAGCTCTACACCCGACCTCAAGAAAAAATGTAAGATATAAAGGATCTTGTGTAGTATGGGCCTATGGTATGCACATCCCAATAGGTGATATACAAAGACTCAAACTAGAGTAGATCTGTCTAATGCTTTCGTCATGAATTGGCTAACCCATCCTCGTGACGAGACTTTGCACATGATCCACAACTTTATGGACCTTATTTAGGACCCATATTCAAAACAACAAACTTGGAGACCTCATAGCATAGCCTACGAGATACACATCTCATTAGGTCAATGTGAAGACTCCTTTTAACAGAGACCCTTTGGGATATCACTATGATTTGGCAAGCGCATACTCATAGTGAAGTATTAAATGCACCATATGACCTTATAAATGTTCTTAAACCACAAAAAACCCTAAAGCCATCCTTTGTGAGGGGTCGGGGTAGAAACTAACTTAGAATTATCCCTTTTTAAGGAACCTTCCCTCGTACTATGTTGTGTTACTATCTCTAAAAACTATAAAACTAAACCATGTATATCATCATTATATTTGCATAAAAATGAGTCATTTAGCACATAACCTTAATTTTCAGGGGATTTAAAAAAATTAAAAGTTTATTGTTCAGCATTTTGAAATAATGAGTTCAATAAAAAGGAAAGCATTTTAGATAAAGGCACAGTTACCTTAGATGAAAAGTCTGAAGTTCTTCAGTAGCAAGCTGACTAGTATCACTCGCATAATTCTTGTCTTTAGATATGGAAAGATTTTGGATCTCTTGGATGTCCCAGTATAGATAAAATCCATCACTTCTCTTGCTCAGTATTATGACCCTCCCTTAAGGTGGTTCACCTTTCAAGACTTTCAGCAAGCCCCTACTTTAGGGGAATTTGGGCGTATATTCTGCACTCTCTCAAGAAGAAGAAGGGTCCTTATAGAGGAATTGGACAAGTCCTCAAGCCCAAGGATTTGGCCAAAGCCTTAAGTATCCCACTGTTAGATCTAGCTCTTCATTACAAAACAAATGGGGATGCTCATGGATTCCAAAGAGGTTACTTAAAACAGAAAGCACAAGAATTCACAAAGGTCTAAAAGAGGGAGTCTTTAGGGGATGTTTTAGAATTATGCATCTTTGGTTTGGTTCTCTTCCCTAGCTTGGATAATTTTATTGACACTACTTCCATTAGCGTATTCTGGGTTATGAAGATTAATGACAAAGATCTAGTACATGTGCTCCTCGCTGATGTATACCACACTCTTCATGAGCGACATGAAAAAAAGGAATGATCTATTGTATCCCTTTTATATACAAGTGGTTCACTTCTCCATGAGTTCAAAGACATCTTCATGATTAAGGTGATGAATAGTTACAACTGGTCTCAAAAGATGGCATCCCTCATTGAAAAATATATCTTGTGGTATCCCCAAAAACTCAATGTAGAGGAGATAAACGTCACTTGTGGGAACTTTCCTAATGTACCTCTCATAGGTTCTAAAGGGTGCATTAATTATAACCCTGTGCTAGCCTTGAGATAATTAGGTTATCCAGTGCATGAGAAACCAAATGATGAAGTTCTGAAAGAATCCATATTACCAGATCAGGGAGCCACTGATCCAGCCATGCTCTAAATGATTGTCCAATCTTGGGAAAATGTACACAAGAAAGTAAGTGAGCTAAGGAAAAAGAAGGGTGTGGTTACTGAGCCCTACAATCAATGGGTTAAAGAATGAGTCAAGAAAATCAAACTTCCATTCATCATTAACTCTCTGTCTCAGTCCAGACCCCTAAACCAGTTCCTGTCTCTGTTGAAGAAGTCTGTGAGCTTAGGGAGAATATCATTTGACTCAATAAATAAAACAAAGAGCTACGACTAATTTCAATCAGGTTTCCTATGAGAATAAGGAAATAAGATTTAAGCTCACCTAAAAAGGAAAAAGACTCAAGGAAAGTGAAGACATGGTCGAGGTCGGAAAAGTAAGAGAAAGAATACAAGAAAAGGACTACTAAGTGTTGGCTTTAATCTTGATAGCCCCAATTAACAACTTTCAAAAGCTCAGAAGGACAGTCAAGATTGGAAAAGTCTTTGGGAACACCAGGAAAGAGCAAAAATAAATGAAAGAATAGTTTGAATAACAAATCCTGGAGCTCAACACAACTATCTAGAAATATCTAGAGCAAGCATAAAATGAGAATTTCCTAAGGAAAACAATCTGAGAAGTTACTCTCAATACGCCCTACTGAGTGGGGAAAGGCTCTTGAAGAGATAAGAAGACTCAAAGAATACATCAGCCATTAGGAGCAAGCCTATGAAGAAATAAGTCATTGAGCTACACACTAGGAATGAGAATGTCAATCCATGGCCGAGATTGACATTCTCATTGACAATCCTTAACCATCTGTGAATTTTGCTCCACCGGTTGGTTCTGCTTCAAACTCGCAACCTGAAATGGTCCTTAAGTGGCTAGAATTCGGGTTTCCCCATAGGTATACTCCACCAGAAGCTAATGGTCCTACTCAACCAAAAATGTCCAAATTTTTAATTTTGCAAACCTATTTTTTCAATTTCATTACTTCTCTCTCTCTCTCCCTCTCTCTCTCTCTCTCTCTCACACACACACACACACACACACACACACACACACACACACACACACACACACACACACACACACACACACACACACACACACACACACACACACACACACACACACACACACACACACACACACACACACACACACACACACACACACACACACATATATATATATATATATATATATATATATATATATATATATATATATATATATATATATATATATATATATATATATATATATATATATATATATATATATATATATATATATATATATATATATATATATATATATATATATATATATATATATATTCATGCATCATTTCTAAGTGATTGAAACCATAAATATACAAAGTCTTTTTCTTGATCTTCATCCTCTCTCATTGCATATATACAACAACTACACATAATCATTTTTTTGTGATCTTGAGATAGTTTGATAAGGTCCAATTAGGATTTTTTATAATCAATTGGGTTGGAAATTCTTTGAGAGTTTCAAGATAAATCTATTTAGGGTTTTCTTCCAAGGTCAAAGATTGATTTAGGAGTTTTTCATAAGATTGTGCAAATTAGATTCAGCCGAATGAAAGCTACAAAGAAAGATGTTTCTGTCAAAGGAGTAACGATAACCAGAGGATTATTTTGGTAATCTTGGGTCAGAATATGTTCGCAATTTAGATTCATCCGAGTGAAAGCTTTGAAGAATGAGGGTTCTGCCAAAGGAGTAGCGGTAGTCGGAGGATCAAATTGGAAGTATTGGGTTACTTGATAGGGCTCAAGATCATTGGGAGATAAGAAGATAGGATTAACATCAACCATAGGGTTTGAAGAGTTGAATTGCTAGTTTTTCTCTTGTAAACTACATATGCAAAGGTTAATTTTCATTACTCAATTCCATTAGAATTGAGGATAAACATACCCATAGCGAGGCCGATTGTGGATCTGCCTATAAAATCCTTCTCTCTTTCTCTCACTCTTCTCTCTCTCTCTCTCTCTCTCTCTCTCTCTCTCTCTCTCTCTCTTACTTTTACTTGCAAATTGTGAAATCATTGATTGTGCAATCGATACTTGGAGATAACTTCTTTGTCTAATACTTCAAACTGTTTTATTGAGTTGGTTTCAATCTATGTGATTGTAATTGGTTTCTCATATCAACAAAATCAAAGAAAATATGATTTGAATTGATTCCACATCAAGTGTTCGATAAATTGTGCAAGTCATATTTGTTTGTTATTTAATTGGAAATCGATTACTATTGTGTTGTTTTATTCAAACATTTTTGTTAAAAATATATTGATTAAGTTTCTAATCTTACGTATACGCTCTATAAGGTTTAACACATATCAGATCATTTCGATAACGGTTTGGGATAGACGATTGCCGATCCAGGATTGTTTCTGCATGCCATAGTTAAAAACTTTTTAAAATAGATTTTTAAATAATAAAATTTCATTTGCGATATATTCACCATCCATCTATATCATAGCCTATCGTCTAATAAGTGGTATCACGAGCACCGACTTATCTTGTGCTTCAAAATTTCTTATTAGATAGTGGATTCCGAACCTAATGAATAGAGGGCCTTTTTTCAATGGAAAAAACTATGGTTATTGGGAAGATGGTATGCATGTCCATCTCAATTTAATTGATAGGAAGGTATCGAACACCATCCAAAATAGTCCATTTAAAATTACCATGACCAATGAAAAATGTGCTGTTGTACCAAAATCAGAAGCATAATGGAACACATATGATGAGAAATTATGGTTGTATGATTGGAAAGCAAGTAATGTTCTTGTATCCTCTTTAGGAGTTGATGAATATTATCGTGTTTCTTATTGCACAACTGCTAAAGCTATGTGAGACTCACTGCAAGTTGCCCATGAGGAAACTAATGAAGTCACATAAGCTAGAATCAATACTTTAAATCAAGAGTTTAAACTATTTCATATGAAGTATGGTGAAACCATTACCGATATACAAAAGAGGTTCCTTCATCTTGTAAACCGTTTGAATGCACTTGGTAAGTCTGTTTCCAATGAAATTGATACTAACAAAGTGTTAAGATATCTTAATAGGGAATGACAACCCAAAGTTACCGCAATCAAGGAAGCTTAATGATCTATTGACATTATTAGCAAGATTAAAGAATATGAGCAAGAGCTCATTTGCTTAGAAAAGTATGAGAAGAAGATTAAGAAAGATAAGAGCAAGGAAAAAGAGATAGACAAGAAGTCAAATGTGTGACACCCCAAATTAATTCAAGTGTTAAATAATTAGGAATTTAATTATTAAATTAATTAAAGGCTTAATTAATAATATTTTGGATTAAATGGATGAATTAATTATGAAATTAAAAAGGAAGAGCGGGGGGTGTAAGGTTGAATTAGAGGTGGTAAAAAGCTCTACTAAATAATAACTAATTTATTACTATTATTTGGAAAATAATAAAAGGAAAAGAAAAAGAAGGTTATTTGGAAAAAAAGTCATTGTACGTGAAATTGAAGAAGAGAAGAGAAGAGAGGAAAAAGCCAAACGCCGTGAATTCGAAGGATCATCGCGAGGTAAGGGGTGATTTCATTCAGTTAATATGCCTTATAGGTTTTGGAATCAATAGGATTGATTAAGCCTGTTAGGAATCCCAATTTAGGATCGTCAGGTTTATGAAGTTCAAACCCCAATTCCATGAATTTTTATGTTTTGATTCAATTTGATATTATGAGGAAATTGTATGATGTTATGGTGTGTTACAATCTCATTGGAATCATGCATTATAACTTATTTTGACATTGCTGTGAGTTGGATTCGAATGGGTATGAATTGGATGGGATTGGAGTAGTAAAATGCTGTAAAAAATAGCAGTTTTGGACTCTGAAGGTCGTGGGAACCGGTTCCCAGTGGGGAGGAACTGGGTTCCACTGTGTGAATTTATAAAAACTGGCAAAAATGCACGTAGGAACCGGTTCCTGTATAGGTAGGAACCGGGTTCCCATACATTTTCCAGAAACGTGATTTTTGAACTTTGCAGGAATCGGTTCCTGCATATGTAGGAACCGGGTTCTGCTGTAACTTTTTGAAAAATATTAAACTTTGAAAATTCATAGCTTTCAAACCGTAAGTCCGTTTTGAGTGCCGTTTTGGACGTTATTTTTTAAATTTAATGCTCTATTTTATAAAATGAAAAGATTTCCTAAAACCTGAAATTATTTTGAAAATGAGTCAAATCCCGGAATAAGTGATTATTGGTTAACGCACATGGGTGTGTATGTAGCAGTGAACCTGTGATGGATGGATGTATTAGTATTGTGTGAGTGAAAGGCATGTTTATGTTGCTAATGATGGTGTGCATGATCGTTGAGATATCATGTTTTTGGTTTTGGTTCAGTTATGATAAATTGATGTATTTCATAGACTGATTTGATGTTGCATGCTAGTGATGTGCGTGCATATGCATTGTTTTGGTGAAGTTAATTCCCATTGTGTGGAATTTGACTTGTATTGCCGTTAACCGATACCCAGGTGATGATGGGTGGTTAGGCTGGATTCGTGTCCGGGTGTTTATGGACGAATCGATGGTTGCTGTATCCGGTTGATGATGGATCAGTGTTGGGTGACTTGGTCACGTGTTGGTACCACATGCATTGTGTCTGCGTTTGTGTTTGCATGGAATTGTAACATGTTAGGATGTCTTCCAGTGTTACAATTCTTTGGTTGATTATTGATTTGTGCATAATGACTTGTATGATTAGAACTGCGTGTTGAATCTGAATTTATGCTAAAATGAGTGAAATAATATGCTTGTGATATAATGTTGATTGAGAAACTTATAATGCATGTTAATTATGAGAAATCTCACCCTTACTTTACAACTTCAGATTAAAGTTAGCAGCTCAGGAGTTGGTGAGGATGGATCTAGAGCTATGTTACTTTAAGTCCGCGTGTCAGTGTCGTGCTCTGATAGGTTGTAACACTGGGGGAAACGTTTGAATGATGAGTTTTATTTTATACTCTATTGTTTAATTTATGTTGGGAATACTTATGAAGTGAAGTTATTCCGGTTTTGAGACATTTCCGCTGTGTAGGACATGATATTGATTTGAATATTTATCTTAATAATTCCTTCAGTAAAGCATGATAACTGTAGATTTGAGGTTTTTATATTTAACTTGGATTGTGACATCCCTGTTTTCCATGTTACTCTGATTTAATTAATATATTTGCGGGTTATTTAGAAGGGGTGTTACAATAGTGGTATCAGAGCATAGTCGGTCTTGTCTTGTGTCGTTATCCCTTTTGTATGCGACTAGCGTAAGATGACACTATCGATACTTGTGTGTTGATGAGGTTGTTTTGTAATGTTACAGAACAATGGCCGGAAGAGGTAATGGAAGAAACGACGATGCTCTTGCTGAAGCATTGGGAATGTTGGCTGGAGTACTCGGAGGGAACCAGCAGGGAGCTGTGATTGGTGCTGACCGACAATTGGGGAATTTTCAGAGGAATAATCCTCCGTTATTCAAGGGTGCACATGATCTCGAAGGTGCTCAGAAGTGGTTGAAGGAGATCGAGAGGATCTTCAGAGTAATTGACTGTGCTGAAGGGCTAATGGTGAGATACGGAACTCACATGTTAGCAAAAGAAGCTGATGACTGGTGGGTTGCTACCAGAACTGAAATGGAAGAAGATGGTATTGCATTAACTTGGGCTGTGTTCAGGAGGGATTTTATGAGGAGGTACTTTCCTGAGGACAACAGAGGCAAGAAAGAGATTGAGTTTCTGGAACTCAAGCAGGGTAACAAGACTGTCAGTGAGTATGCTTCGAAGTTTACTGAGTTAGCGAAGTATTATGCTCATTATACTAACGATGCAGATGGAGAATTTTCCAAATGTATCAAGTTTGAGAATGGTCTTTGTGATGAGATTAAGCAGGGTATTCGGTATCAGCGTATCCAAAGATTTCCTGATCTGGTTGACTGTAGTAGGATTTTAGAGGAGGATCTTGCTAGCACTAAGTCGAATGCTCGAGGGTATGTTGATAGGAAGGGTAAGCAACAGATGGATCGTGGTAAGCCTTATGATAGAAGTAATCAGAGACCCAGTGGTTGGAAGAAGTTTGGTGGAGGAGATTCTTGTTCTTCCATTAAGTGCTACAAGTGTGGTGAGACAGGACATCGTATGGTGGATTGCAAAAGTAATGATAAGAAGTGTTTCAAGTATGGGAAACTCGGCCGTGTGGCCAATGATTGCAGAGTAAGAGTGGTGACTTGTTACAACTGTGGTGAAGAAGGTCATACTCGTCCTCAGTGTACAAAACCCAAGAAGGAGCAAGCTGGTGGTAAAGTGTTTGCATTGTCTGGGTCAGAGACTAAGCCAGATGATCGGCTGATTAAAGGTACATGTTTTATTAATGACATACCTTTGAGCGATTATTGATACTGGAGCTACGCATTCTTTTATTGCTTTGGATTGTGCTAAAAGATTGAATTTGGAAATTTCTAATATGGATGGAAGTATGGTTATTGATACTCCTGCGTCGGGTTCAGTGACTACTTCGTATGTTTGTAGGAATTGTCCTATTGTGATTTTTGGTAGGGGTTTCGGTATGGATTTAGTGTGTCTACCGTTAGAACAACTTGATATCATCCTTGGAATGAACTGATTGGAATTCAACCAGGTTCATATCAACTGTTTTGCGAAGACGGTTATTTTTCCTAAAGAGGTTGGTGTCGAAGATGTGACTATGTCGGTTAAACAGATGAACCTAGCTGTGAAAGATGGTGTTGTGGTATTTATGTTGTATTCTGCAATAGAAGCGGAGGGAAAAGCAAAGAGTGATGGATTGCCAGTGGTGAATGAATTTCCAGAGGTATTTCCGGAAGACGTTAGTGAATTGCCACCTGAGAGGGAGGTAGAATTTACTATAGATTTGATTCCTGGAACTAGTCCGGTGTCGATGGCGCCTTACCGTATGTCGGCATCTGAATTAGCGGAGTTAAAGAAACAGTTGGAGGAGTTACTTGAGAAGAAGTTTATTCGTCCGATTGTTTCGCCGTGGGGTGCTCCGGTGTTGTTGGTTAAGAAGAAAGAAGGTTCAATGAGATTATGTGTTGATTACAGACAGCTGAATAAAGTTACAATCAAGAATCGGTATCCTTTTCCGAGGATCGATGATTTGATGGATCAACTAGTTGGAGCTTGTGTATTTAGTAAGATTGATCTGAGATCTGGATATCATCAGATTCGTGTGAAGTCGGAAGATATTCATAAAACTGCATTTAGAACGAGGTATGGACATTACGAGTATTCTGTTATGCCGTTTGGAGTTACTAATGTACCTGGTGTTTTCATGGAGTATATGAACAGGATATTTCATCCGTATCTTGATAAGTTTGTGGTGGTGTTCATTGATGATATTCTAATTTATTCGAAGAGCGATGAAGAGCATGCAGAACATCTCAGAGTTGTGTTGGAATTATTGAAAGAGAAGAAGCTTTATGCGAAGTTGTCCAAGTGTGAATTCTGGTTAAGTGAAGTAAGTTTTCTTGGCCATGTAATTTCCAAGAATGGAATTGCTGTGGATCCTACGAAGGTAGAAGCAGTATCTCAGTGGGAAGCGCCGAAGAATGCTTCTGAGATCCGTAGTTTTCTGGGTCTTGCAGGTTATTACAGGAAGTTTATAGAAGGATTTTCCAAATTAGCGTTACCGTTGACTAAGTTGACCAGGAAGGGTCAGATGTTTGTTTGGGATGTTGAATGTGAGAAAGGATTTCAAGAGCTGAAGAGGAGGTTGACAAGTGCTCCGATATTGATTTTGCCAAATCCGACTAAGTCTTTTGTTGTGTATTGTGACGCATCATTAATGGGATTAGGTGGTGTGTTAATGCAAGATAAGCAGGTGGTGGCTTATGCTTCGAGACAATTGAAAGTACATGAAACGAATTATCCGACTCATGATTTGGAGTTGGCAGCTGTTGTATTTGTTTTGAAGTTGTGGAGGCATTATTTATATGGTTCTCGGTTTGAGGTGTTCAGTGATCACAAAAGTCTGAGGTATCTCTTTGATCAGAAAGAGTTGAATATGAGGCAGAGGAGATGGTTAGAATTTCTAAAGGATTATGATTTTGGTTTGAATTACTATCCTGGTAAGGCAAACGTTGTTGCGGATGCCTTGAGTAGGAAGTCCTTGCATATGTCGATGTTAATGGTCCGTGAGTTAGATTTGGTTGAGCAGTTCAGAGATTTAAGTCTGGTATGTGAAACTACTCCGAATAGTGTGAAATTGGGTATGTTGAAACTGACTAGTGGTATTCTGGAAGAAATTCGGAATGGAAGAAGTCCGATGTTGGGTTAGTTGATAAATTGACATTGATCAACCAAGGTCAAGGAGGCGAGTTCCAGATTGATGAGAATGGTGTTATGAGATTTGGTAATAGGGTGTGTGTTTCGGATGTTGCAGAGATTAGGAAGAGTATTTTGGAAGAAGGACATCGTAGTGGATTGAGTATTCATCCTGGTGCTACTAAAATGTACCATGATTTGAAGAAGTTGTTTTGGTGGCCGGGAATGAAAAAGGAAATTGTTGAGTTTGTGTATGTTTGGTTTGTCAGAAGTCGAAGATTGAGCATCAGAAACCGTCAGGATTGATGGAACCGTTGTTTGTTCCGGAATGGAAATGGGATGGAATCTCTATGGATTTTGTGTCTGGTTTGCCAAGGACATCGAAGAATTGTGATTCTATCTGGGTTATTGTTGATCGGTTGACGAAATCTGCTCACTTTATTCCGATAAGAATGGATTATCCGATGGAAAGGTTGGCAGAATTGTATGTTGAGAAGATTGTGAGTTTGCACGGTATTCCTTCTAGTATTGTGTCAGATCGAGATCCGAGGTTTACATCTAAATTCTAGACGGGATTGCAAGAAGCTTTGGGTACTAAGTTGCGTTTGAGTTCTGCTTATCATCCACAGACAGATGGTCAGACGGAGAGAACGATTCAGTCGTTGGAAGATTTGTTAAGAGCTTGTGTGTTGGAGAAAGTTGGAGCTTGGGATAGTTATCTACCATTGATTGAGTTTACCTACAACAATAGTTTTCATTCGAGCATTGGTATGGCTCCGTTTGAGGCATTGTATGGTAGGAGGTGCTGGACACCGTTGTGTTGGTATGAATCTGGAAAGAGTGTTGTGATTGGACCGGAAATTGTCCAACAGACTTCGGAAAAGATTAAGATGATTCAGGAGAAGATGAGGACTTCTCAGAGTTGTCAGAAAAGTTATCACGATAAGAGGAGGAAAGATCTTGAGTTTAGCGAAGGAGAACATGTTTTTATGCGAGTTACTCCGATGACTGGTATTGGTCGAGCTTTGAAGTCAAAGAAGTTGACTCCATGTTTTATTGGTCCGTTTCAGATTACCAAGAGAGTCGGGAAAGTTGCTTATCAGATTGATTTGCCGCCGTCACTTGCAAATTTGCATGATGTCTTTCATGTATCCCAGTTGAGGAAGTACATTGCTGATCCGTCTCATGAGATTCGGGTAGACGATATACAGGTACGAGAGAATTTGACTGTGGAAGCGGTACCTGCGAGAATTGAGGATCGGAAGTTGAAACAGTTGCAAGGCAAGGAGATCGCGTTGGTAAGAGTGGCTTGGGGAGGACCAGCAGATGGAAATGTCACTTGGGAGCTGGAGAGTCAGATGAAGGACTCGTATCCCGAACTGTTCGTCTAAGGTATGTTTTCGAGGATGAAAACTCTTTTAGTTGGGGAGAGTTGTGACACCCCAAATTAATTCAAGTGTTAAATAATTAGGAATTTAATTATTAAATTAATTAAAGGCTTAATTAATAATATTTTGGATTAAATGGATGAATTAATTATGAAATTAAAAAGGAAGACCGGGGGGTGTAAGGTTGAATTAGAGGTGTGTGAAGTAAAAAGCTCTACTAAATAATAACTAATTTATTACTATTATTTGGAAAATAATAAAAGGAAAAGAAAAAGAAGGTTATTTGGAAAAAAGTCATTGTACGTGAAATTGGAGAAGAGAAGAGAAAAGAAGAGAGGAAAAAGCCAAACGCCGTGAATTCGAAGGATCATCGCGAGGTAAGGGGTGATTTCATTCAGTTAATATGCCTTATAGGTTTTGGAATCAATAGGATTGATTAAGCCTGTTAGGAATCCCAATTTAGGATCGTTAGGTTTATGAAATTCAAACCCCAATTCCATGAATTTTTATGTTTTGACTCAATTTGATATTATGAGGAAATTGTATGATGTTATGGTGTGTTACAATCTCATTGGAATCATGCATTATAACTTATTTTGACATTGCTGTGAGTTGGATTCGAATGGGTATGAATTGGATGAGATTGGAGTAGTAAAATGCTGTCAAAAATAGCAGTTTTGGACTCTGCAGGTCGTGGGAACCGGTTCCCAGTAGGGAGGAACCGGGTTCCACTGTGTGAATTTATAAAAACTGGCAAAAATGCACGTAGGAACCGGTTCCTGTATAGGTAGGAACCGGGTTCCCATACATTTTCCAGAAACGTGATTTTTGAACTTCGCAGGAACCGGTTCCTGCATATGTAGGAACCGGATTCTGCTGTAACTTTTTGAAAAATATTAAACTTTGAAAATTCATAGCTTTCAAACCGTAAGTCCGTTTTGAGTGCCGTTTTGGACGTTATTTTTTAAATTTAATGCTCTATTTTATAAAATGAAAAGATTTCCTAAAACCTGAAATTATTTTGAAAATGAGTCAAATCCCGGAATAAGTGATTATTGACTAATGCACATGGGTGTGTATGTAGCAGTGAACATGTGATGGATGGATGTATTAGTATTGTTAGAGTGAAAGGCATGTTTATGTTTCTAATGATGGTGTGCATGATCGTTGAGATATCATGTTTTTGGTTTGGGTTCAGTTATGATAAATTGATGTATTTCATAGACTGATTTGATGTTGCATGCTAGTGATGTGCGTGCATATGCATTGTTTTGGTGAAGTTAATTCCCATTGTGTGGAATTTGACTTGTATTGCCGTTAACCGATACCCGGGTGATGATGGGTGGTTAGGCTGGATTCGTGTCCGGGTGTTTATGGACGAATCGATGGTTGCTGTATCCGGTTGATGATGGATCAGTATTGGGTGACTTGGTCACGTGTTGGTACCACATGCATTGTTTCTGCATTTGTGTTTGCATGGAATTGTAACATGTTAGGATGTCTTCCAGTGTTACAATTCTTTGGTTGATTATTGATTTGTGCATAATGACTTGTATGATTAGAACTGCGTGTTGAATCTGAATTTATGCTAAAATGGGTGAAATAATATGCTTGTGATATAATGTTGATTGAGAAACTTATAATGCATGTTAATTATGAGAAATCTCACCCTTACTTTACAATTTCAGATTAAAGTTAACAGCTCAGGAGTTGGTGAGGATGGCTCTAGAGCTATGTTACTTTAAGTCCGCGTGTCAGTGTCGTGCTCTGATAGGTTGTAACATTGGGGGAAACGTTTGAATGATGAGTTTTATTTTATACTCGATTGTTTAATTTATGTTGGGAATACTTATGAAGTGAAGTTATTCCGGTTTTGAGACATTTCCGCTGTGTAGGACATGATATTGATTTGAATATTTATCTTAATAATTCCTTCAGTAAAGCATGATAACTGTAGATTTGAGGTTTTTATATTTAACTTGGATTGTGACATCCCTGTTTTCCATGTTACTCTGATTTAATTAATATATTCGCGGGTTATTTAGAAGGGATGTTACAAAATGCTCTTATGACTTCTAGCTCTAAGCCCTCAACTAAAGAACAAGATGTTAGTGGATCTAGCGATGATGATTGTTCAGATGATGAAGAAATAAGAATGTCTGTTAGAAGATAAAATTAGTATCTCACGAAGAATAAAGTGAAAACAATGACAAAAAAATATTAAATGTTCGGAATCACTTCCATAAAAATAAATAGCAGAAAAAAATTATATGTAATTATTACAACAAATAATGACTAAACCCTTTCCTTTTACTAAGAACCAAAAGAAAGGGTTTATGGCCATTACATCTCATTATATTGATGATTATTAACATATGAAATAAATGTATTATAAATTATGATGTTTATATATTTTTAAATTTTATCAATCACTTTAGATAATTTGCAACAATAATAACTCTCTGGTTGATTTCTAAGTATATCATTTTATATCAGCACTTTTCATGCTCCATGCATTAAGACTCTCCACAGTAACCGGTTCAGTACCGTTGTTAAAAACAAACAAATGAGCTTGATTGGCCACTGCTAGTTCAGGATAAACCCTAGATAAAATGTTTGTTTTCCCTCCTTCTCCAAAAGTTTCCACCACTGAATGATCAATCTATAAGAATTAAAACAAACAACATTAATCATAATAAGTGTTAGTAAATATTAACCAAAAAAATGAGTCATCCCGTCTCAAGTGATTAATCTCTGCATGGGTGCACAAAGATATCTGATTTATAATGAAAACAAATTAACACAAAAATATATAAATAATATTTTCACATACCAAACTCCTAAGAGAAAGTTTATTAGTGGCTAAATCCACATCCACAAAACCAGCAAATGATGGCTTGTAAATATTACTCTTCAAAGAAGAACTGTTCAAAAATGAGAAAATAAATAAATAATTTGTTAAGAAAATTTTGAATTGAGATTCTTCTCGTCATGATTTGAGATATACATACCTAGAGGCATCAGAGCACAACAGAACTACATGTTTCTTTGGAGCTTTGAAGACTCTAAAAAACACAGGAGTAAACTCTTCTAGATTTATTGAAGCCAAAGTCAAAAGACCAAAAGGCCCAACTCCACCTTCAACTTTTGAACCTTTTTGAGAACAAAGATCTTGTGCATTTACCCATTTTGGATCATAAGCTTCAGCTTTATCCAAGTTTGAAAATGAGAAAGTAACCTCTACATCTGCCTGTAAAATATATATAATATAATAATATACATATTAGTTTGGAATTTGAATTGAATTAATTGATCCCAAATTCGCTGACCACTGCGTCTACGAGGTACTGTCTATTAAATTTGACTCACCTGAGCGGCAGTTATTCCAGTTACTTCAACATGTTTACCCTTTTCGAGTTTTTGATTGTTCATAGTAACTTTTTTATCTCTAAGCGTATCCAATTCTACAACAGGCCAATTTAGTAATTGTTTTTCACTAGAATCAAGCCACACAGTTCTTGGTATTGCCTGAAAATTTTGACATGCTCATTCATAAAATTTATATTTAACCTCTCATAAAAAGTGTATCAGTGTCAATGTTCGAATTCGATACTGATATTTGTGATTATGTTAAATTTATTTATTTATTTGATATGAACGTATCAACTTTGTGTTTATGATGTCCGTACCGTATAATTATAAAGTAAAATTTACCTGAACTCCAGCCCATCCTTTTTTAACATCATCTTCTTTAGTATCAGACTCATTAGCCCAACCCCAAAGGACCCTTCTATTCTTACTTGGATCAAAAAATGACTTTGAGGCATAGAAATTTCCATAATCATATCTAAGTCCAGCCCAACTATCCTCTGAATTTTTCCTTGGAACATACTTCTCTTTTTTAGACAAATATGTGCCCAATGTATAGTACTCAAATCTAGTCATATCAAGACTATTTTTTAAGACATGTGTTACATGATTACCTTCTATTGATGTATCCAACCCGTTTTTACCTTTCAATAAAACCGGGTAAAAATCGGGGCATTCCCACATACCTGTATCAGCTGAATGGATCGGCTTTTTGGCCCGAGTCCAGTTCATAAAATCCTTACTCCTATACAAATAAGCCATTCCTTTATCTTTATTTCTACTACCAACTAATAGTCTCCAATTTCCGTCTTTACCCTTCCATGCAGTTGTTGGATCACGAAATGCACTACCGTTCACGTCTAAATCAGCGATCACAAACGGGTTGTTTTCATCGGGTTTAACCCATTTTGTCAGAAACGGGTCATTTATATCTTCGGGTACAGCGTAACATTGGACTTGGGTATTTTTTTCATCAATGATTCCGGTGTATTGGATCACGGGTCCTTTATCCGGAAGTATAGTGGCCGACCCGGACCAACATCCATATTTATCAAAGGGCTTGGATGGATATATGGCAGGTTCAAGTGCTTTCCAATTTATAAGATCCTTTGATACTGAATGAGCCCACACAATGTTTCCCCACACAGATCCATTAGGATTGTATTGGTAGAACAAGTGATAGTATCCATTATAGTACATAGGTCCTACATTGTACATAATTTATTAATTACTATATGAAGGATCATTGACAAATGAAGTAATTTTTTTTTTTGAAATGAATGTTTTACTCACCATTTGGATCTGCATGCGAGTGATACGTCCATTACACCAATTATAGACACCGTGAAAGAATGAGAAGAGAAAGTTAGTTTCATTCTTGAGAAAAAATTAATTATATTTTATATATTAAGAACGTTACAAACCGTTGATCCAGTTTCTAGGAGGTTGAAAATGGTAAGCAGTTCTATGCGTTTCACTCACAGAAAGGGTTGAAACAGATTGAAGATGAGGATATATTTTATGAAATGCTTCAACGCCATTGTTTGTTAGCAGCAAACAAATGGCTGCTATAAAGATGGTGATAGCCTTTGAGAGAACCATTAGGAAAGTCAAAATAAGAATTAAAAAAATGTGAAATCAAACGTGAAACTAGATATTAATATAAAGTGTAGAGAAAAAGATGTGAAAATAATGGAAGGGAGGAAAACTAGGATCTGGTTATTTATAACAAGTAAATTAACTAATTATTGAATTATCAAGAAAGAAAATAAATTAGTTAATTCGTTGACTTTTGGTGTGGTTGTTTAGTTGACTTTTATTTTTGACTAATAGTTAACTTTTATTGTTGATCTTAGCATGAATGTTTATTAATAGCTGGTGCTTTTTGTTGTATCTGTACTTTTTACTTTGTTTTTTAATAATAATTTAATTTATTTTGCTATTTAAAAAATGGATATTGGTATGTGTTATTTTATATAACTTGTTTAAAGAAATCTATTATTTAACTCTAATTCTATAATTAGATTAAATATTCATGAAAACTATTATGCTTTAGTAAAATACTTTTTTATAATTATTGTTAATATTTATAGGAGTGTTCAAAACCGAATCGACCTAATAAAAAATCGCTAATCAAATCAAGTCAAATTAAAATTTTAAAAAATCGCATTTGATTCGGATGTGTTTGAGTCATTTTTTAACTAAACTACACAGTTCGATTCAGTTTGCGATTTGTATTTTAACCGAACCAAACCGAGTCAAACCGCATTATGTTACAATACAAATTTCACGTAATCCATATCCAACTCAATCTCAATTCTATTATGCCTTAACTTTATGATTACGAATGATTTCCTCTTCCTCACACTTAAGGTTTCAATTTAAATCTTCTCAAATTTCTCACAGTGAAATTACGTTTTCTTCGCATCTTCTTTTCCATGTATATCTCGCCTCTTCTTCTCTAATCTCTTATCTCTTATGTTCTTTCTTTTTCATCTTTTTATTTTTCTTCTATTGTTCTCTCTTCCAATTACTTTTTTAATGTATTTCTTCTTCTCTAATCTCTCCTCTCTTGTACTCTTTCTTTTTCATCTTCTCCAATATTTCATCTCCTATATTTTTTTGTTGTTCTCTTATAACGTTTTTTACATTGTTTTTATACTACAATTTTATGTTTTTTATTTCACTTTTTTATATTCTTATTTTTGTATATTAAATGAAAAGTTGTTGTCCAAATATGATGAATTTTATTCTTATTTGATAACACATAAATGACTAAATACAAAGCTATATTGTCATCTATATGTTTATGTATGATTCAATAATTTTTTTGTAAAAAATCGAACCAACTCAAATCTTGTTAATTTTGTTTGGTTTTATTCGGTTTTATTTCTAAAAGTCAACCGAACCAAACTAAGGTGCACACTTTTTTTCTTGCGGTTCAAATGATTTTTTACATTAAAAACGCTCAAACCGCACCGCAAACATCCTATATATATATATATATATATATATATATATATATATATATATATATATATATATATATATATATATATATATATATATATATATATATATATATATATATATATATATATATATATATATATATATATATATATATATATATATATATATATATATATATATATATATATATATATATATATATATATATATATATATATATATATATATATATATATATATATATATATATATATATATATATATATATATATATATATATATATAATAAATTTAAATACATTTTTGGTCCCTTTATTTTAAATTTTTAATTATTAATCCTGAAGGGTGAGAAAACACTTAGAGGGGGGGGGGGGGGGGGGGGGGTGTTTGAATAAGGTTTTCCTTTTTCTTTTTCTTACTAGCTCAATAATAATGGAAAAACACAGTTATTTTTATCCTGGTTCGTTTGAACTCAAATTACTCCAGTCCACCCGCCAAGGTGATTTCGCTTTTCTCAACAAGGACTTAATTCACTATAATCAAACAAATTACAATCACACAACCAAACTGTTGTGACTAACAATACAAAGCACAAGTAAACTTACAAGTGACTAACACCACTAAGACTCAAACTAGTCCTAGCCTTCTTGAAAAATCTGACCAAGCTTGGTCTCTCAAGGAACAAATACAAGAATTAAATCTTTACAATAGTGAAACAAATTGCTTCTTAGAAAGCTATATCACAAACTGTGATTTATCACTAAGATATGTTTTGCACTTGTAAAAATAACAAAATAATTTGTGAGCAGCAAAATAATTTTCACGTAAGATGTTTCTTTTGTTTTGGTGAGTTGTTGGCTTGCAATAAATGATCTTCTATTTATAGCATGAGGAAAACGACTGTCACTGCCTTCAAAAGTGAGGAGCAATTAATGTTTGCATGTTGGCTTGCAGTATTGTTGTTTTCAATGAACTAGCGTAGAGACACTTGAGTGCTTTAGCCGTCTTTGCATTAAATGAACAAACGACACTGTCAGAGCATGTTTCCTGAAACTTGACAAGACTGTTTGCTTCTTTAATCTTTCAGAACTTGCTTCAGAATTTGCTTGCAAATAACTTCTCATCAGAGCTTGCTTGCAAAAATACTTCTGAACAGAGTTTGCATGGAAACTTGCTAAGATTAGAGGATACATTAAATTGCTTCTTATCAGAGTCAGCATCAGAACTTGCGCTAAATAAATACTTCTTTCATCAAAGAACTTCTTCATTTTTATTCAGCTCAGCACGTAAAATGATTTTCACTTTAGAGAATACATCAGTCAGAACATTATCTGAAACAAAGAAATATGCTCATCAGAGTATCAATTATACAAAATATATTTTATTGTTATCATCAAAACTCTGAGATATGATCAGAACCAATCTTGTTCTAACAATCTCCCCCTTTTTGATGATGACAAAAATATTCAGGATTTGAAAAAAAATTGAATAAGAGATAAGAATCTCCCCCTGAAATAAATATTTCTATAAGAAAAACTTCCTAAGATTTTTCTTCAGAGCTTTGAGATTTTTCTTCTAGGATTTCTTCAGCAAGTCTTTTGAAGATAATGTTCAGATGATTAAACTTCCAGAGTTTAGTGATACCTGCAAAATTCTTTAAACAGAGAAAGAAATCTTTGTATTTTGTTAGTAATGTTTGAGACTTAGTCCCATAACTGTTAATCAAAGATTAGATCAAAATACTCATTTTCTGCCCCTTTTTGTCATAATCAAAAAGTATAAAAAGAACTAAAGAGCGTAAAAGGTTTTTATAAAAATATTTAGAGGTACAAAACAAAACAAAAAACTAGAAACAGAATGACATTTAAGATTTTCTAGAAACAAGAGACAAAAGAAGATTCTTGATTTCAGATGAAGATTCCTCTTGCTTCATCATCCAGTTTCTGATTTCCTTGTTTGTCTCATCCTGCTTGTCCAAGCGCTCATGAATAGCTTCATTATCCTTCTTAAGCTCATTCAGAGTATCCATAATCAGTGAAGTAGGAGAAGAAGATGAAGTAGCTTCAGCAGATATAACCTTTGGTGTAGAAGCAGCTGAGTCAGAACGAACAACATTTGAGAGAAGAGTGCCCAGGTTAACCATAAGAGTTGGCACACCTTTTGGTGCAGCTTTAGCAGAAGGTTGATTAAACAGAGTTATTTCCAGAGGATTTGAATCTTCAGAGGCATCTTCAGACTCATCTTCTGAAATGTCCATTTGATTAGTAAGAGCATTGGCAATCAGCGGAGTAGACTTCTTGTCCCAAGTATCAACAACTTCTGATTGGAAGGCATGCAGATGTTTGGAGAAATTCTCAAGCACCTGAGAATGACATATGTCTTGCAATTTCAGTGATTCATCATCTAATGTTCTTCTGAATGTTTCCCACAGAAGATCTGTTGCTGTTGGGTTCACATTGATGGTGCAGTTTGCCTTCAGTAGGTCTATCCAAGCTTGTACTTCTGTTAAAAAAATTTGAAAACATACATTTACATCTGGCTGGACAGGTTTGGGAACAGACTTTTTGTAGGTTTTATTTTTCAGAAATTGTAGGGATTCAAAATCAACTACAATTTTCAGAAAGTCAGTTGGTTCAGGAGTTTCTAATTGTTTAGGTGTTTCTGTTTGGGCAGGATTTTCAGATGGTTCAGGTGTTGCTAATGGTTCAAGTGTTGCTGATGGTTCAAGATTTTCAGATGGTTCATAAGATGGATTGAGGGTATGTTCTGAAGATTGAGGAGGTGAAAGCGTTGGTGAGTTAGGTGTTGGAAGTTCTGGAGATATGGGTGGTGTGACGTCAAGAGAAATGATGATGGTGTTTTCAGCAGTGGGGGTAGGATTTTTTGGTTGAGTTTTGTTCATAGCAAATATATTCTCAGAGGGTAGGGTGAAAGGTGGCTTTTCCGTGGCCAGAGGTACGTTTATTCCAGGTATTCTCCAAGAGCCAGCATCATACCATTCAGAAGGTCTTGGTGATAAAGGTCTGGGAGGTGTTTGAGAAAAGTTTTTAGCAGGATTATTTTGTGAGAGAGGTGTTTGAGATGGTTGTGTTTGGGTTTCAAGAGAGTCATCAGAATCAAAATCACTTATGTCTGATAAAACTTGATCTATTAGAGGGTTTGTAGAAAGAGGTTCAGAGGGAATGGTTAAATCTATGTCACCCAATGTTTGAGGTTCAACATATGTAGATATATGTACAGAATCATAAACATAAATAGTCTCAGAAGGTGTACCTGATTTCTTCTTCTTCTAATGGGGTCTAGCAGAGGGTCCTCCAACTGTTTTCATTTTCATTGGCTGCTGGAAGACAACATCTGGAGCTACTTCATTTCTAGCTTGAAGCCAGGAAGGATCAATTAGAGTTCCACTTTCTTTGCAAATTTAAATGTAATGCAGAATTATACGAGGGTGATCTCCTGAGTTGAAAAGTGGAAAGTCAACAATTTGAATTCTTCTTCTGGTAACGGTTACTGATACGTAAGGGGTAGGTTCCACCAGCAATTTATCAATGATCTTTCTCTTCACCAGATTATTTCCTGTCAGAGCTTTCCCACACGTAGGCTCTAACTCCCCCAGCAGGTTTGCTTCGTCCAAATATGCTATCAGACCATTCTCTGTCAGAATGTCTGAAATCAACCTTCCCATTGGAATCTAGTTCCTTTTGGATTTAGGGTTCTTCATTCTCTCTTCTTCCCTTGTTTCCTTGACATGTGTCCAAAAGTGATCAAATAGAAGGTAGGGTAAATCAATCTCTACATTTGTTCCCAGATAGAACAGAAGGTATTGCTGGTCACCATTTATATAGTCAGGAGAACTTGTTTCCTTTCTATGATGAATGCAACCATGGATGATTCTAGCCCAGATCTTGTACTGATTCTTCAAGTCTCTGACTTTTGTTGAAGCTTGCCCGGTTGTGAAAATTTTAGCATGAACTCTTAACATATCCATTCTACCATTTGAGACTCCAGTGACTCCATTGCCTTCAAAAACCAGTAACCTCCTGATGAGATTTTCAGTAATTGAAATTTCCTTACCCATTACAAACGAGAGAATAACCTTTGGAGATGCAATGGCGTGAATCCAAAATTCCTTTACAAGATGTGGAAATACAGGGCTAACAAGACGATCAAAGAAATTTCCCCATCCTTGAAATTCCACTGCAGGAAGAAGGTCAAACCCATTTGCCTTTAGGTTTTCAATGTCCACCATCAATTCACTAATTACTTATAAACTGTCAACAGGAATCGGAGTGGTTCTTTCAGGAATGATGTATTGTTCAGCTTGAGTACTTCCGGAAGGAGTAGAGGATGAATCCATAAGAGCACTTAGGTTGAGATGAAAGAAAAATTGGGTTGCAGAAAAAAAACATAGAGACGGTTGAAATTTGAAAGAGAAGGTAAAAAGTGATAAAGGGGTTTTACAAAAGTATTTATATGTAAACTTTTGAGAAAAAGGTTTTTAAAATAAAACTGTAAAAAGAATTTTAAAAAAATTAATTAATTAAAAAAAAGTAATCATTACTAGCATTTAATAACATTGAAAAATGAGGGGAAAGCGCGAGATTTTGAACAAATCATAACAGTTACCTAGGAACGGCGTCAATAGCATAGCACGTGTGACCTTTCAGAAACACAACACGTGTTCATCTCCTGAAGGTTGCATGAGACAATTGTTTGGTATAATGAACTGCTGAACTATACTTGTAATGAAACGCTAGAACATTTTAGAACTTTATGTATAGTTTCTGATGTAACTTGTCTTCTAACTTCTGAAGAGTTGTTAATCAGAACATTCATTTCAGAACATTCTGAAAGCAATCACATAAGATAAATACAATTTCATTCAGGACAAAATTCCATACTAATATTTTTCAGAATGAATTTAAATCTATCTTCAGAAAGGGGTTTGGTAAAAATATCATCCCATTGATGGTCTGTGTTTACAAAGTTTAAATTTAAAATTCCTTTTTGAATGTAGTCCCTTATAAAATGATATTTAATTTCTATGTGTTTTGCTTTAGAATGTAAAATGGGATTTTTAGAAAGACAAATTGCAGAGGTATTGTTACAGAAGATAGGAATCTTACTTTCATAGAGATTAAAATCTTCTAGCTGACTTTTCATCCAGATCATCTAAGAGCTACATCCAGCAACAGATATATACTCAGCTTCTGTTGTTGAAAGTGCTATGGTAGCTTGCTTCTTGTTGTACCACGAGATAAGGTTGTCACCCAGAAATTGACAGCTTCCAGAGGTGCTCTTATGTTCAATTCTATCTCCAGCAAAGTCAGCATCACAATAACCTACTAGTCTGAATTCTTTTTATCTTTTGTAATACAGACCCAGATTAGTAGTACCTTTCAGATGCCTCAGAATTCGCTTAACAGCAGTTAAGTGAGATTCTCTAGGATCTGATGGAATCTAGCACATAAACATACGCTGAATAATATATCAGGTCTAGATGCAGTCAGATAGAGAAGAGATCCAATCATACCTCTGTAGAGTTTCTGATCTACCTTCATACTTACCTCATCTTTTCCCAGAATGCATGTAGGATGCATTGGTGTCTTCGCATCTTTACTTTCTGACATCTGGAATTTCTTCAGAAGTTCTTTAACATACTTCGTCTGATGTATGTAAGTACCTTCTGGAGTCTGGTTTATTTGTATTCCCAGAAAGAACTTTAATTCTCCCATCATGCTCATCTCAAATTCAGCCTGCATGGTCTCAACAAATTCTTTTCCAAGAGAGATATTAGAGGTTCCAAAAATAATATTATCAACATAAATTTGACAAATTAAAATGTCATTTTTAAATGTTTTTCTGAATAGAGTTGTGTCCACTTTCCCTCTGGTAAAACCCTTTTCTAAAAGAAAATTACTCAAACGTTCATACCAAGCTCTGAGAGCTTGTTTCAGACCGTATAAAGACTTTTTTAGTTTAAAAACATGTTCTGGATATTTTGAGTAATTAAAGCTAGGAGGTTGATGGACATAAACTTCTTCTTCTATATAACCATTTAAGAATGCACTTTTAACATCCATTTGATATAATGAAATGTTATTTTGAACAGTAAAAGAAATTAATAATCTAATTGACTCTAACCTGGTGACTGGGGCAAAGGTTTCATTATAATCAATTCCTTCTTGTTGACTATAACCTTGTGTAACCAGTCGTGCTTTGTTTCTGACCACCTCTCCTTACTCATTTAATTTGTTTCTGAAAACCCATTTTGTTCCTATAATATTGAATCCTTTAGGTCTTGGAACTAGATCCCATATATCGTTTCTGGAAAATTGATTGAGTTCATCTTGCATAGCTAGGATCCAATAATTATCTTCCAGAGCTTCATCAATAGAGGTTGGCTCAATCAGAGATACCAATCCAAACAAAGATTCTTCATTAATTCTGAGGGAGGGTCTTGTTCTGATGGGATCTTCTTTCTTTCCTATAATCACTTCTTCTTTATGAGCTTAAGAGATTCTGGAAAACCTTTTCTCAGAGGGTTGTTCAGAGATTCTGAGATTATCCAGAGCATCATCAAGAGGAGGATCTTATGAGTTGTCCTTTGCTTCTGACTTCTCAGAGTTTGAGAGATGATCTTCTGTACCTACAGAAATATCAATCTGCTTTGGCTGTTGCTGGCCAAGCTTATCATCAAACCTGACTTTGATTGATTCTTCAACAATCAGAGTTTCTAAGTTGTATACTCTATAGCCTTTTGAGCGTTCAGAATATCTAAGAAAAAAACACTTTTGTGCCTTAGAATCAAACTTGTTCAGATAATCTTTAGTATTCAGAATATAACAAGTACATCCAAAAGGATGAAAATATGAAATGTTGGGTTTTCTGTTTTTCCATAATTCATAGGGAGTCTTTTCAAGAATAAGTCTTATAGAGATTCTATTATGAATATAACATATTGTGTTCACTGCTTCTGCCCAGAAGTTCTTAGCCATATTTGTTTCATTGATCATGGTTCTGGCCATTTCTTGTAAAGTTCTATTCTTTCGTTCTACAACTCCATTTTGTTGGGGAGTTCTAGGACAAGAGAAATTATGAACAATACCATTTTCTTTAAAATATTTTTCAAAATAATGGTTTTCAAATTCTCCTCCATGATCACTTCTAACTTTTATAATTCTAAAATCTTTTTCATTTTTCACTTGGTTACAGAAGTCAACGAACACAAAATGTGACTCATCCTTGTGTTTTAAAAACTTAACCCATGTCCATCTGCTGTAGTCATCAACAATGACCAATCCATACTTCTTGCCTCTGATGGATGCAGTTTTAACTGGCCCAAACAAATCAATGTGAAGTAGTTCTAATGGCCTAGAGGAAGAAACAACATTTCTTGATTTAAAAGAAGGTTTTTAAAATTTTCCTTTTTGACATGCTTCGCACAGAGCTTCTGAGTTGAACTTTAGATTGGGAAGTCCTCTGACTAAATTCAGTTTATTTATTTGAGAGATTTTTCTCATGCTGACATGTCCCAATCTTCTGTGCCACACCCATTTCTCATCGCTAACAAACAAAAGGCATTTTACATTCTGAGTTTTAAGATCTGACAAATCAATTTAATATATGTTGTTCTTTCTCTTGCCAGAAAAGAGGATTGATCCATCTTTTCGACTAACAGCTCTACAGGAATTTTTAATTAAAGATAATGTCATAACCGTTGTCACTTAATTGACTTATAGACATCAAGTTATGAGCTAATCCTTCTACTAACAGAACATTAGAGATAGAAGGAAGGTTACCGTTTCCAATGGTTCCATAACCAATAATCTTTCCTTTCTGATTACCTCCAAATTTGACGTCTCCTCCAGATTTAAATTTCAGGTTTTGGAACATAGACTTTCTTCCCGTCATGTGTCGTGAGCATCCAGAGTCCAGGTACCATGACATGTGTTTCAATTGAGCTGTTAAGGACATCTGCAACAAATATTATTTTCTCCTTAGGTACCCATATCTTTTTGGGTCCTCTTTGGTTAGAGTTTCTAAAGTTCTGTTTGAACTTTGGATTAGCATAAGAATTTCCAAAGTGAGATGTGTATTTAATATCATGTGGGTGCCCAAAGCTAAATTGTTTGTTCAGAGGTTTATATGTGAAAGTCATCTTAGCAACAGGTTTTGGTATATATGTTTTCTTCCCTTTGGGAGTTTCATATCCAATTCCTCTTCTGTTGTTCCCATTAACTCCATAGATCATTGAAGCCATTTTGCTTCTATCTATTCTTTTAGCAAGAAAAGTTTGAAAACTAGAGTCATATTCTTTAAGAATATCTCTTGAACTTGACGCAGAATCTGAAATAGAAATTTTTTGAACTTTTTGAATTTCCTCTTTAAGTTTAAAATTATTTTCTTTGAGTTCAGAGTTTTCTGTTTCATGTTTCTCAAGATCAGATGCAAGACTCTTTTTGAGTTTCTTATATTTGATTTTGAGTTGACTAAAGTTTTCAAGAAGTTCTGATAAACTTTCAGCAAGTTCAGCTCTAGTAAGTTCAGAGAATACCTCTTTTGGTTCTGACTCACAGTCTGAGTCATCTGTTGTGGTAGCCATAAAAGCTAGGTCGGCGTTCTCATCTTCAGAGTCAGATTCATCTTCAGAAGATTCTGAATCGCCCCAGGTGGCCATCATGCCTTTCTTTCTACCAAACTTTTCTTTGGTCTTTCTCTTTGAAGTTTTAGACAATCACTCTTGTAGTGTCCTGGTTCTTTACATTCATAGTAGATTATCTCTCTTCTGTTTGACTTCTTATGTCCAGAAGATTCTGGTTTATCTTCTGACTTCTTGAAGTTCCTAAACTTATTCTGTCTGTGCTTCCACGTCTGGTTGATCCTTCTGGAGAGCAAGGATAGTTCATCTTCTTCTGACGCAGATTCTTTAGAGTTTCCTTCTTATTCCTGAAAAGCGTTAGTTTCACATTTTTTTAATAGATTTAAGGGCAACAAACTTACCTTTCTTCTGAGGCTCGTGTTCACCAAGTTCTATATCATGACTTCTTAAAGCGCTGATGAGTTCTTCAATAGACACATTGTTCAAATCTTTTGATACTTTGAAAGTAGTGACCATAGGTGCCCATCTTCTGGGTAAACTTCTAATAATCTTCTTAATATGGCCTACCTTGGTGTATCCCTTGTTCAGAACTCTCAGGCCAGCGATCATAGTTTGGAACCTTGAGAACATAGCTTCTATAGATTCACTTTCTTCCATTTTGAAGGCTTCATACTTCTAGATGAGAGCCATAGCTTTAGTCTCTTTCACTTGAGTGTTTCCTTCATGAGTCATTTTGAGAGACTCCAACATGTCATGTGTTGTATCTCTATTTGTGATCTTCTTATATTCCATTTTAGAGATAGCGTCCAGAAAGATATTTCTAGCTCTATGGTGATTTTTGAAATCAGCTTTTTATTGTCTATCCATAATCTTTCTATAAATCTTGTTTCCTTTTGAGTCTACAGGATGTGTGAAACCATCTAAGACCACATCCCATAAATCAGCATCATGACCTAGAAAGAAACTTTCTAGTCTATCTTTCCAATATTAAAAATCTTCTCCCTCAAACACAAGAGGTTTGGTGTAGTTATTGTTGTTTTGTTCAATTGCCATTGTGTTTTCCTTCTGGATCTTTTTCTGACACGGTTAAGTGTTTGCGCTTAGAGTCAAGCTCTGATACCAATTGAAGGGTGAGAAAACACTTAGAAGGGGGGGGGGGGGGGGTTGAATAAGTTTTTCCTTATTATTTTTCTTACTAGCTCAACAATAATGGAAAGACACAGTTATTTTTATCCTGGTTCATTTGAACTCAAATTACTCCAGTCCACCCGCCAAGGTGATTTTGCCTTTCTCAACAAGGACTTAATTCACTATAATCACACAGATTACAATCACACAACCAAACTGTTGTGACTAACAATATAAAGCACAAGCAAACTTACAAGTGACTAACACCACTAAGACTCAAACTAGTCCTAGCTTTCTTGAGAAATCTGACCAAGCTTGGTCTCTCAAGGAACAAATACAAGAATTAAATCTTTACAATAGTGAAACAAATTGCTTCTTAGAAAGTTATATCACAAACTGTGATTTATCACTAAGATATGTTTTGCACTTGAGAAAATAACAAAATAATTTGTGAGCAGCAGAATAATTTTCACGTAAGATGTTTCTTTTGTTTTGGTGAGTTGTTGGCTTGCAATAAATGATCTTCTATTTATAGCATGAGGAAAACGACCGTTACTGCCTTCAAAAGTGAGGAGCAATTAATGTTTGCGTGTTGGCTTGCAGTATTGTTGTTTTTAATGAACTAGCGTAGAGACACTTGAGTGCTTTAGCCGTCTTTGCATTAAATGAACAAACGGAACTGTCAGAGCATGTTTCCTGAAACCTGACAAGACTGTTTGCTTCTTTAATCTTTCAGAACTTGCTTTAGAATTTGCTTCAGAATTTGCTTGCAAATAACTTCTCATCAGAGTTTTCTTGCAAAAATACTTCTGAACAGAGTTTTCATGAAAACTTGCTAAGATAAGAGGATGCATTAAATTGCTTCTTATCAAAGTCAGCATCAGAACTTGCGCTAAATAAATAGTTCTTTCATCAAAGAACTTCTTCATTTTTATTCAGCTCAGCACGTAAAATGATTTTCACTTTAGAGAATACTTCAGTCAGAACATTATCTGAAACAAAGAAATATGCTCATCAGAGTATCAATTATACAAAATATATTTTATTGTTATCATCAAAACTCTGAGATATGATCAGAACCAATCTTGTTCTAACAAATCCCTCATTTAAAAATCAGTTTTTTAATCCCTAAACCTTACTTCGTTTGAGAATTTTATGGTCCCCTTCTAATTTTTCACACTTGACATATTCATTTATGGTCCCTCTCCAACTTTTCCTTCTTTTATATTTTATTTTATATAGCATTTTTAGTCGATATAAAATATTTTATAAAATTTTAATGGGTTAATATATTTTTAGTCTTTATAAATATTTCAGATTTCGATTTAGTCCCTCTAAAATTTTATTTCAAATAATAATTCTCTTAAAATTTTATGTCTTTAATTTTAGTTCATACCGTCAACTTTCATTAACGAAAGCTGACATGGTACACCACGTAGAAGATAACTTGACATAAATCTGAAAACGCTTTAGATTGTTGGGGTTTAATGTAAACGCTTTAGGAACAAACATGCTTTAATGTTCAAAATATTTACTAGCTAGTTCTTTGTCACATTTTGCAAATCGTTTCACTCAAACTCCACCATAAAACCAACCAAAATCTTTGCATTTGCAAGCATTCTCTTTCTTCTCCTAAATATGAAAAACATTAGAAGGGTCTAATAGAACTAATAGAAGATTGGATAAAACAATACAATTTTTATGGTTTTTTAAGCATTCTCGTTGTAACGTTTCTCTTAGGCATTTCATCAAACAATTTCTGAACATTTTCATGGTTGTTCGTTTCAAATCATTTGGACAAATCCAACATTTTGTTAACAACTTAGCGTTAACCAACTCATCAACCAACCTGGATATGACAATTGTTTGAGCGAGTAAGAAGGTGAAGAACATGTAAATAAGATAATTGAATGTTTGAGAGAAAAAGTGAGGAAGAAGGTGAAGAACGTGCAAAGATGATCGCGACTTTATATATTTGTCGAAATGTGTAACAATAAGTATACAGTCTATCGCATAGTTTTAAAAGATTATCGAACTCACAAAGACTAATAATCAAACTAATATTATTTATGTTGCATTGCACAACTAAGGCTGGAAGGTTAAAACGGTGAGGACGAAAATAGAAAATAAAATAATTAAAGTTTGAAAATAATGACAAGTAGAGTCTGGAGTATGGATTATGCGTGCCTAAGGGACGAGTAGAATACAAGTGTTAATTATGAATAAAACTTAGTTTCGTAGAAAATGTTGACTCAAAGACTCTGTCTCACACTCTCGCGCTACTGACAAGAACCACACTTACTAACTACAGGTTATTGCTCTCGCTCGCCCGTTAATCAAAAAATATATTTTGAAAGTCAACAAAATTCTAAATGATACCTAAAGTGCTCTCGTTGTTTTTAGGATTGATGCCTAATTTCCACTATCTGGTTCATTCCTCACACTCTCACGCTATCGTATTGAACCTTAACATATTCCTCACTCTCGTGTCGGAATAATAAACATACAATATGGAAACTAAAACTAAAACAGACATTTATTCATAAATCTACACCTAATGTTTTCTATCGCGTCCCGTCAGTTACGACAGTCCTCATACACCGATCTCAAACAAAATTACCAAGACATAACTATGATTGAAGTTAACATGCTCAGGGTAATTGTGCGTAAGATTAACATACTATGCAATACAATAACTACAATTGAAAGTATAAGTAAGTAAACAATATTAAACCTAAAATTAAAGAAACGAGACTTGAATTGATTAAGAAAATGACGACAAGCTTGTTTTCGATCCAAGAGTACAATACAGAGAAAGAGAAACATGTGTGACAATCCCTCGATGTGAGTTATTGTCACTTTTTACAGGTAATTTTATGCTTAAAACTAAATCTCCAGAGCTTCCGCATAAACTTGGATAGCCAAAACTGACACAGAGGGACTATATATAGATAAACAAGGCCTGGTAACCGCCTTTGATCATGACTAGAAGGAGGGAAATTCAAAACTCCAAAAACTGCCATCAACTGCCTCTTTAAAAACTGAAAAATGTTTCTGCGAATACATGGCGATCTCCATCATGGCAATGGCGAACGCCATTGCCTAGATTCATTAAACGCGCGGCAGGGAGAATGGTGAACGCCTTTTCCCTATGGCGAACACCATATCAGGCAGAACTGCGGAATTTGGCTTTTCGGTTACACTTTTCTCTTCTTTCACTCCTTTTTCCGAAATGCTTCCAAATTCGTTCCAGATGAACCTAGTAACTACAAAATAATGGAAAAGAAGGTAAAATGCAGATATACAAGATAAAGCACGGACAATTAATAAGCACAATGAGCTTAAGTATACGATACGATTTCTCTTTATCAAACTCCCCCACACTAAGACTTTTGCTCTTCCTCGAGCAAACTCCAAAATCAAAGAGAAAAATAAGCGCATTTTCTGAAACATAGGCATGAAGAAACTCGAAAAGGTAAGAGAATTGATAGGCTATTACTAAGTAGATAGGTAATTGAAATTGAAAACCAGGACACCATAGTGACACAAATCCACAATTATGGACAAAGATCCCCCCAATGCAATACCAATTTGAATCACATCATTATGACTCGACCTACAATCTTTTGTTCTTTTTCACTTCTTTTTCATTCTAGCGCAATCACATTAAGCCTGTTATCCTCGCACGCACAGAGTAGAGAAACCTATCAGTGATTATGATCATCTTAGCACAGGGTTCTGGTAGCAAAATGTGACACACCCCTTTATGACTCAATGCAATTGTGGGGTATCGGACCGTAGTTCCCCCTACAAAGCCCAATACCAGAGACCAAAAGACCAATTACAAGGGGAAATTTATCTTTTTTATTTATTTTACTCGGGGTTCTGGTAATTATGTGGTATTAGCCTTTTATTCACCCAAGTTGCAGTCTCGGGGGAACAGATCGTAGTCTGCCCTACCAAGCCCAGTACCAGATACGTCTGGACCGACCAACAATAGGCATTTGCAATCAATTCATTTTAGGATCAATCACTTATTTTCATCGGTTTCCTATGTAGTTTTTGCTTAGATGGTGTTGACTGCTAGTATAAACTACTCAAGAGGCTACTTTAAAAACTTAGAAAGTTGCTCTAAGCATAATAAATATTCAAATCGATGTTGCATATTTAGGGAGTCAAAGGTGTTAGGACAGTGCCAATATTAGCAAGCCTTTCCCAAGTCTAAATAACATAGCCTAAAACAACCTATGCAATAAGAGTGTCATGCCATTAAATTAGATAAAATTAAAAAAAATATTCAATTGGGGTAGAATCTAAGGGAGTTTTCAAACGAAAAGAAAAAGTGAAATATAATAAGACTCAATTGCGCATATGACTTGAAAAATAAAAATGAAATAACGAAAAACCAAAAAGACATAAAAACGTAAAAATAAAGCAGTAAAACTCCTCCCCCACACTTGAACCAAACATTGTCCCCAATGTTTCAGTGCAAGGTGAAAGAAGGAATAGATAGAACTTGATAGAAATATCAATTATAGCGGCCACAGCCTCTGTGCCGTCCACAATGACCTCCACCTCCTCTAAGATTAGGGATATGGCGCATAAGCTCAACCACATTTGCCACAATCATACGCAAACCTTCCATTTTCTCAAGGAGGTCACCCCTATTGTGTTCATTTCTGTTTGCATAGTCAAGTTGGTGACCTCTAATCTCATCAATAGTTACTTGCATCTCTGTCTGCTGATGTTGTATACTTCTAAGCATCACATCATGCTCTGCATCAATATCATTTTGATGCCTCAGATCAACCAGGATGTCATCAAGAGATGTTCTCATGGCGATGTAGTCATACTTTTCTTGAGACCGTTGTCCGGTTAAGGGGCCTACAAAAGTGTCAGTAAAAGCATGTGACGTGGGTGCATGTGTACTAGTCTCGGAAGCATATTGTTCCATGGGGTCAGATATAATATTAGCAGCAGGTGTAGGGGTGGTAACATCATAGAGCCAATTAGATCTATCTCTCACATTTGTGCGCTCAACAGAATGAAAAGTGATGATAACATGTCGACTATTAACCATAAGCAAGTATTTATCGCCAGGTTTATTCTTATACATACGCATGTTGTGGCAATAAGTCAAATCCTCAAATGGTGTATCGAGTGGTCTAAGTGGGACCAAATTAGAGCCTAAGCTCAACACAAGGGCTATGGTTGTGATCAGCTCTCCAACACAAATAGGACCTCCTACTCTATCTTTAACAGACTGAAGATGGGATGACACAAACGGTGTTGGGTTAACGTTTGTCTCTAACAAGGCACACTGGATAAGGAAAAGTTCTTTAGAATTCACATTTGCAGTGTTTTCCTGGCTAAAAATGGTGTTAGTTAAAATACGGTTCAAGTACCTAATGATCGAGTTATGGATAGCAGTGGCCCTAAGGCTTTCCCATGTGGTTGTGGTTTTACCGGTGAGTTGGTGCCATAAAGTAAATGGTTCAAATTTCCAATCATTCTCAAGAGGCATTTCGCAAGCAAAACCTTCTCCATGAAGAAACTGAAAAATATTAGCCATTTGATCTTGGTTGTAGGTGTAGTTCTGGCCAAACATTCTAAAGGTGACAGTGCCTTGGGTACGTGGACCTCCTAACGGGTAGACATACCTAAAAGAAATTAGAAATTCATAAGCGAGCCTAGGGTAAGTCGGTCTGGTCATAAAGTTAAAGTGACATATACCTAGGTTCTTGAGAATCCATTTGACGCTGTCAAACTGGCCTAGAGCATGTAGGGCAGTGTTATCATGATACCTAGTGGGTAGAAATTTTCTCTTGATAAGCTTGTGGAAGCTAGTTCTTTGATTCTCCCCATCGATTCCTCTGGGAAATTTGATACCCGTGTAATCAATCTCGATTAGAGGCATGATGAAGTTGGGATGAGAAAAAAGAAGAAAGCGCAAAATATGGTGAAGAGATACAAGATGTTAAGAGATATGATGGTGGATAAGAGAGAAAGATTATGATGATTTATAGTGATTAGGATAATGTAGATGGTTAGGGGTTATGATAGAAGTAAATGGGAGTTAAGATATGTTTATGTGAGTGCTTATGAGAGAGACCAAAGGGTTTTGAAAAAGAAGCTATTGGAAAATGCACTAAAGGGAAGTTCAAAAGGGCGTTACTGGTTGTCTTACTTCCATGGAGAACACCATTAAGCAAATGGAAAACTCCATTTGCGTTAAACGTTCAGATTTTTAAAAATAGGTCAATGGCAAACGCCATTAACGTAATGGAGAACACCATTAGTGTTAAAAACATAAATTTTAATAGAATTAAGCGCAGACAGTAGGGAAAAAGATTTCTAACGTCTTAAGGCCACTGTTGTGAAGTAATTTTCATACTAATTTTTAATACGGCGACATAGAAGTACGATACTATGATAATTATATACAAGAGAACTATAAACAAATAATAGAATTCGAAATTGCATTAATAGAATTAACTGAAATACAAATCTTGTTCACAAAAATACAAATACGAATGAAAAACAGAATGCAACTGGAAAGTACATAACGAAAATATAAAAACAACTTTCCATTAGAAAAACAACAATAGTCCAAATACTAGAGCTAGCCATTATAGCGTGCAACACTGGTCTCATCACCACGCCTCAGAGAATAGATATGTTGAAACAAACTATCAAACTTCCCAGTCACTGTGTCTATGAAGCTAAGGAAATCCACTCGTAGAGAAGTAGCCTCTCCTCTAAGGTACTCAACTTCAGTTTGAAGGGCAAGGATATCAGTAGCAAAATCGGTATGAGGGTTAAACTGACCAGCCCCTGGACTTGAGACGTAGCATCAGGGAGGCTAGTCTCTAAAATTACATAAGGCTGAGGACTATAAGGTAGAGTAGGTGATTCACTTTGATCCTCTAGGACTTAAAACAAATTATCCCGATTATGAACATTTGTTTTCTTGTAGTTTGGTAGTGTAAAGTTCAGGACTACCTTGTTATCAATCAAGAATTCAAATATTGCAGGTCCTAAATTAGAAAGCATGCCTCTATTATAGCAAAATCGCAGGTGCATGGGTCGGATACCTCTAAAAGAATTAGTATGGCTAAGCAGGCCAATCGCATCAGCGACCATAGTGACATGACCTCCTATAGAAATGGTGACATGTGTCTCTCGAGAAAGCCTGTCAAGGTTGGCAAACATAAAGGCAGCAAGATTCATTGGCCTAACTTGGGAGGTACGATACATGATAAATAGTTCATCTTTGGAAATAGAGTTGATGTTATCTTCCTTACCAAACAGTGTATGGGCTAAAATCTTATGGAAATATCGCATAGCAGGATTGTGGATATTCTCAAAAAACATAGTGTGAGGCTCATGATGATAGTTTTTGGTTATTTATCCCCAAAAATAGTCAAGGTTAAGCTAGGTGAAGGCATCAGCAGGTGTCATGGTATAAGCATCAAGACCAGTTGGAAATCCTAAAAGGTCCTTGTGATACGGTGGGAGAACTTACTTGGTTTGTCTGCATTTTATCGCAAATGTTGCAGATAGCAAGAGTTGCCACCGACTTTTCTTTTATCCAATAAAGGAAAGGGTGAAAAGAACATGAAAGACCTTTTGAGAATTTTCTTGAGTTCGGGGGGTAGGTTATGAAAAGGGAAGGTGTTAGCAACCTTTTCATCCGTAGTTATCTATGGGCTCTTAATTTCTAGCTCACTTTGAAATGCTTTAGTGTTTGTGTGAGTTTAAAAATATTTTGAAAAAACACCTTAGTTCGGAAAACTTTGCAATGATTGTCACATCGTTGAGAATGTATAAAAAGCATTAGTTTTTGAAAATATTTGTTGAAAATGGAATGTCTTGAAAGATGTTTTGAAGATGCCAATGTAAGGAAATTTTGTAATGATTCTCGTGTCGTTGAGAATGTATACAAAATGTTTGTTTGAAAAGTGTTTTGAAAGTGTGAAGTGTGGAAATGGTTTTGTTTATGAGCAAACAATTACGAGAAATCTACCTACTCAAAAAGTATTTGTTCGTTTCCTCCTCCTTTAGATAGTGCTTGTCTACCATTAGTTAGTAGGAAGCCATATCATTGGATATGAGGGACGGGCGTGGGTCATCGTACAGTCATAGAAGGAAACTTGTAAGAATGTTTTAGAAATTGTCATAAGGGACTAAGAACATTTACTGAAGGCAATATTTTGAAGGGTCTTCGAGGGACTATGATCTTTTAATCAAGGGTCTTTGCTAAAACATCTCACATTCGAGGGACATGACTATTTTTATCCGATGAAACAAGTGTCGGTTACCCTAGAGGTGCATGTGTGCAAAGTGTTTTGTTTTCAAGTATATTGTATTTGAATTAGGGTTTTATATGGTTTGATTTTAGGTCTTGTCATATAAACCCTATTTACTAGCAATAATAGGGAAAATAATAAATTGCGGAATTTAAAATATCTTACGCTATTACAACGCTTTGGGAATGAGGGGCACAAGTTTTTGAATAGAGGGAAGAAAGCAATAAAAGCCCTAATTATCTATTATAAACCATAGATAAAGACATTTTTCAAGGCGTTTTGCACCAGAGATCTCGTCGAAGATCAAGACGGAAGTCAAAAGACTGCTGAAATGCAAGTTCATCCGAACAACTAGGTATGTCGAATGGATTGCAAACATAGTACCTGTTATAAATAAAAATGGTACATTAATGGTGTGCATTGATTTTAGAGATCTAAATTTTGCAACACCCAAGGATGAATATCCAATGCCTGTGGTTGAAATGTTTTTTTATTCTGCCGCTGGCTTCGAGTACATGAGTATGCATGATGGATACTCTAGGTACAATCAGATTTTCATTGTTGAAGAAGATGTGTCGAAAATAGCATTTCGATGCCTTGGAGCTTTAGGTACTTACGAATGGGTAGTAATTCCTTTTGGCCTAAAAAATACAGGGGCAACATATCAAAGAGAAATGAATTCCATCTTCCATGATTTTATTGAAACTTTCATGCAGATTTATATTGACGATATTGTTGTCAAATCTGTTTCAGGGAAGAATCACATAGATCATCTTCTACAACCCTTTGAAAGGATGAGAAGCTATGGTATGAAGATGAATCCTCTAAAGTGATCTTTCTGCGTAAAGGCAGGGGACTTCTTAGGCTTCGCGGTCCACAAAAAAGGAATTGAAATAAACCAGAATAAGACTAAGGCCATTTTGGAGGCGAAAGCACTAACAAACAAGAAGGAATTGCAATCTCTACTTGGCAAGATAAATTTCTTGAGGAGATTTATATCCAAGTTAAGTGGAAAAATGTAAGCCTTCTCACCCTTACTTCGACTCAACAAAGGAGGATTCGAATGGGGGCAAGAACAACAAGAGGCCTCCGACAAAATTAAAGGATACCTCACCAAGCCACCTATTCTGGTTCCTCCTTGTAGAAATAGGAGTATGAGATTGTACATAGCTGCATCTGATAGAACTTTAGGGAGCATGTTGGCTCAAGAGGATGAGAATGGTGTTGAAAGGCCCATCTATTATCTCAGTAGAGTTTTAAATGATGCAGAAACTAGATATAGTGAAGTTGAAAAAATATGTTTATGTCTTTACTTATCATGTACAAAACTCAAGCAATATATTAAACCAGTTGATGCTTATGTTTCGTATCATTACGATTTTTTCAAATATATGTTGTCGAAACCCATCTTGCACAGTCGAATTGGCAAATGGGAACTTGCATTAACTGAGTATTCACTAACCTTTATGCCTCTAAAGGCTATAAAAGGACAAGCGGTAGAAGACTTTATAGCCGACCACTCAATAAATGAAGAATCCTTAAATTACTTGGAGATTGAACCCTGGAAGTTATACTTTGACGGTTCCAGTCATAAAGATGGAACTAGAGTGGGAGTGCTAATTATTTCACCAAATAAAATTCCAACAAAATTCAAGTACAAGATCGAAGGTTCTTGTTTAAACAATGAGGCTGAGTATGAAGCATTAATTGTTGGCCTTGAAATCTTGTTGGAATTGGGGGTAACTCGGGTCGAAATAATGGGAGACTCAAGTTAGTCATAAGGCAAGTTACAAAAGAATACAAATGTATAAGAGAAAATATGATCATGTACTTTGTAATAGCCAATCGCCTGTTAAAAAAATTCGAAGTGATCAATATTCGACATATACTAAGATTAGAAAATCAAGTGGCTAATGGCTTAGCACATATCGCATCAGGGTATAAAATTTCAAAAGAAAAATTGCAACAAACGATCGAAGTTAAAGGAAGGGTAGTATCAACCAAGTTGTCTCCAACAAATTTGGAAACAAAAAAGTTGGGGTACGCTGACCAAGAAAACTTCGAGATTTCGTTCATAGACAATCTGACAGAGCAAGATCGGAGAAAGCCTATAGTAGACTATTTTCAAAGTCCAACAACTTCAACATAATGAAAGACAGAGTATAGGGCGTTGAGTTATATTCTAATGGGAAATGAGTTATTCAAGAAGACGCCTGAAGGAGTACTACTAAAATGCCTAAGTGAAACAAAGGCATATATAGCCCTTTCGACTACACATGCTGGAGCATGTGGAGCACATCAACTAGGCCATAAAATGAAATGGTTGTTGTTTCGACAAGGATTATATTGGCCTACCATGTTGAAAGATTGTGTTGAGTTTGCAAAAGGCTTCCAAGAATGTCAAGTACATACAGGCATCCACCATGTACCTGCAAGCGAACTTCACTTAATTGTGAAACCTTGGCCTTTTAGGGGATGTGCTTTGGATCTTATTTGAGAGATTTGACCAGCATTATCTAAAATCCAAAAATATATATTGGTAGGCATTGACTACTTCAATAAATGGATCGAAGCAATTCCTTTAGTCAATATAGACCAAGAAGATGTCATTGAATTTATTCAAAAGAACATTATATATAATTTGGAATCCCTGAGACAATAACAACTGATCAAGGATCAGTATTTACTGGTCGAAAAATGCAAGAATTTTCTACAGAAATGAGATTCAAGCTGTTAACATCTACACCTTATAATGCACAAGCCAATGGCCAAGTCAAAGCGGCAAATAAGGTAGTGATTGGCTTAATAAAAAAGCATGTAGGAAAAAATCCAAAGAATTGGCATAAGATGTTAGACCAAATCTTATGGGCATGTCGAATTTCTCCTAAAGAAGATACCAATACGACACCATTTCAATTAACTTATGGTCATGACGCAGTGTTGCCAGTAGAAATCTATTTGCGGTCAACAAGAATTCAGATACATTAAGATATTCCTTCTAAATCTTATTGGAATATGATGTTAGATGAACTGGTTGATTTAGACGAAGAGAGACAGAGAGCTTTCGGCCACTTAAGGATACAGAAGAAAAGAGTGGAAAAATATTATAATAAGAGAGTAAAACCCAAGACATTCTTGCCTGAAGATTTAGTGTGGAAGGTAATTCTCCCAATGGATCAAAAGGATAAGAGCATGGGGAAATGGTCTCCTAAATGGGAAGAACCTTTTAATATTATCCAAGCATTTTCTGGTGGTGCCTATGAGATCGAAGAATTAAGTGAAGATAAAAGACTTTTGAGAGTAAATGGTAAATATTTGAAAAAATATAGGCTTTCACTTCAAGAAGTTAAAATAATCAACAATTGATCTCAGTCGAAGTATATAGACAAAATGGAGAATTCATTAAGTTGGCCAAAATGGCTCCTAATCATTACATATATCCATTATGAGGGTTCGAACATTCGTTACATAAGCATGGTTGTACAAAAGAGAATTCTAATCAAAATGGAAGAGTAGCCTTAATCTGGAGGTATTTGATCTTCTGAAGTTCCAAGCGCCTTTCACACAAAGCCCTCGACTGATGGAGAGCTTTAATATTTTCATCCAAGGCTTGGGCTTGTTCAGCATACTTCAATCCACTATTAAGCTCCCATTGGATCTCAGAGTCATTACTGGCAAGAATCTCTTCTCAATATTTGTCATTCGCAGCAATCTTGGTCTCCAGTTCTTTAATTTGAGCTTTCATGCTAGCAGTACTCTGGTCGATCTCCTCGACCTATTTTTGCCTGGCTTCTTGTTATTTTGATAGCTCATTTAACCTCTAAGATGATTCAGCAGCAGTAACCCAGGCAGCAGAAACATGGTCATTTGCCTCTTCAATTTCTATATTAAGAGTTCTGCAGCGAGTGTAGTCAGTTGAAGCTTGATCTATGATCAAAGTCAGGTCTAAGACGATGCTAGCTATTTTAGGAGAAACAACAAGGAGATCGACAGCTTTAAGAGTACTTTTCAGAAAGAAAGAGGAAGTGGGTTCTCCCTCTAAGGTCAACATCAGATCCCTCTTGAAAATTTAAGCTTTAACCTTTTGAAGTTCTTCCTCAATGGGAAAAGCCGAAGTAGACTTACCAGATGCATTCGAAGCATCACGGCTTTGGTCGGAGGAAGTTTCTCTACTTTCAAGAATGGAGCTCAAATAGCTAAAAGGGTTATTCTTTTTTAGTAGTGCCAAGTCTTATTTGGTGCGGGATCCCGTCGAAGGAACTTTTTCATTGGTGGCATGATGCCGCATTATCAGCGTTGGCATTTTCGATGTTTGCGGGGTTTCCTTCCTCTTCTGTAGAGTTTTCTCTTTCAGCATTTGCAGGATTGTCCTCGTTCTCTGCAGGTTTCTCTGAATTATCCTCGTTTTAATCTTCTTCATTTTGTATGCCTTCCATTTATATTTTTGCTTCATCATCAGCAACTTCTTCTTCTTCTCCATGATCACCATCAGTAGACGGTGAAGTCCTCAAATTAGCATGTTACAAATCAAGATCTTCTTCACTAAGGACTTCATTATTTTTCTCCCCAATGGATGCAACTTGGTGTTCTGAAGTTTGGTTCACTTCACTGGATGAACTTAAAAAAGATCCCTTTGTTGAAGAAGGCCTATAAGTAGGATTTCCTTTGCTGTTTATTAGGGTGGTAGAATCTTCTGCAGGTGTGGGAACCTGTCTAGAAGTACTAGTAGTATCCTGAAGATTAAGAGATTGTAGTTAGAATTATTGCAAAATGATTCAAATAATGGTCTTCGATGGTCGAAATTATTACCTTGGGAGAAACTTCAATACCAGGACTCGAATTGCCGTTCTCACTTGGATCATTCATCCTGGAAGCTATTTCCTGTTCAGTTGGTTCTTGGCTGATGATGGGAGCAGGTCTAGACCTGTTGTCCATAACCTTAATTTTAGTTTTTGGGAGAGATTCAGGGATGGGAACTGGATTTTTTAACTTCTGTTTCTTGGGAGGCATAGGAGGTGTTTCTTCGTCATCACTAGAAAGTTCAATTTCTTGGACTTTTCTCTTTTTTGGTGTGGATTTCTTAGTAGCCTAAAGGAAAAAAGTCGAAAAAGTCAGCATTAGTGTTGATGTTTTTAAAAAAAGAAATTGATGGTGAAAAGTATTTACCTGTGGTGGGAGTTTCATAGACGGGTCTCCTCCCTTTGAACTTTCAGTGACCTTCTTGATAATTGGCTTGGAAGTGGTTCTCTTAACAGCTAAAAAACAAGCAAATGTAAGCCAGATATCGAAAGATTGAATTAAAATAAAATAAGGCATTTGCTTTGGGAAGAAAGAGTACCTTTCTTAATCTTAACGGAAACTAACAGAAAAGCATCTTGGAGATGGTTGGCAAAATCTTTGGTGTCGAAGAACTCCTCGTCGTAGTATTTCCTCCAACAGTCTTCGAAAGGGAGTGAACATAGAAAGTTAGGTTTGAAATCAAACAAGGTTAAAACAAATAGACCAACATATCTACAAATTTTCTTGGTGGAAGCCTCTTTAGAATAGTCTACATTATAATATAGCAAAGACTTTTCTTGAGCATAGATGGGATTTGGGAGCGTTTGAATAATGCCAAACTGGCAAGAAACAAGGTTCGGCTGGTAAGAGATCAAGCTAAGTTAATTCTTAGAACTTTTGAATCTCAGTGGCATAATCCTTGGGCATAGAAATGACTCCCAAACATCCATATATTCCTCTACATGATCTTTAGTTGAGGGATATGGTCGAGTAAACCATGATGGACCAACCTTTCAATTAGAAAATGGAGCCATGGTCGAAACAAACTCTTTTTGCTTCGCAAACATCATCATAAAGCTGGTAAAAGCCTTTTGGAATTGTTGTCCTTCATCTCTCGGAGTCAATATAGCCAAATTTGTTCCTTCGACCCTCCTATTGACAATTTCTTGAGCCTTCTCATTAATTATGTTCTTCTGAGGAAAAAATGATTCGAAGGTGGAATTAAGCCAGAGTTGGAGAAGCCAGAAAGGGCTGGAAAGAAGCAGGCTTGCTCTATTGCCTATAAATTTGAGTTGAGTCACACCATTATTGATGGACTTGTAAAGATTGACCAGGATTAATTCATTCAAACAAAGGTTGTAGCCAAGGTGAAGTTGAGTGGCCAGAGTAAGCATTTTCTTTGTCACTTGGAGTGACTTAGTGCAGAAAACAAAACGGGATAACCATAAAGCTAAGAAAGATGTATGTTTCAATTCAGAGACAATATCAGTTGATTTATCATGGAAGTGGTTGATGAAGGTGGTATAGGTAGGTTTCATGGCTGAAAACCCAATGGTTTCTTCATACTTATCATCAGGGTCAAAGTAATCATCGGTTGGTCGAAGGCCAGTGATGGCTGCAATATCAAAGAGAGTGGGTGTCACCATTCCACAAGGTAAATGGAAGGCGTGGTGTGTGTTGTCCAAAAAATACAAAGAGGACACCAACATAAGAGAATAATAAGCTAACCTAGTCTTCGACAACATGACTAGGTCATAAATTCCCATATCTTCCCAGATTTGGGATTAAGCTGCTTCTATCTTAACCAGCCACTCTGAGTATTCTGAGGTCAAGCTAGGTCAAGACCTGAATATTCTATTCCCTTTGTTCATGAATTGAAGGTTTATATTATCTTTCATCTAGAAATGTTGTTGGTTGGCAGGCGTTGCATCTTCGGGTTCATTTATAGGCTTCTTTGCGCAACCTATGGGTTTGAATCTAGGGTGAGTTGGGAAAAGTTGTTGTTTTGTTTAGGGTTTTCAAAACACACAGACAATGGACCAGACATAGCATACATTTGTCCAGAATACCTGACAAGAATGAGTACCTGTGATTTGTATGCATCGCGTTCTTCTTTGGTCATAGGTTCAGGAACGAACCTTCGTTCCCCAGACGAAGCAGGAACAGAGTTGGTTAGGAAAACATCTAGTTGTTGGCGTGAATCAGAAGCGTCTGTTGTCTTTGGGTTGTTTGGAGAATTTAAAAGAAAGGCCATGGCTTTGTTGGTAGAAATATTGTGAAAGAGATGAAGTTCTTGAGGTTGAATGCAAGGAGACAAAGAATATCAGACGTTTGGAAAAAATTCCAAAGGGAATGTTCATGGCTATTTATAGAAGTCAGGGAAGAGTGTTTTCCCTCAAAGTCATTTAATGTTGTAGAGTGAGTGGGACACATGGTGATCTTTGAAGCCGTTGTACAAACAAGTGATGGGAATGCTTGCCATGCTTTCCTAGATTATAGGGATAATGGTCATCGTGGTAGCGTATAACGACTGACTGATAGTGACGTATTGGAAAAAGTGTAATGGTGGCTCTGATGTCAGCAGTGGTTGGTAGAAGACGAAAAGTTCACTGTGAACTTATGTGACCAAGAAATGGACATGTGTCGAATAGAAACATCAAATAATGACTATTTCTTCTTGTGTCAAAATTGATATTCTTGGGGGGCAATTTGTTAGCTCCTAAATTCGACACTCACATATATTGGCCTTAGTGGCTAAAAATAGATTGAAGAAATCTAAGTTGAAGACGCTTCGACAAAAGAGTCTATGAAAGGAGTTGTGTCGAAGTCATCCTTGCTAAGAAGGAGAAAACACTTAGATAATTTTCTAAGTTAAAGACAGTTTTCGGCCGGAAAGCTCTTGTATCAGCAGCTAGTGGATTTGAATCTGAAGAAAGGAGGGAAAGGAAGTTCATTTGGCAGTTGGAAAAAGCGATGTGGCATGAAGATATGGGTCGAAGAGTATGCAGAGGACACTTGTCCTTATCTTGGAACGAAGAAATCGTTCGACAGTTACTTATTACTATTATAAATATAGGAATTTTGTGTAGAATTTCGTGTGTTCAACTCATGGTACAAGTCACTCAATTTTATTCAAGTACCCACTGTGAGAGAAAGAATATTGAGAATGTACGTTTGAATCACCATACTTTATTGTAATTGAAGTCTTTACATTCATTTACAATCCTTGCCATTTAACATTTCTTTGCAAACTTTACCATTACATCCTTTTAAATTACTGCAAATTTACTTTATCCTACACTTTACTTGCGTTTTTATCCAATTTTTACCTTCATCCTGCCTTTACTCTTAGTATCCCGTTGAACCTGTTCATGAATAGCGTTAAGACTCCTTATTACCCCAAGAACACTTAGCATATGTCCTAGGATCAAACTGATCGATCCTGTAAGAAATTAAAATAACCTTTTTTGGAAGATCAGCGGTTGTTTACTAATTTTCATGGTAAACAGTACCCCAAAATTTTCCCTCTCTTTTCTCAAGACACTTCTCATCAAAGATCTCAAATGCTCAAGGCTTCTCAAGGGTTGATCAGACAAGTTCACCTCCTAAGCACTACTAAGTCCACAAATTAGGGTTTTGGTTTTCTCAAGGATAATTGAATTTTTAATGCCTCAAATGACTTTCATGGTTCATTATAGGTCTCCAAGATTTCTCATGCCAAGTTTCAAGTCTTGCACCACAAATTTGCTCAGTCAATTGCTCAGATGACTAAAAATCAGTTATACTGGGTAAAAAGTTAATTGTGGTCAACATACAGTCAAACTTCAATATTTTTGGCCAACATAAACATTTTGAATTCATATTCATTATTTAATCAAGGGTTTATCATAATTACTCAAGCAAATCATTCAAATCATCAAAGGGGCAAAATTGTCAAAATTAGGATTTTGACTGAGAATGACTGATCATCGACTTTTGACTTAGTACATGACCCAATGACTTGAAGCATGATATTAAGGATTCAAACATAATATCTTGACTTGATTTCATGGCTCAAATCATTTCTCAGGATCAAGTGATTGATAGTTGAAATTTGATCAACTGATGAAAAGTCAACTGATACATAAAAAGTCAAACCTTGACTATTTAGACAAATTTGAATTTAAAAGATCAAGAATAATCAAGACATTCAAAAATATCAAACTTGATCAACAATAATCAACAAAGTCAAAAAAGTCAACAAAAAGTCAAGATTTCTAATACTTAGAAAAATTCAAGTGTTTTAACCTTGATAATTTCACTACTTCATGACAATTTTTTACCAAAATGCAGGATGATTCAAGGAAAACTTTCAAAATGAAAGTTGTAGATCTTGATGAATTCTACAACTTTTTCCCTTAGGGTTGATGTCCAAAAAGTTCTTAGATTTGAAGATATTGGCCCATGAAGTCATGACATTTTTGTATAAACACTTAGTGAAATTTTCAACAAGTTTAGGCAGATTTTTGTCCTAACTTCTTGGCTAATTTTCATCAAGTTCCAAGTTGATTTAGCCAAAGTGGTCAACATGATGGTTGTAGACAATGTTTCAAGATTTCCAAAATATCCAAGAACTTGAAGAGATCATGCTTGATCTAGGAGATTCGAAGAGAAGAAGTTGGGCATCCATTCTTGAGTTATAAGTTATCTTCATGAAGAATGCATGATCCAATCTCAAGCCATGTTGCATAAATCTTGCTTTACAGGCTTCTAAAATTTAAATCACTCCATAATTAATTTTTTACACAACTGATTGAGCCATTGTCCAAGCATTTGAGTCATTGCCCAAGTGATTAATCCATTTTTGTCACAAAGGTAACATTGCCATTTTAGAAAAGTGGCTTTAATAAAAAATTCCACTCTCCTTGAGCTTTCCACTTGTTCCTTCTGAACACATACAATCTCAAAGCCAGAAGAAACTTGTCTAGAGCCTCTAACTACTCATATCATGCTTGTACTATGCATTGAAACTATGTATTTCAAGTTTGCTTCAAAAACAAATTTCAAAACCATAACATGTGATCTCTTGAATATGATGTTTTCCTTCCCTCAAACCTTTCCTCTATAAATAGAGAAGTTATTTGCAAGACAAGACACGAGTTCATAAGCCCTGAAACACTCTCATACTGCCTCAAACCACAATTTTCATCAAAACACCATAACTTATCATTTCTGACCTTGAACTTCAAATTCACAATCCACTCGTGCGTTTTCACTTCTAATCAATCACAAAGCTTCCATACCTCATTTATAACTCATCCACACCCCTGTTTCATAACTGTAACTCCATTTTCATCATCTTCCAAACTCAAAAACAGCCACCTGCAACTTAACTTCTCCGGGAAGATTCAGGCACTTTCAGCATAAAGTAAGAGTTGCATTAGCTTCTTAGGAGTTCAGTAAAGCTACCCAGATCATTCACAACACCTCCAGGAGTGCTCAAACTCCAAACATGAGTTCCAGTTTTGAGGTAAGTTTTCTCAACTTTGAACTCTCTATACAAGCATCATTAATGATTACTTTGTAAATGAAAAATATAGATATCATTGCCCTGAAGCTAACCATGCCTTTAGTTTTCATTTATGTTGCATGAGTGATGCAAATTTTAAAGTTGAACTTTCTGAAAAAATTAGGTTTTATTTAGTACCAAACAAAATTTATGTTCATCTTTGATTTATAGCTTTAGTTATTTATATGGTTTAATTCATGGTGAAAAATGGAACAACTTTCATGTTTACAATTTTGAAAATAGTTGAGAAATGAAGAAGTTAAAGTTTTGGCCATGGTAATGTTCATCTCTGCACGCGCAAGGTTGAAGATGAAGCCATTTCAAATTTTAGAAATGAGTTTATTTTAATTTTATTGCAAGTGGTATATTATAACCAGATGAAACAGTCACCCTAGTGGCAGAGAAGCGCGCGCTAAGGCATTGATCTATAAGGACCTGGGTTCGAGCCCTAGTGGTACCCTTTTGTATTTTTTTCACATATTTTTTGCAGATCCAGCGCACCTGGTTTCCTTGAGTCCATCATATACCCTCATATCATCACCATTAGATCTAATTCAAAGAGGATCCAATGATGCACCTCAGAAGGCCATCCACACATGATCCATATAGGCGCTGGACTTCCCAGAACTTGGGCCTCATTCTTTTTTTGTTTTTTCTTTCTTATATCCCCCCCTTTTACTTACTAATAACGCAGGCCCAATATTTTTTTAATTACAGACATTTTCTTTTTTTTTTTCTAATTTCAAAAAGAGCTTATGTTGGGCCTGCCAAAAATTGCTTTTTCACACCTCTTTTACTTTTTAACACCCAAGCCCAATTTTTTTATATTCTTTATATTTTCTTTATCTTTTTATTTATTTATTCATTTATTTAATCAAAAAATGCCAAAAATATTTTTTTAAATAATTAGATTTATTTATTTTATTTTTCTTCATTTCTTCCAAACAAATAAAACTTCAAAGAGATTTTCTAACAATTAATTTCTCTTTTAAAATTAACTTAGATAGGTTATTCTATATTCAAATTATTTTTCCTCTTAGTTAGTACAATTAATTTTGATCTTAGTTTAATTAGGTTTACTATTTTCTTTTAAAATATTAATTAAATTAATTAATTTAATTTAAACCTTTCCATAAAAAAACCCTAGAAACAATTTCTTTCTTCCTCTTTACATTTTGTATATTCTATTATTATTCATATTCAATGGATTGTAATAGATAATTAGGCTTTATTGCTTTCTTCTCCTCATTCACAAACTTGTACCCCTCATTCCCAAAGCATTGTAATAGTGTAGGACATTTAAATTCTGCAATTTATTGTTTTCCTTATTACTGTTAGTAATTAGGGTTTGTATGACAAGCTTAAAATCAAACATTAGAAAAACCCCAATTCAAAGATAAAATACTTGAATCAAGCACACCTTGCACACATGAACCTCTAGGGTAACCCACACTTGTTCCCTCGAATATAAACAGTCATGTCCCTCGAACGTGGGATGTTTTAACAAAGACCCTCGATTAAAAGATCGTATTCCCTCGATGACCCTTCAATGTTGCCTTCGGTAAACGATCTTAGTCCCTTACGACAATTTCTAAAAACATCTTACAAGTTGCCTTTTATGACTGTACGATGACCCACGCTCGTCCCTCACATCCAATGATATGGCTCCTTGCCAAACAATGGTGAAGTAGCACTATCAAAAGGAGGAGTAAAAGAACAAAGACTTTGAGTTGGTAGATTGTTCGTAATTGCTTGCTCACAAACAAAACCATTTCCATACTTCACACTTTCAAAATACGTTTCAAACAAACATTTTGTATACATTCTCAACGATACGAGAATCATTACAAAATTGCCTTACATTGGAATCTTCAAAACATCTTTCCAACTACTCCTTTTCAAACAAATATTTTCAAAACCAACACTTTGTATACATTCTCAACGATACGAGAATCATTGCAAAGTTTTCCGAACGAAGGCATTTTCAAAATATTTTCAAAATTATACAAAACACAAAGCATTTCAAAGTGAGCTAGCAATTAAGAGCCGGTAGATAACTATAGATGAAAAGGGTGCTAACACCTTCCCTTTCCATAACCTACCCCCGAACTCAAGATAAAATTCTCAAAAGGTCTTTCACGTTCTTTTCACCATTTCCTTTATTGGATAAAAGAAAAGTCGATGGCGACTCTTGCTATCCACAACATTTGCAATAAAACGCAAAACACCAAGTTAGTTCTCCCACCATATTACACGCCCTGTTCAATGTTTTTAGATGGTTATTTAGGTGAAAATATGTCTTGATTTTATCTTTAATCCGTATGTTCGGGTCAGGAGCTAATTCTTTGCAGAAGACCTTCGAAATTGTCGATTACCAGAGAAAATTGCATGCTAAAATGGATTTTTACCAGTCTGTTTCTTGATATTATAAATATTGTAACTCTCTCAATTTTTATCGTATCAAGACAACTCTTGAAGTGTGAGATAAAAAATTTTATAAGCTTCAACTTTGCTTCAGGTCCCAAATTTGGATTGTGCTTCGAAGACTTTGGTTCATGGCTTGTATCCGAAAATGTGCACGAAAATGAGCTGAAATTGTTCAATACGGTGAAATAAGTCTATTGTTTCTCGCCATTCGAAAAATCATAACTTGTTCAATTTTTATCGTATCGGGGTGATTCTTTCGGCATGACATCACAAATTTCGTCGCTGACAATTTTGCTTCAGGATACACATCCGAATTTTGCACTGAACATCATGAGCTTGTGGTTTGTTTGCACGTCGTACACCAAAAAAGCTATAAAATTCTGCACTGTGAACTTTTACATTGCATTTCTCTTTGTTCAGGAAAGCGTAACTTTCTCGTTTTTTATCGTATTAAGACGATTCTTTCAGTGTCGCGTCACAAATTTCGTCATCAACATCTTTGTTTCAAGTCACGCGTCAGGATTTTACACCAATTATGATGATCTTGGGGTTCGATCTCACACCGTGCATGAAATAAGTTGAAATTTTCAGTTTTGGAGTCAAACTAAATATTTCAAATTTCAAAATTTCAAACACAATTCCACTCACAATTTCAAATCTCACAAAAACAAAAACAAAAACTCTCTCTCTTTTCTTTCAACTTCTCATAAAACTTATCAAGAACACAACTCACAAAATTCAACCAAAATTAACACAAAAATCATCAATCATCATCTCTTTCACTTAAGATTTCTGCGAGCTATCTCCCTCTCACCGCCTACCGCCGCGAACAGCTGCCTTCTCCCGCCAAAACTTTCGCCGGTGATTCGTAACACCCTCCATCCGTCTCGCATTCTTGCAGACTTCTCCCTCGTGTTTTCTCATTTCGCCGGCGACCTCACGGTACTCCCTCCGTTGCAGAAACTTTCCAGCAACTACTCATCTTCTCCGATCCACTCAATTCGGTAATTTCTCAATCTTTCTCTTCAATGGATTAGTGCTTTGAGATATTGAGTTGCTTAATTATGGATTTGAAGTGAATTTGCAGAATTGAATTGATTCTTGAATTGGTGATAATGTTGAGATGTGGAATTGGTTAATTAATGACATAATCGATATGGATCTTGATTTTATTCAGTAAAATTGTTGATAATTTTTGGATAGAGAATTTTAGATCTATATATCGATTATGGCATTTTGTTGAGATTTATTTCTGCTTTCATGAGTTGATGCAATTTTCGTGTCAATTTGCGGATGAATTCAAGTTTTTGACATAAAAAACCTCAAATCTGGAAATTGCATTAACTCTTGAATTTTGTTATTTGTGGTTTGAAATCATTGTTTGAATTTGGATTTGATTATTACAAAGTGTTTGTAATTTCCAAGCGGTAATACTTGAACTGATAAGTATTTTTGTGCATCCGCATGCGATTATTGAAATCAATTTTTGTCGATGTTGGTTCAAGCGTGCGTCGCTGCCCGAAAACTACAAACGCCTTGTAATTGGATTTTCAAAAGTTGTTTGATGCTTGTTCATGCATAATTATGCGTTTGTGGACTATTATGGTTGAATTATACCGTTTCCGATACGGTTTTCTGAGCATTTCTTTGTTACGGTGCAATGCTGCCCAATTATGGTAAGTTGAGCATAAGGCGACATTTCTTCGATGGTAAATGCTCAAGGTACTTGGTTTCAGTACTTGGATGACATTGGTGATGAGTTTTCTCGATTTCGGATCAAATTTTCATGTGATTCATGTGTTAATGATGTTTCTGCCCGGGAATAGTAAGTAGCACTTGCAAGGTGATTTAATTCACGGTTATGGCTTACTTGAGCTTCTTGGTGCGTTTGGTGGCTACCGATACTGTTTCGAATCGAGTTTATTATGACTTTTTATACACTTGCATTTGTAATAAGTTTCTGCCTGGAGTTTATGGTTATGCTTCCATTGTGCATTTAATTTCTTTTTCTTCATGATTATTCTAAATTGAATTGTGATGAGAATGTATAACTCCGATTTCGCTTCCTTGTTATTTCTAACATGTTTGTTGACTTGTGCAAGGTACTTTAAGAGCACTTTTTATCGATTACCTAATTTTTGGTTATTCAATTAAAGCATGTTATGTCACTTTATTTGTGGATTTATGGATTTGCTTCTGACGTGATTTACTTTGATTCTCATTTCATGAGATATATGCATTATTTGTGTTTTTGTATGGATATGAATTTTTGTGTGTGTTCTGTTTATTGTGGATGTGTCCAACACGAATTCTCATAGTTCTTTATTAATGCTTCGACGCATATTCTAACTATTTTGTTATTGATGCTAGCTTGTGCGAAGTTTTCCAGATTTATTCTGCTTTTACTTGCTTCCTACGAACACTTGTTCGTTTGGTATTATACTGATTATGGTTTATGTTTCCGCGTCATTTACCGCTTCTCTTCCCATGAGAAGTAGGAATAGAGATGCATAACTAGGAGTCCCTACTTTAGGTGGACAATTTGTTTAAAGTCCTCAAGTGAGGCGATGTTTGTTTGTTAAAGTCCTCGAAAATGAGGCGATGTTTTTGTTTGTAAAAGACTCTGAAAGGAGTGACTTCTTGTTGTTTGTTTAAAGACCTCAAAAGAGGAATTTTTCTAAATTCCTCGAAGAAGTCACTTCCCCTCCCCTTTTATCATTGTGCTTTCCATAGAGTAAATAAGTGGAACAGAGGGTTAACAATCGACCCCCACACATTCTAGTCAGTGTCGTTCCTAGCTCGCATTGTATGTTGATGCTTCGAACCGTGCCTACTCTAGTTCATCGAGTCAAATAAAGTGGAATACATGGGTCCGTAACCAACCCCCATGCTTTGTCATATGTTTCGATGATGTCAGCTCGTGTCGCTCGACGTTGATGCTCTGAGTTGCTACTCGATGTCGGTGCTCGAGAGAATCAAGTGGAAAGAGTTCCTTACTCCCACTTTGAGATCCATGGGACTCATTTGTTTGTTTCTAGCTCGCACTTGATATTTGTTTTGTCTTTGGCTTGACTTTTTTTGTTCACACCTTGTGCTTATGCTTTTAATTAGGTTGTAACATTTGTATGCTCCCTTAGGTTTCACTTGTTTTGTTTCCGATGCAAGTTAGACATTAGGATTGTAATCCATGAATGCTAACATAGGTAGAGATTTCCCTTTCAAAAATCAACCTTAAGATTAATCATTGTATGATAAAATTTCTATCAGGTGTTTGTTGCTACTAAAATGAACAAAATCGAGCTGAAAAAACAATCTAAGTGTACAAATATATAGGTCATTTTGTAGCATACCTAATGAAATGTCATTCCAATTCTCATAACTGTATGTGTGAAGAAAGACTGAATTGTATGACTACAACAATTTATCAAAACATTAAACATAAGTTAGTTGAAGATAGGAATGAAATAGTGAGACAACTAAAAAACGAAAAAGTCAGTTTTTTTACCGAATTAAGTATTGCCTTTTAAGGAGAATCATCCAAAAGAAATGTGCTTTGTTTCATGTCTTCCATCAAATAATCAACAACCCTGTCAACATATTTTCTGTAAAATTATCAAAAAACATTCGCCAATAAGAGACAAGTAATTAACTAAATGACATTTTATAAAAGATAGGGATTAAGTTTAAGAATACTTGAATCTTGAAGACCAAACAACCATATCAAATATCTCAAAGTAGAAGTTCGGAAACTCGAGATAAAAAGGTATCTTGAGTACTGAAAAATCAATCCAGTCATTAAAAATAAATTAGATCATCATGAATTTAGGAGAAGTCATGCTTCAAAAGAAGCCATGGATTATGATCTTACCTTCAACTTCATCATCCTGTCAATAACATCATATGATATTATCAAATCAATCAAATAAGGCACAAACAGAAAAACATCAAACACCAATCTTAAAAAGGAAACATCAATATTAATAATCAAATTTTAACAATCTTTAAAAAAAATAGAAAAATAAAAAACACTAGTTGTGATGCGGTGGGAGAACTGACTTGAGGTTTTGCGTTTGTGTTCACAAATGTTTCAGTTTAGCAAGAGTCGCCAACGAATTTTTATTTTATCCAAAGGAAAGGTCAAAAAGCACAGGAAAGACCTTTGAGATATTTTCTTGGGTTCGGGGGGTATATTATGAAAAGGGAAGGTGCAAGCACCCTTTTCATCCATGGTTATTCATGGGCTCTTAGTTACTTGTTTAGATCACTTGCTTTGCTTTTCCAATTGTTTGAAATGGTGCTTTATGTATGTGGTTTTGAATTTTTTTTGAAAAGAGGCCATCGTTGTTGCAACCTTTGTAATGATTCTTGTTTGAATGTATACAAAGGTGTATTGTCTTTTGAAAAGATATTTCAATGTTTGAACATTTGATTTGGGAAATGTTTTGAAATTGTGTTGTGAGGTGTGTTTGAAAATAGCAAGGATGTTTTTGCAAGTTTTTTGATCAAGTAACTAAGAGTTGTCTACCCTATCTACTCAAAGATCTTTCCTACACATTTTTAACCCTTTTGACAGTGTTGTTTTACCATTGCATTTGGTTAACAACCTTGTATTAGGATGTTAAACGGGACAGGCGCGGGTCATCATATTGACCATGATAGCAATTGTGCTAAGTATCTTTAGCAATTTTTGAGGGACTAGATCATTTTTGTATAGGCAACCAAGATAGCGTCATCGAGAGACTATGATATTTTGTTTTGTTTTTGTTTTGCCAAGATACTCAACATGCATAACATGCCCATTTTTAAAGGCAACAAGTGGATGAAACCCTAGGGGTGCATGTGTGCATTGTGTTGTCAATTGACATGCTTTTTGTCTTTGTATTAGTCAAGCTATTTGTTTTGATTTTGGATATTGCATACAAACCCTAATCTCTAGTCATGGCATATTTGAAAGCATAAAGTGCGCAAAATAAACCTAAGCTATTACAACATTTGATATGGGAAGGGGGATACAATTTTGAATGGGGATTATTTTGCAAGAAATTAAAACCCTAATATTTACTATTACATCCAAATTGAATAAATGGCACAAATAAATAAATAGCCAAGTATTTAAATGGTCAATTAAATAAATATGTAAAATATTGATGAATATGCAAAAAAATGTTTTTTGTTTATTTTTATGTATGTAAAAATAAAATATTTAATGTATATATAAAAAAAAGAAATAAAAAGATTATTATTTTTTTAATAAGGGTAAAAACCCTAATTTTCTTTTAAGAAAGTATATATATATATATATATATATATATATATATATATATATATATATATATATATATATATATATATATATATATATATATATATATATATATATATATATATATATATATATATATATATATATATATATATATATATATATATATATATATATATATATATATATATATATATATATATATTAATTATATTATTTATGTACAATAAAATAAAATAAAATAAAATATACACAAAATAAAAATATATTTAGAAAAAATATTATTTAAGTATGAATAATAAAAAATAAAGGTATAATATTTTCATGTATTATTTTCAAGTTTTCATTAAATAAAATAAAAGTATATGCTAATTAATAATTATTTTTATGTTATAAAAATAAAATAAAATATAAAAATAAATGTGAAAATTTATAAAAATATTTTTGGTATTTTTTATGTTTAAAAAAAATATAAAAATAAAATCAGAAATGAAAAATAAAATGAAAAATACAAAAATAAAAAGAAATGGGCCAGGGGGGTGCAGTCAGCAAGGCAGGGGGTGCAAAAAGTGAGCCAGAACCAAGCCCATCCCATGAACTTCATCTTCAACCTTTGTCAAAAACAAAAATGCGCGTCCTGTACAAATGTCCAGATCCTGCATACGTGCTCTAATGCAAAAACTCATAACATCAAAGTTGTAGCATTTTTCAAGACAAATTCAACCATATAAGAAACTTAATCTAACTCTCAAAGACCAGAGAGAATTTCTCTGGCCCTAATTTCTAACATAAATTTTTCAGGAAGTTCATGAATCAAATTCTCTTAACACGTTTAACTTAAATGAAAACTGAGCATATGTACAGCTTCATGGCTATGAATACTATATTTTTTATTCACAAACCTAATCCTAATGATTCCTAAATAGAGAGATAGGAAGTTGACAAAAACTCGTTTCAGTTGACTTCGTGTATGGCAATGTGGAGCTTTTCAGTGAGACCTGAGGTGCTTGGGAGCTTGCCTGAACTTCCTCTGACCTTCCCCAATGCTTAGTTTGCTTTGGATGTGCTTGAACAAGCCTATAGAAGTCAACCTGCACAAGCTGAAAACAGAAATGGTGAAGCTTGCAAATGGAGTTACAGTTCAAGGCCAATGGTTGGGATAGCTTGGATAGGCTATATAGAATGTGTTTGAACAGGTTTGGGGTAAAACGCACGAGCAACTTGTGAGATGGAAGTGGAACTGCAGGGAGTGCCCTGTTTTGTAAGTTTTTGGTGTTTTGATGTTCAAGGGTGTTTGAGGGATCAAAGGCTTGTGTTTTAGGCTCAATGCAATGTCAAGAACTTTTTTCAAATGCTTGCTAAGCTTGGTTATAATAGATGTGCAAGTTCCCTTGATTTTGGCAACTTTCTTGTATTTTAAGCAAAAGTAAGCCATGATGCAAGACAGGCCTGTACAGGCTATCTATTAGCCTGCACTTTGTGATCTTGGCCCCCTTAGTTTGTGGATATTGTGTGTTGTACCAGATCTTGTTCAAGGCTCAAGGATTCTATTTGACATAAAGCAAATTTGACAAAAATGGCAATGTTGCCTTTTTGCTATTTTAGGATTAATTCTTTGTGTAATCCTCCCATGACCAGAACAAAGACTCAAACCAATGGATTTGCATTTAATTATTGAGTATGGAAGGGTTTTGGGACCTATAATCAAGTACAAACAAGGCTGATTAGAGTTTGCAACTTGTATCAATATGAAAATGCCATGGATCAAAAGTGAGTTTTTGCCAACTTCAAGCCTTCGATTCTCCCTAACAACAAATGATTTTGGATATTTCTTGGACATTTTAGAAAGCTTGTAACATGCTCTACAATTCATATTTGAAATGAATTTTGAGATTCCAAGTGGAACTAGGTGAAAATTTCCATGAAGATAGGTCAAAATCCTGCCTAAACTAGGGCAAGATTTCACTAAGTTAAAAGTTTCATGGACCCTTGTTCCAAAAATCATAACTTGAGATCCAAGCTTCTTTTGAGAAAACTTTGTGAATAAAATTTGTAGACTTTGTGAAGGACTACAACTTTCATGTTGGAAGTTTTGTTTGAATCAAATTGCATCATGGTGAAAATGTTGGGCAAAGTTGGGAAAAATAAGAAAATTTCATAACTTAGAAAAATTCTCTGTTATGAAGTTTTTCAATTCTAAACCCTAATTGCAAAATTAGGTTTCTTGATGAACAAGTTTCATGTTTTGACACATCTTGATTAAAAATAACCCTTGGCACTTGATTTTAACCAAAAAGTCAAAGTTTGACTTTTCAGTGTACAGTCAAATTTTGATCAGTTGACTGAAAAATTCATCTGTCAATCCAATGCAATTGAGATTTTTTGAACCTTGTGAATAGGTAAAGATGATGCCATTGAGTCCTTGAATCCATGCTCGAACCCAATTTGCCATTGGCTAGGTAAAAAATCAGAAATTGCCCTTGTGCAGTCAAAACCCTAAAAATGACCATTTTGCCCTTTTGATGATTTGATCAAATTTCTTGAGGAGTTATGGTCCAAACTTGATCAAATGGTCCATATGAGTCCATAATTTTGATGTGGATCAAAAATTATGAGGTTTGACTGTAAATTGGCCACAGTTGACTTTTCCCCCCATACAGCTGATTTCTAGGTCAACTGTCCAATTGATTGGGTAAAAATTTGATTCAAAGCTTGAAACTTGGTAGAGGCAATCTTATAAGTCCAACATGAATTATGAAAGTCACTTGGAGCATTGAAAGTCCAAAAATCCTTGTGTAAACTCAAACCCTAATTTAGGTCATCAGTGCAAGGAGATGTCTTGAGCAGAGCAAAACCCTAATCCTGTCTAGAGTTCAAAGAGTCTTGTGAGGGGAAATCTTGATAAAATGAGAGGGAAAATTTTGGGGTACAACAGCTGCCCCTGTTCAATCTTCTTGAACCTGAAGAGTTAGATTGGCGAGTTTGCCTTTCGTGACTCGAAGGTAAAAGATGATTGGACACTAGAGTGCCCGTAAATTTGCACTCATCAAAATGTAGCTGAGGGAATGGGCTTAAAGATGCCATTTGGAGATGGTAGAATCTTGCTGGAGATGGGCTTAAAGATGCCATCCAAGACTGGTTTGTTGAAAATCAGGAGAAAGAACACCAGATTGGTATCCGTATTTGGAACGTATCTGAGTTGTATCTGGAGATTGGATTCGTATGAGCAAAGGAATGGCGTCCGTGTCTAGAGCGTATCTGAGTTGTAACTGTATTTGATTCTTGAATGAATATCAGAATGACTGCCGTGTCTGGAGGGTATCTGTATTGTATCTGAATTCCGAATGGGTGACAGAAAAAACATCTATGTATGGAGCATTTCTGGGCTAGGGATAAATTCTGAATGAGTGGCAGAATGGCAACCGTGTCTGGTGCGTATCTGGACTGTATCTGAAGTTGAAATCTGTATGAGTAGCATAATGACTTCCGTGTATGGAGTGTATCCGTACTGTAACTAGGATCTGGACAAGTGATAGAATGACTTCCGTGTCTGGAGTGTATCTGAACATGAAGTTGATAGTTGAATCTGAATGAGTAGTAGAATGACCGTCGCGTCTAGGGTGTATCAATACTGTATCTTGACTTGAAATTCTGAAAGAGTAATAGAATAACCGTCGTGTCTGGGGTGTATCCATACCGTATCTGATTGTTGAATTCTGAATGAGTAATAGAATGACTGTCGTGTCTGGGGTGTATCCATACTGTATCTGATTGTTGTATTCTGAATGAGTAATAGAATGACCTCCGTGTCTGGGGTGTATCCATATTATATCTGATTGTTGGATTCTGAATGAGTAATAGAATGACCGTCGTGTCTGGGGTGTATCCATACTGTATCTGAAATCTTTGAACATTTGTTAAAGGTAGCTTTTAATCTTATCCTAAAAAGGGTAAAATGTTAGCTAAAACACAAAGTTATGTTGCATGATATGTATGATGCAATAAAGTGTGCTTTATCAATGTTTATGATATATGAATGTAATGTATACGCATGTAAGCTAAATAGTTGTCTTTGCTGAGGAAAATAAGTCCTTGACAATTGAAGATAATAAAATCTTCGACTGCTGCCGGGGAAAATAAATCCATGACTGCTGCTGGAGATTCAAGATCTTTGACAGTTTCTGTGGGGATGTGAGAATCCTTCATGATTTTCCTAGGGAATAAGGAAAACTCTACCGATCTCTACTGGGGAATTAAAACCTGGGAGGCTTCAACTGGAGAAATAAGACCGAGAATCTTCGATCTGATGGGAAATAAATTTGTGGGGAGAATGTTTATTCTGTTGAAAGAGTTCTCAAGGGCTTGAATTGTATGTCAACATTATGAGGAATTATCCGAAGCTGTTGTCTGATTTCTAAGATAACTTCTAGGGGAATCTTCCGATTTCAAGACAAATCTCTGGGGAATTGGAGGAAACTGGATGGTCTTCCATCGGGGTTTAAGGGTTGAAGTTTTGGACTCCGTTGGGGAAGAAAGTTTCATCTTCACTGAGGGTTTGCAGTTCAAAGTTTTCTAGCTCCGCTGGGGATTGGGAGTTTGGAAACTTAGTTCTGATGGGGATTTTGAAACTTAACTCTACTGGGGATGTGTATTTCAAGGCTTTATCTCTGTTGAGGATCTGAATGTTGTACTGCAGGGGATTTCTTCTGGAATATCCTAAAGACGTTTTCCTATACTTTCAACCTATCAGTAATTATCCTTTCTCATTTCGTTTTATTTGTAAGCAGTGATTATATTCAAATGCATGTGCTCATTTAATAAATCATTGGACGTTTTCAAATAAAACATAAGTGTAAAAAGAAGCAAACAAATTTTTGCACTTTGAAGTATCTTTGTATTAACTTTGTGTAAGTATTTTGTATAAAGGAGACAGACATCCTAGTAAGAGAATGTTGTCATAAAATTGAGAAAAAAATTTATACAAAGAAAGATGGCTATGTGTAACAATTCCATGGGGTTCCCATTCTGCTATAGTCTTTGTAACTCTGAGTATCTTGTCCATTCGTTGCTTTGTCTGTAGATGATTGGATTGATCAGAAGCTTGGAGCTTGTCCGTGAAGAGATTGTCTTTAAAGTGATCCGACGAGACATAGTCATACGCTTTATTTCCCTAACTTTTTCCTGGACCGCCCTTTCGGGTTTTTAGTCCACCGGGAAACCCCTTTTTTCCTAAGTCGCCCTTTCAGGTTTTCAACTTGCCGGGTGTACAAATTTTTTTTGTTTTATCCCTAATTTTTACCTGAACCGCCTTTCGGGTTTTCGATTCACCGGGATGCCCATTTTTGCCCAAGTCACCCTTTCGGGTTTTCAACTTGTCGGGTCATTTATGCGTAGTATCTTTTGACTATGTATGCGTTCGCAGGGTGCGACAGGTCATCACCGTCCATGGTGGTCAGAATCATAGCCCCACCAGAAAATATGTTTTTGATCACAAATGGTCCTTCGTAAGTAAGAGTCCATTTTCCCCTGGGATCACTTTGCGGCAAGATGATTCTCTTGATTACAAGGTCCCCGACTTGATATACTTGTCTCTTGACTTTCTTGTTGAAGGCCTTAATCATACGTTTTTGATACGCCTGACCATGGCAAACAGCAGCAAGTCGCTTTTCATCAATCAAGTTAAGTTGATCAAGTCGGGTCTGAATCCAATCGTCTTCATTCAAACCAGCATCCTTCATGATTCTCAAGGAGGGAATCTGAACCTCGATAGGTAAAACAACCTCCATGCCGTATACCAAAGAAAAGGGGGTTGCCCCAGTTGAAGTGCATGTCGTGGTACGGTACCCGTGCAAAGCAAATGGTAACATCTCATGCCAGTCCTTGTAGGTGACTGTCATCTTTTGAATGATCTTTTTGATATTTTTGTTTGCAGCTTCGACATCACCGTTCATCTTAGGCCGATAGGGAGATGAATTGTGATGTTGAATCTTGAACTGCTCGCACAGAGCGGTGATCATAGTATTGTTCAAATTTGTACCGTTATCCGTGATGATCCTGTCGGGGATACCATATCGGCATATGAGGTTCTGCTTGATGAAGAGGGCAACCACATTCTTTGTAACGGAAGTGAAGGAAGCTGCTTCGACCCACTTGGTAAAGTAATCAATGGCCACCAGGATGAAACGGTGTCCATTGGATGTTGTAGGCTTGATCTCTCCAATCATGTCGATTCCCCACATCGCGAATGGCCAAGGAGCTGTTAAGACATTGAGAGGAACTAGAGGAATATGTACCTTGTCAGCATAGATTTGGCATTTGTGACAAGTACGGGAATATTGATGACAATCAGCTTCCATGGTAGATCAGTAATAGCCTGCCCGTAGAATCTTCTTAGCCATTGTATGATCGCTTGAGTGGGTGCCAAAGGTGCCATTATGTAGTTCATTCATGATCTGCTCAGCTTCAACCTTGTCCACACAACGGAGCAGGACACAATCAAGATTGCGCTTGTATAGGATACCATTGCTCAGAAAGAACTTGGCCGCGAACCTCCTTAAGAACTTTTTGTTGTTGACTGAAGCTCCTTCAGGGTATTCTTGTGCTTCGAGATACCTTTTGACGTCATGAAACCAAGGTCGGTCCACTATTTCTTCGGTATTAATCTCGTGACAATGTGCAGGTTCGTCCATCCGTTCAATGGTGATTTGAGGAGCCTCATTATCCCAGTTAAGTTTAAACATGGATGACATTGTAGCTAGCGCATCTGCCAACTGATTTTCTTCTCGCGGGAAGTGCTTGAAGGTAATCTGCTCGAAATATGGTAACAATGTCAAGACATGTTCTTTGTAAGGGATGAGGTTTGGATGTTTAGTATCCCAATCTCCTTTGATTTAACTGATAACCAAAGTTGAGTCCCCAAATACAATCAAAGATTTGATTCCTAAATCAATAGCAGCCTTGAGACCAAAGATACAAGCTTCATACTCGGCCATGTTGTTGGTGCAGCTGAAGCAGAGTCTAGCAGTGAAAGGTGTATGGCAACCTTCTGGAGAGATAAGTACTGCGCAAATACTATTCCCAAGTGTGTTTGAGGCACTATCAAAGTACAGAGTCCATCGGGATCCTTATTCAGGTCCGTCATACGGTCTGTTTTCTTCAATGTTGCTCAAGGTCATGTTATCCTCATCGGGAAAGTCGAACCTCATGGACTGGTAATCTTCGACAGCTTAATGAGCCAGATGATCGGCTAGCACACTCCCCTTTATAGCTTTTTGGGTCGTGTTCTTTATATCATATTCGGTGAGGATCATCTGCCATCTAGCGATTCTTCCGGATAGAGCAGGCTTCTCGAAGATGTACTTGATCGGATCCATCTTAGAGATCAGTAAAGTGGTATGTGTTAACATATACTGCCTTAGCCGGCGAGCAGCCCACACCAAAGTGCAGCAAGTTTTCTCGAGCAGTGAGTAGCGAGTCTCACAGTCGGTAAATTTTTTGCTAAGGTAATAAATGGCATGCTCTTTTCGGCCAGACTCATCATGTTGGCCCAGTACGCACCCCATTGAATTCTCCAGGACAGTCAGATACATGATTAACAGCCTTCCTTCGACGGGTGGCATCAAGATAGGAGGTTCCAGCAAATACTCCTTGATTTTATCGAAAGCAACTTGACAGTCATCATTCCATTTAACCACCTGATCTTTCTTCAACAGCTTGAAGATTGGTTCACAGGTAGATGTTAAGTGAGAAATGAACCTTGCAATGTAGTTTAGGCGTCCCAAGAAACCTATGACCTCTTTTTCAGTGCGAGGGGCAGGCATTTCTTGTATAGCTTTGACTTTGGCAGGATCAACCTTGATGCCTTTGTTACTGACGATGAATCCCAAAAGTTTACCGGACCTGACTCCGAAAGTGCACTTGTTAAGGTTCAGTCTGAGCTTATATTCCTTTAACCTGACAAATAGCTTTTGCAGATGGTCGAGGTGTTCTTCTTTTGTCTGTGAACGGGCTATCATGTCGTCTACGTAGAATTCAATCTCATGATGTATCATGTCATGAAACAAAGCTACCATGGCTCGCTGATAGGTTGCCCCGACATTCTTCAGTCCGAATGGCATCACTTTATAACAGAAGGTACCCCACTACGTAACAAATGTAGTCTTATCCATGTCTTCGGGGGCCATTTTGATCTGGTTGTACCCTGAAAATCCATCCATGAAAGAGAATACCTTATGTTGAGCTGTGTTGTAAACCAAGATGTCAATGTGTGGTAGTGGAAAATCATCTTTAGGGCTAGCCCTGTTTAAGTCTCTGTAGTCCAAGCACATTCTGACTTTGCCATCCTTCTTAGGCACGGGCACAATGTTAGCAACCCATTATGGATAGGAAGTAACATCAAGAAAGCCAGCATTGAACTGCTTCATCACTTCAGCTTTGATCTTTTCGGACATGTCAGGCCTCATTCGGTGGACTTTTTGTTTGATTGGTGGACAGTCTTCTCTTGTAGGGAGACGGTGAACCACAATATTTGTATCCAGTCCCAACATGTCTTCATAGGACCAGGCGAAGATCCCAACATATTCATTCAACAGTTGTACTAAGCGCTCTTTGACATTCAGATTTAGGTTGGCACCCACTTTAACCTCTTTTCTGTCTTCGGTAGTACCCAAATTGATAGTCTCTAACAACTCTTCATGGGGAAAAATAGATCTTTCTTCCTGTTGCAAAATTCTGGCCAACTCTCCAGGCACTTCACAGTCTTCATCACCTTCGTATTCGGCATGATTGACCAGATCTTCAGAGTCACTGAAGGCCATATCAGAATTGTTGCCCATGGAATCCAGAGTGGATGGGTACCTGCATTTCGTGAGTGTGGGTGTGTGTAAGGGATAACCACCTTTAAACAAATAAAAATGTAAAAAGAAAGAAAATGAACACAAAAGTTTATATATGAAAACGTCCGTGATTCATTAAAAATGGCATATGAAAATGAAGAATCAAAACCCTTACAAATGGACCTATATGCCCCGGGTAAGGCATAAGGCGAAAAGAGTGTACGAATTGTTTAATAATTATTACAGACCAAACAGGAAATGTTCAAAATATAAATTACTGATTGATGAAAGTAATGGGAACGAAGTCTTTCGCCTCCCAGTTGTTCAGTCCTCCATCATTGGTTGGAAAGATCCAGTCTTCAAAATTGCTTCCTTATTCATCATCCTCTAAAGCATGAACTCCATGATGAGTGATTTTTAATGGCGGCCCTTCAGCCCGGGAGCGACGCACAACCTTTTGACTAGAAATAGTGAAACCCAAGCCGAACTTATCTGTCTTGTAAGGAAAATCTGGCAGTTGACCCCATACTGTGCTTCCTCCTTCCTTGATCACAGCCTCCGCATCTTTAAGGGATGACATCCGGGACACAGGTTTGGTAATGATGGGCACAACAGTCATTGTCTTGGCTACCGCAACTTCAGGAGAAACCTCTTCAAAGTGTTGGAAAGGTGTTTCTATGAATTCACCATCTAACTCCACGTAGCGGAAAGAGTTAAGGTGGCTTATCATATACTCCTCCTCACCATGAACTGTTATGATTTTACCCTGGACTGGGTATTTGAGCATCTGGTGTAGAGAAGAAGTGATTGCCCCAGCGTAATGAATTCAGGGCCTTCCTAACAAGCATGAGTAGGAGGGACGGATGTCCATGACGTAAAATGTGGAGTTGAAAGTTTCCGTACCCACTTTAATTGGGATGTCCACCTCCCTGTGGACCATCCGCTTAGAACCATCAAAGGCTCTTACGATGATGTTGTTGGGCTTCAAAATTAGACCTTCACAATCTAGTCTGTCCAACGCTTTCTTTGGTAGGACATTTAAAGACGACCCGGTATCAACCAGAACATGAGCAAGAGTGGTCCCTCTGCACTCTACCGAGACATGCAGCATATCATTATGCTTTCTTCCCTTAGATGTTAGATCGACATCAAAGAATCCAAGACCATTGTCGGCTGTAAGGCTGGCTACACACTCTTGAAACTGATCCGCAGAAGTTTCTTGAGGCACGTGCGTCGTCTTCGGGAATTTGATCAAGGCTTTGGCATGAGCCTCGGAGCAGAGCAGTAGAGCCAGCATAGAGATTTTTGAAGGGGTTTTCCCCAGCTGCTCTACGACATCATAGTCACTTTTCTTAATTATCTTTAAAATCTCCTCCATTTCCTTTTGGGTGGTCTCGGGGATAACCAAAGTCTGAGCCCTCGTCCTGACGGGCGCTTCTTAGATCCCCTTACCTTTATCAGCAGTAACAGCATAGGGTATAGCTTTGGGAGTAATAATTTCTTTAATAACTGGACTTTGTACAGATATCTTGACTGCGCAGGAGCACTTGAGGGTCCGAAGATTGCCCTTGGAGGAGAAATCTCTGGAGAGAAGATTCTTCCGCTACGAGTGATCTTACTTGTCCCCGCAATATTTCCTATGTTAGGATTTTCTTCATCGGAATTTTCTTCAACTGATTCGATCTGCTTAACACCGTGGTATAAGATCTTTCCCCCATAATTCCACGGTATTATCTTGTTGGACTTATATGGCATAGGCCCTGACATAGTAATCTTTAGCGGTACAAACTTTGGATCGGGTGTAGTCTTAACAGGTCTTTTGGAGACCTTGGGAAGATTTTCAGAAATGGTGATTATAGCAACATCATTGATTGGAGTAACAGGAGTAACAGGAGTAACAAGAGTTTTCTTGAAGAGGATTTCTTAAGTATCCATCAGGCGTTGGATGCCTGACTTCAATAGCGGACATTCGGATTGCAAGGTTGAACAAAGGTAACAATCTTTTTCACAGCCCGGGAAAATCCCAGCTTTCAACAGATTCATCTTGATCATTGGAAACAAAGTCATTAAGTCATCAACAGCAGTAACATGAAGATCTTCTACAATAGCATGGACATTATGACCATGTTTTGGCATTGGAGCGGATATCACATTAGGTTTTTCAGGTGCGTCAAACTCCACCTCCTTGGCATCTATTAAATCCTGGATTTTGTTTTTAAGGGCCCAACAGTTGTTGGTGTCGTGCCCCACACTGTCTGATATGCACACTTTGCATTGGAATGATAGTAGGGAGGAGAGGTATTTAGGTTCTTCGACGCCTCTTTCAAGTTGGTAAGGTTTAACTTTAACAGATGAGGGAGAACCTGAGCAGATGTCATATTGATCCGGGTGAATTGCCTTGCAGGCCTTTCCACCCTGGTTTGGTTAGCTCTGGGTTGACTTCTTTGAGGTTGATCGACTGAGGAGTTCTGAATCATCACAGCCCCCACCGCTAGTCGGCGCTCCATTCTTCCTTGATTTCTCTGGGTGTAAACAGCAGAAACTTCTTTCTTGGCTGGAAAGGTCTTCTTGATAGCAGTGGAAGCAGATGCATCCTTCTGAATTTTACCGCTCTTAATTCCAGCTTCGACTCTTTCACCCGTCAGAATTAGCTCGGTGAACCCTGCAGATGAGCTCCCGATTAAGTGATTAAATAATGGACCTAACAGGGTCCCCAAAAACATATCAACAAGCTCTCTTTCAGACAATGGTGGTTGCACCCTTCCAACCAAATCCCGCCACTTTTGGGCATACTCCTTAAAGCCTTCATTAGAGACCATACCCATACCTTTTAATTGAGTACGAGTAGGCGCCAAATCTGCATTATATTGATATTGTCGATAGAAAGCAGCAGCCAAATCCTCCCAGTTATGTACATCAGATCTCTCAAGTTGATAGAATTAATCCAATTGCGTATCCGTGTCTTGAAAAAAGTGGACCCACAAATCCTTATCAAAAGAGTGAGGTTAGATCTTTCTGACGTAAGACCGCAGATGCATCTTCAGACAAGACAAACCATCGTATTTAGCAAATGTAGGCACTTTGAATTTAGGGGGAATGACGATCCCAGCAACCAACCCTAGTTCTTAGAAATTCAATCCAGGTACTCTTTGTACCTCCATGGCTGCCAGCCGATCTTCCAGATTCTTATACTTATCGTCCGCAGGAGGGTACTGCTGCTCAGAGTAATCTTCATCCTCAGACTCGGAAGGTATTGCAGCTCCTTTTCCTTTGCCCGCCCCTTCATCAGACGTCGAGGGGAAATCCAAGACTCTCCTAGCTGGGTTCTTAAATCTTCTTCCCATAGTGGCTACACCAACTCTTTTCTTTTTCTTTTACTCCTTTTCTTTTTCTAGTAGACCTTTGAGCTCCTCCTGACCCTTTGCCAAGGTCATGAGTAGCTGTTGGAATTGTGAATTCTGCGCCTGTAGATCTTTGACCATCTGCTTTATATCCATCTTGCTGAAATAAACAGCAGAGAGATAAGGAAAACTGGTGTGAAGACCTGTTTATGCATATGATGAATGATGTGTATTCATGTAATGCAATCAAGGATTCAGAAATTCAAATTTTTTGCAAACAAAAAAGAACGCACGTCATATTAATAAGACATAATTTGTTAGTACATAAATGCCCCATGGGCAAAAACAATACAAAATTCTAATGTAAAAAGATGTTGCGCATCCTCTTTGGTGCGATGTAAGTGTTGAGAGTCCGCTCTTCATGGAGTTGACGGGTAAGTTCCAAAACCTTCTTCTCACTGGCGTAGAAGCTGGCTTCAAAAGTATTTCGTTCTTCCTTGAGTTGTATCCAACTCTTTTGCAAATCTTCCAATGATGTTGGCATGTTAGGATGCAGGAGGGTGTATGGAACATCTCCTTCCATAACAGGCTCTTTGATCATAGGCAGAATGTAGGGGTAAGGCATCATAAGACTCTGGGCGCGGGTTCATACCCACTTGAGGTAAGGCTCAAGGGGGATGGAATTCTTGTGTCCCAGTGTCTTACTGTCCACTTTGTTGGGCATCCTCCAAGCTCGGATAAACCTTTGTCGGAGTCCTTGAGCATCGTTGTCGAAGTCAAAAACCAAGTCCGGAATCAGCATGTCATGAGGGCCATCCCTTCGGGCATACCCAAATTGTCTCAGAGCCAAATAGGGGTTGTAGGTATTGCCTCCCCTAATGCCAAGTAGTGGGACATTAGGGAATTCTCCGCAACGATCAATGATGATGACATTTTCTCTGGACCGAGAACACCAATGAACATCAAAATATGTAAGAGTCATCAATTGTTGTGACCACCTCAAGCCTTGATCATTCTTTAAGACTGACTGGGGAAGGTGAGAAATAAACCACCTTGCTAGAAGAGGAGTACAGCACATGAGAACACCTCTTTTCCTCATTGTTCGTGTGTAAAATGAGTGTAGGATGTCCCCAAGCAATGTAGGCACAAGATTCCGAGATATGAAAATCTTGACAGCATTCACATCTATAAGCTGGTCAAGATTTGGAAACAAGACCAACCCATAGATGAGGAGTGCTACAATCTCTTCAAAAGCTTGTAGATCTAGAGAATTCCAGCAGTCTTGTGCCTTCTCAAACAGAAACTTTGCCAAGAAACCCTTGACACCACCTCTGGTTTCCCAATGACCTTTGATATCAGATGGTTGCAAGTGTAAGGCTTGAGCAACATCTTCAAGCTTTGGTTCTCTTTCCGTACTGTTGTAGGGTAGTTGATAGAGAATAGGAATCCTTAGGAGTTGAGAAAATTCCTCCAAAGTAGGCACTAGTTGGTAGTCAGGAAATGTGAAGCAATGGTGTAGGGGGTCAAAGAACTGGAAAAGAACTTTCACCATGTCTTCTTCAATGTTGGAGTTGACCAAGTTGAGAAGTCTACCATGTCTTTCACTGAAGAGGGAATTCTCTGGAATCTTGGAAGCAAGCTCCTTGAGTTGAGAAGGGATCCTTACAAGGTTGACCTGAATAGTTTTCCTGCGAAGAGATTCCATTACCTACAAAAGAAGAACAAAGATGAAGATCCAAACCCTTGAAATGGTTACTGGATGCATATGATGATTTATGATGTTCATGATGTATGCACAAGTATATGTACAAGAAAATCACACAAGTTCCTAGTTTCAGGCTTGCATGGGGTTTCATTGGTAAGTACCCTTTTGAAGCTAGTTGGCTCAACCTGTCCTATAAATAGTAACCGGGTTCTAAGGAGCTCAATATCACTAGATTATTTTCTGTGTTCATTGTTTCAGTTTAGCCACTTAACTGGCGACAGAAATATTCCAAGAAAATAACCCTCAATGAGTGTAGTATCGATTATCTACCAACTTCGGACTGCACCAAAGCCGGTCATCTCACTACCCCTAAAAAGGCCAAGATGGTCAAGTAAAGGTTCTAAGAGTTCATTAGTACTTCATGACATCACTCAGTGGCCCCGTATTCTCTTTGATTGACTCAAAGGCTACCGGTACCCACAAATATGTCGCACTAATATAGCTATTGCTTCAACCATGTCGGTATACGCCGCACAGTTTCCACAACGTATTGCTATTTACCTATGAATGTTTCCCAAATCCGGGTAGAGGATTTTAAACCCAAACAATAGAACCAAATGTAAAGAAATCAAAGCAAACAAGGTAAGCATGTAAAGGTAATCTAAACCCTAAGGTAACCCCACTTTTAGAATTCTCCCCAGCAGAGTCGCCAGTTCTGTGATGCGGTGGGAGAACTGACTTGAGGTTTTGCATTTGTGTTTACAAATGTCTCGGTTTAGCAAGAGTCGCCATCGACTTTTTATTTTATCCAAAGGAAAGGTCAAAAAGCATAGGAAAGACCTTTGAGATGTTTTCTTTGGTTCGGGGGGTAGCTTATGAAAAGGGAAGGTGCAAGCACCCTTTTCATCCATGGTTATCCATGGGCTCTTAGTTACTTGTTTAGATCACTTGCTTTGATTTTCCAATTGTTTGAAATGGTGCTTTGTGTGTGTGGTTTTGAAAATGTTTTGAAAAGAGGCTATCGTTGTGGCAACCTTTGTAATGATTCTTGTTTGAATGTATACAAAGGTGTATTGTCTTTTGAAAAGATATTTCAATGTTTGAAAGTTTGATTTGGGAAATGTTTTGAAATTGTGTTGTGAGGTGTGTTTGAAAATAGCAAGGATGTTTTTGCCAGTTTTTGATCAAGTAACTAAGAGTTGTCTACCCTATCTACTCAAAGATCTTTCCTACACATTTTTAACCCTTTTGACAGTGTTGTTTTACCATTGCATTTGGTAAACAACCTTGTATTAGGATGTTAAACGGGACAGGCGCGGGTCATCATATTGACCATGATAACAATTGTGCTAAGTATCTTTAGCAATTTTTGAGGGACTAGATCATTTTTGTATAGGCAGCCAAGATAGCATCATCGATGGACTATGATCTTTTGTTTTGTTTTTGTTTTGCCAAGATACTCAACATGCATAACATGGCCATTTTTAAAGGAAACAAGTGGATGAAACCGTAGGGGTGCATGTGTGCATTGTGTTGTCAATTTACATGCTTTTTGTCTTTTAGTCAAGCTATTTGTTTTGATTTTGGAGGGGAAGGTGTGCATGGAAGGGAAGCAACCAAGATTACCCTTTGCATCAGAAGTAGCTCCAAGAGCAAAACATGCCTTGGGAGTAGTACATTCTGATGTGTATGGTCCGTTTCCAGTAGCATCGACTGGAGGGAATAAATATTGTGTCATTTGTTGATGAGTTCACCAGAATGACATGGATATCTCTCATAAAGTTCAAACACGAGGTGTTTGCTGAATTCAAAAAGTACATACTGAAGGCTGAGAATCTGAGTGGCCAGACTCTGAAAATTCTTAGAACTGATGGTGGTGGTGAGTATAACTCCACAAAATTCAGAAGTTTCTGTGAGGAGAATGGAATTGAGCATGAGGTTACTGCTCCATATACTCCTCAACATAATGGTATTACTGAAATAAGAAATCGTACTTTGCTAGATATGGTGAGAAGCATGCTAAAAGAGAATAAGCTTCCTCATACTTTGTGGGGAGAAGCTGTTGCAACTGCATGTTATGTGCTCAACAGATGTCCAACAAAGAAATTAAAGGAAATAGTTCCTATTCAGAAGTGGAATGGAGATAAGCAAAGTGTTAGTCATCTGAAGGTATTTGGTTATGTATGTTACAAACATGTCCCAGAAGCCAGAAGACAGAAGTTGGATGATAGAAGTAAAGGGATGTTGCTGGTGAGGTACCACAGTACATGTTCGTGCAAACTTTATTGTCCAGAAACTAACAAAGTTGTGTTCAGCAGAGACGTCATTGTAGAGGAATCAGAAGTTTGGAATTTGTAAAAGTCTCGTCCTGACTCTGATGACAAAACTTATGAAGAAAGGTCAGAAATACATGTTTTTGAAGCTAGTAAAGACTCTGACTCTGAAGAAGATACATAAGGAGAAGATGATTCTGACTGACTCTGATGGTGATCCAGACTCTGAAGACAGTCAAAGTTCTAGAGAAAGTCCAATTGTTGAAGCAAGTGCTTCTGAAGGGGAATGTTCTTGTGTCCAAAGTTCTGAAGGTCCGGTTCAGAGGCAACAAAGAGTCAGAAGCATCCCAAGAAGATTTGCAGAGTTTGACATGTTGCAAGATACTGAAGTAGACTCTGAAGGAGAAGTTATTCAATGTGCAATGTTAGTAGACTCTGAACCTGTGAGTACGAAAGAGGCTCTTAAGCACCAAGTTTGGTTACAGGCCATGAAAGAAGAACTTGATGCTATAGAGAGAAACAAGACTTGGAAGCTGACAGAACTTCCAAAAGGCAAGAAAGCCATCAACGTCATATGGGTTTTCAAGAAGAAGCTAAAGTCTTATGGATCAATTGGAAAACAAAAAGCAAGATTAGTAGCAATAGGCTTTCTAGAGAAGCCTGGGCTAGATTACTTTGAAGTGTTTACACCTGTAGCGAGACATGAAACAATCAGACTAGTGATTGCAATAGCTACTAACAGGAATTGGCCTCTGGTGCATTTAGATGTAAAATATGCATTTCTGAATGGTCCATTACAAGAAGAGGTGTATGTTTCACAACCTCCTGGATTTGAGAAAAAGAATCAGGAAGGGATGGTGTTCAAATTACACAAAGCATTGTATGGACTGAAGCAAGCGCCCAGAGCTTGGAACTTGAAGATTGATTCGCTTTTCAAGGAACAAGGGTTTCAGAAGTGTGAGTGGAGTATGGTGCTTATGTTCAGCACACTTCAGAAGGTAATAAGATTCTGGTCTGCTTGTATGTTGATGACATATTACTCACAGGAAGTTCTGAACAAGAGATAGCTGAGTTCAAGAAAGTTCTGATGAATGCGTTTGAGATGGCAAATCTTGGAAAAATGAGTTTCTTTCTAGGGATGGAATTTATATACTCTGAGAAAGGAATCATTTTACATCAGATGAAGTATGAACTAGAGCTTCTGAAGAGATTTAAGCTAGAAAATTGCAAGGTTACTGTAACACATGCTTATTCAAATCAGAAGTTAGATTCTGATTTTGATGGAGAGGATGTGGATGCTACAACCTTTAAACAGATGGTTGGTTCTCTAAGGTATTTGTGTATACCAGACCTGATATTTGCTATGCAGTTGGAATGGTTAGCAGATTTATGAGCAAACCAAAGTGGTCCCATTACCAAGCTGCAGTCAGGATTCTGAGGTATGTGAAGGGAACTCTGAAATATGGAGTGTTATTTCCGTCTGGAAGAAAGATCAAATCAGAACTTCTGAGTTATTCTGATTCTGATTGGTGCGGAGATAGAGTTGATAGAAGAAGTACTTCTTGGTACTTATTCAAATTTCTGGGAGGTACTATTTCTTGGTGTTCCAAGAAGCAACTTGTTGTTGCTCTGTCAACCTGTGAAGCTAAATATATTGTAGGTGCTCTGACTGCATGTCAAGCTGTGTGGATTCTGAACTTGCTGAAAAATCTGAAGATTGAGGTAAATAAGCCTCTGAAGCTGATGATTGATAACAAGTTTGTAATCAATCTTGCCAAGAATCCAGTGTTGCACGGGAGAAGCAAGCATATTGAGACCAAGTATCATTTTCTGAGGAATCAAGTTCAGAATGGAATAATAGAGGTTGTGCACTGTAGCACTCAAAATCAGCTGGCAGATGTTCTGACAAAGGCTCTCAAAACTGATCAATTTCTTGGTTTAAGAGATGGAATTGGTGTTGTCAGTTTTGGGTAAATATTAATTAAGGGATGGTGTTAGAATTAATTTATATTTGATAATTAATTAGATATTAATTTATATTTAGGAATATCTTTTAGATTGTTTATATCTTTGTTAGAAGATATATATCTTAGGTCTTCTTATATCTTTGTAGAAGATATATTTTAGATTTTATTTGTGTGTATAAATAGTCTAGTGGAGTAGGTTATTGTAATTCATTGTAAATCCTTATTTTTTGAAGCTATCAGTAAATATTCCTTTTTCCTTTTATCTTCCTTGTGCTCCAACATATATATCAATAAAGTTGGAAATAAAACTGACATGAAAGACAATAAACTAGGGTATGTCTCAATTATCAGGGGATACTATTAAGTGTCAATCATTTCCCAAAATAAAAGAATTTGGAAATTTAGAAAATTAAGTTTTTTTATACTTTGGTTGTGGGAATCTTATATATTATTTTATACGTATATGGAAAGACGTACATAAAATCATTAAGTAAACACTTGAACAATTCAAAATTGAATTGTTGGAGAAAAAAAGGTCAACCATGAGAATTATTGTAGAGAACAAAAGAGTTTGTACTTACAAATTAGAGATCTGACAATGAGGAGATTATTAGTATGTTTGACTCTGATATTTTAAATGTCAAATAGAAATTTTAATACAGAATAAATGAAGGTAAGTATTTATATCATTTAGTTACAATTCAATATAAGACTTTGTAAAAATCACTCAAGTTATATTTTGTAGTAAGACAGTCATATATTATTTCAACAATAGGTTTTAAAAGTTCAGTGATTTATAAGTTATTATTGTTGAAACTAGAATATATGCATATGGAATTTAAGTTAAAGACTCACTAATCAAAGACTTGACATATAAGGATTTTATTATGATTATTTTCACTAAGGATGTCTTACATTAGTGGGATTCACTCCTTTTTTATGTTTAATAATACTATTTTGATATCGATACAAAATTTATATTAAGATTATCTACAGAAATAATGTTTATAAAGTTATTTATGTTATAACCATTTATGTATCATTTGTGCAAATATTGAATTTACAAACTTTAGTTTGATCTCAATAAAGACTTCAGTTGGACCATTTGAAAATATACATGATTTAGAGATCACATTGCATGAAATTTCCATGCCACTCATCTGTATCGATCTATGTCATCAAGTACATTTATGTGGTGGTCGTCGGGGTTCTGTCACGTTATACATTAGTGACGACAGTCGTGATGCTTCCATTATTGATGTATGAGGTGGACCAGATTGTAAAGTTGAAATCTAAAGATAAATAGCATTTGGATGCGCGCCTAAGGAATTATGATATAATTATTAAAATATATTGGCCAAGTGGGAGATTGTTGAAATATTATAATAATATAGTCTTATATTAGTATTCCAATAATCATGTGGCCAAATATATTTATTTAATTATATTAACTATTTTGTCAAATAAAGTGCCTTAAATAATTATGTGATCAAATAATATTAAAATTCTATTTAGATTTTATCTAGGAATTATTTAATTAATTAATTAATTAATTGAGTATGGACTCAAATATGAGTGGATGTCGGGATGACCCATTTAGGAATAATGGGAATCCTAATCGGCCATCATACTATATAAAGACTATGATCCCCAATATGTCATACACAAGCAAAATAATCTTTTATCCCCGTCTGAAGAGTGTTCAATGTAACGCCCCGATATTTAATTATTTATTTAATTAAATATTATTTTGAATATTTTATTTTTAATTCGAATTTTTATCATTGAAGTCGGGATTATTTTATTAAGTTGGAATAATAATTTAATCAGATTTATATTGGTATAAGTAAGTTGAAGTGTCATTTTACTAATAAGCCTAGAATTGATGTCTGGCTTAAGTGTGGTGTCGCGAAGTAATAAGGAGGGTGTATTGGTTAGGCCCATTTAAGTTACTAAGAATTGAATAATAGTATTTTATTAGAAAATAGAAGAAAAGAGAGAAAGTGGTGTTATCAGAGAAAACAAAATAAGAAGAGAAAAGAGAGAATAGGGTTTTGTGAGAAGAGGAGAAGAACGAGGAAGCTACTGCTAGGGCTAGTTTCCAGAAATTCCATTGAAGCTTCTTTGATTGTTTTCAAAATCAAACCAGGTAAGGGTGGGTTTCTTATCTTATAGTGGGGTATATGATATTTTGTATGTGGGAATTTGTATGTGAAATTGTTACTATTTTATTGACTTGTGTTTGGCTTGTGTTGTTGTGATAATAATTGATTTGTGTTGGTTTGTGTTATTGTGATAAGCATGATTAATATTGTTTTAGTTATGGAACTGTCAAAGAAATATGTGGGTTGCTGTGTTAAACACTTGTCTGGTTTGAGTTTGGATTAGGAGGCAGAAGAATTACTGAAGCAGTATGGAAACTAAGCTTAGAAAATAAGTATAGAAAATAAGGAAAAAGGAATGAAACCTAAAACTGAAAGTGGAAGTGTCATCTGGCACTTGTGTTTATGGGGATTGTCGTTCGGTAACCTTGGAAGGAGAGAGAGGTTCTGATCGACACTAGGGCAAGGGTGGGAGAAAAAGTGCCACTTTGGCACTGTGAGGCGAGGGCACTTGCTTATGGTTCTCTGTTTTTCTGTTTTGTCTTTCTATGGCACTATGCTGCATAATTCTTAAATAACATCAGTATTTACTAATAACAGTATATATGAATGTCACTGTTTCTAGTAGCAGTAAATTAAATTTAGTTGCTAGAAGCTAGTTTTATGTGGAAGAATGGCACATCCATAGGTTGTCTAATAAATTAGTAATTTAGGGAGAACAATTAATCGTGGACTATATATATTTTAAATGGTTGAATTAGTATTTTATTAGTGATGAAAAATAATTTAGCAGTGAGATTAATTTAATTAAGTTGGCAAGTAATTGGAAATGAATCGATTAAATTCGGTATGTTGGTAATTGATGTATTTTGTGAATTGACCAAAATGTTGTTTTGTTTCGATATATTTGTGGTGAATAAATGTTGTGATTTACCCTTGATTAATTGGTAATAACTGTGATATGGGCCTTTGGCCAATGTTGAAGGTGTGAATTGTTGTTATGTTGACCTTTATTATGTTATTGTCGTTGTTGTGTTGCCAAGTTGTGGTTGTTTATATCATCGCATCGCATAGCATAGCATTAAAGTTGGCTTGGATTGGCATGTTCTAAGTTGAGCGAATGCTCACCATGTTGGCCTTTATTGGCAAGATTTATGTTGAGGGTTTATGCCTTATGCCTTGATAAACTAGCATTTTCTAAGTTGGGAGTTCTGCTCCGATGGTACCACATGCATTTACATGATTGAGTCGCATTTGAAGTCGTCGATTGTTGCTTATTTAAAGTGTTGTTTACGCACGGTAATGTTATAAGTTAAATTGAGGTGTTGGTGAATGGTATTGCTTTATGTTGATTTGGTATGAAGTGGTGATTTTACATAAACTGATTTCGATATATTATTTATCATATGTTCTATTATAGTATTCGATATCTCACCCCTTCTGTTTGAATGTTACACTTTGTTGGTAACGTGCAGGTAACCAAGAGGAGTAGCCGTTAGTGTCGTTAGTTCGAGTTTGATGTTATTTGCTCTGATACATAGCACTCGGGGGGAAATGAATGCTTGTTTTATTTTGTTGTTTATTTATCGAACTTTATGTTTTTATTTGAGGAATTACCGTATTGATGTTGTTTTATGATTCAAAAGATGATATGTCTCATATGGAGAATTATCATGAATTCGCTGTGTGATTAATCAAAGTTGGTTTATGTTATGAAGACTTTATTCATGAGTTGTGTTCATTCTGTTTTCTTTAAGTGTTATGTATCTATTCTAAAAGCATGACAGGTTTATGTGTCTCTGTTGAATGTGTAGCATCCTGATTATTTTAGAAATTTTTATACTCTGATTTTTCGTAAATTGCTTGGGGTAGAATTGGGGTGTCACATTAGTGGTATCAGGGCAGATCGGTCCGTCCGGTCAAGTTATTGAGTCGTAGTTGTTTAACAATCGAGTATTGTTAGTTTTTCTTAACCGTTGTTTATGTTGCAATGATAAGATAAGATGGCTGGGAGGAACGATGTTGCGATTATTGCTACTTTGCAAGTGATGGCCCAGGCTATGCAGAATCAGCCGATTGCAGACGAGAATGTCGGATCTTGTAGCTTGGCGAATTTCCAAAGGGAGAATCCTCTGGTGTTCAAGGGTAAGCATGATCTTGATGGAGCACTAGATTGGTTGAAGGAAATCGAGAGGATTTTCCGTGTGATGGATTGCACCCCGGCACAGAAGGTTCGGTATGGCACTCATATGCTAGCAGTTGAAGCTAATGACTGGTGGATAGAAATGCATGCAAGGTTGGAAGCTGCAGGTGAGGAAATCACTTGGATTGTGTTCCGTAAGCAGTTTCCGAGGAAGTATTATCCTGAAGATATTCGGGGTACGAAAGATATTGAGTTCCTCGAGTTGAAGCAAGGGAACAAATTTGTCACTGAGTATGCTGCTAAGTTCATTGAGCTAGCTAAGTTCTATCCACATTTTAATGGTGAAGGTGCTGAATTTTCTAAGTGCGTCAAGTTTGAGAATGGGTTGCGCTCAGAAATCAAGAAGGTTGTTGGATATCATAAGATTCGTATCTTTTCTGATTTGGTTGATAGTTGCAGGATCTTTGAAGAGGATAACAATGCTCATCACAAGATTGTTAGTGATAAGAGAGGCAAGAATCAGCAGAACCGTGGCAAGCCTTATGGTGATGGTAGGGGTAAATAAAGAGTTGCTCTTGGTCAGAGGACTAGTGGGGGAGATGCTCCTGCTAGGGTTGTATGTTTCAAATATGGGCAACCCGGTCACAAGAGTAATGTTTGTACTACTGCGGATGGGAAGAGGTGTTTCCGTTGTGGTAAGATTGGGCATACGATATCTGACTGCAAGCATAGGGAGATGATTTGTTTCAACTATGGTGGAGAAGGACACATTGGTAGTAATTGCCCAAAACCAAAGAAGGCACAAACTGCTGGCAATGGTTTGCTTTGGCTAGGACTTCGACAGCTAGTAAGGACAAACTCATCAGAGGTACATATTTCATTAATAGTACTCCTTTAATTACTATTATTGATACTGGTGCTACTCATTTTTTTATTGCTACTGATTATGTTGAAAAATTGGGTCTTGTGTTGTCTTCTATGGATGGAGAAATGGTCGTCGAGACCCCGACTAAGGGATCGGTGACTACTTCTCGTGTGTGTTTGAATTGTCCTTTGTCAATCTTCAGCAAAGACTTTGCTGTTGATTTGATTTGTTTGTCGTTAAGCGGGTTAGAGGTGATCTTGGGTATGAATTGATTAGAGTATAACTATGTTCATATCAATTGCTATGACATGTCTGTGAGGTTTTCTACTCCTGAAGAGGAAAGAGTTGGTTTATTGACTGGTAAACAGTTGAGGCAACTGATGCAAGATAAAGCACGAATATTCTCGTTGATGGTGTCGCTGTCTATTGAGAACCAAGTTAGGATTGATGAGTTGCAGGTGGTGCGAGAATTTCCTGAAGTGTTTCCTGATGAAGTTCCTGATGTACCTCCAGAGAGAGAAGTTGAATTTGCGATTGATCTTGTACCTGGTACCAGTCTTGTTTCTATGGAACCGTACAGGATGTATGCATCTAAATTGTCTGAATTGAAGAAGCAGTTATAAGAGTTTCTTGAGAAAAAGTTTGTAAGACCTAGTGTATCACCGTGGGGAGCGCCTGCGTTGTTAGTAAAGAAGAAAGATGGAAGTATGAGGCTTTGTGTTGATTACAGGCAATTAAATAAAGTTAAGATTAAGAACAAGTATCCGCTTCCGAGGATTGATGAGTTGATGGATCAATTGGTGGGTCCAAGTATGTTTTCTAAGATTGATTTGAGGTCAAGATATCACCAGATTAGAGTGAAAGAAGATGATATTCAGAAGACCGCGTTCATAACTCGGTATGGACACTACGAGTATTCGGTGATGCCTTTCGGTGTAACCAATGCGCTAGGAGTATTCATGGAGTACATGAATCGTATCTTTCATACTTATTTGGATCGGTTTGTGGTGGTATTCATTGATGACATTATGATTTACTCTACGTCGGAAGAGGAACATGAAGAGCACCTAAGAGTTGTATTGAAAGTTTTGAAAGAGAAGAAGTTGTATGAGAAGTTGTCCAAGTGTGAATTTTGGTTGCATGAAGTTAGTTTCCTTGGTCATATCATTTCTGGTAGTGGCATCGCTGTGGATCCTTCTAAAGTTAATGTTGTGTTGCAATGGGAAGCTCCAAAGTCAGTTACTAAGATTAGAAGTTTCTTGGGATTAGCCGGTTACTATAGACGGTTTATCGAATGTTTTTCTAAGTTGTCACTTTTGTTGACCAAGTTGACTTATAAGGGTAAAGCCTTTGTGTAGGATAGTTGATGTGAAGAAAGTTTTACCGAGTTGAAGAAGAGGTTGACGTCGGCTCTGGTTTTAACCTTAGCTAATCTGGGGGAACCTTTTTTTGTGTATTGTGATGCTTGTCTGATGGGGTTAGGTGGTGTACTCATGCAGAATAGTAAGGTGGTTGCTTATGCGTCGAGACAATTTAGGACTCATGAAAAGAATTATTCTACGCATGATTTAGAATTGGCTACAGTTGTCTTTGTGTTGAAAATTTGGAGGCATTATCTTTATGGTTCTATATTCGAAGTGTTTAGTTACCATAAGAGTTTGAAGCATCTTTTTTATTAGAAAGAGTTGAAAATGAGGCAGCGAAGGTGGTTAGAATTGCTGAAGGATTATGATTTCAGTTTGAATTATCATCCAGGAAAAGCTAATGTTGTGGCCGATGCTTTAAGCTAAAAGACGTTGCACATATCGGCAATGATAGTTAAAGAGTTGGAGTTGATTGAGCAATTCCGAGATTTGAGTTTAGTTTGTGAAGTGACACCGCAGAGTGTTATGTTGGGAATGTTAAAGATTAATAATGACTTCCTCAACAGTATCAGCAAGGCTCAAAAGCTAGATGTGAAGTTGGTGGATAAGATGATGGGAATCGATCGATCTGAGAATTACAATTTCAAGATAGATATGCAAGGTGTGTTGAGATTCTGAAATTGTATTTGCATTCCTGATGGTGAAGAGAGTAAGAAAGTGATTCTTGAGGAAAGTCACAGAAGCAGTTTGAGTATTCATCTAGGAGCTACTAAAATGTATCAAGATTTGAAAGGTTTGTTTTGGTGGCCTGGTATGAAGCGAGATGTGGCACAGTTTGTGTATGCTTGTTTGACTTGTCAGAAGTCGAAGGTTGAGCATCAGAAGCCTGCGGGGTTGATGCAACTGTTAGAGATTCCAGAATGGAAATGGGATAGCATTTCAATGGACTTTGTAACGGGATTACCTAGCACCTTGAGAGGACACGATTCGATATGGGTGATTCTTGATAGGCTTACAAAGTCGACACACTTTATACGTATTAACATCACCTATCTGATTTTGAAGTTGGCGGATATTTACACCAGAATAATTGTGAAGTTGCATGGTGTTCCTTTGTGTATTGTGTCGGATAGAGATCCGAGGTTTACTTCTGATTTCTGGAAAAGTTTGCAAGAGGCGTTGGGATCTAAGTTGAGGTTGAGTTCGGTGTATCATCCTCAGACGGATGGTCAGACCGAGAGAACTATTCAGTCACTGGAGGATCTTTTGAGAGCATGTGTTCTTGAACAGGGAGGTTCGTGGAATACTTATCTTCCGTTGATTGAGTTCACTTATAATAACAGTTACCATTCTAGTATTGGGATGGCACCTTTTGAAGCGTTGTATGGTCGAAGGTGTAGGACTCCATTGTGTTGGCATGAATCTGGTGAAAGTGTGGTACTTGGACCTGAGATTGTTTGAGAGACTACTGAGAAAGTGAATCTTATCCGAGAGAAGATGAAGGTTTCTCAAAGTAGATAGAAAAGTTACCATGATAAGAGAAGGAAAGATTTAGAATTCCAAGCTGGTGATCATGTGTTTTTAGGAGTCACACCTATGACTGGTGTTGGGAGAGCTCTGAAGTCTAAGAAGCTCACTCCTCATTTTATTGGTCCATGTCAGATATCGAATCGAGTTGGGAAGGTTGCTTACCGAGTGGTGTTACCGCCGAACTTTGCTAATTTGCATGACGTGTGTTGTACCCCAAAATTTTCCCTCTCATTTCTTAAAGGATCATCCTCGACTCTCAGGTTTGCTTCTATCAAGTTCCAAGTCTTGAATTACAACTTTTCAAGAAAATCATCCACAAGGGAAAAATGGTCAAAAGCACACTAAAAAGTCAAACTTTGACTTTTAGATCAAATCAAGTTTCAACAATTATATTTCATCAAGACATGAAATTGGTTCATCAAAAAATCAGAAGTCAGAAATTACTTTGAAAAAATCAAATTTCTAAACATTTAGAAAATTTTCTAAGTGTTAAGAGAATATGATACTTCAGAACTTCTGAGCCAGCCTCCATGCAAGTGCAGTCAGAAGTTGCAAACATGGTTCAGCACATAGTTCTTCGATCATAACATGACTCTTCAGCATATGCTTCGATCAGAGCATCACCCTTCGAGTTTCATTCTGGTCTTCTTCGATCAGAACATCACAAAACCCCAAAACCTTGTTTGAACAGCCTGTTGCACTGTTATAGCACAGTCCTGCAACCAGCTGGCACAACACTCCAAATTGCTGTTGATCTAGTCCACGTCTACATTTTTCTCAAACCCTATATTTGCATCAAATTAGCATACGAAAACTGTGATTAAAAAACAATGAAACAGTATACTAAAAAGGTTTAAATCCCATTTGTTCCCCCCCCCCCCCAAAAAAAAAAAACTACAGCAAACCCATCTATAAATAATTTTCTCCATCACACGTTCAAGGGGCTGGCTTTTGGAGAGAGAAAATTGTCAAAAGAGAGAAAAGAAAATTGTGAAACCTTCATAAAAATCCAGAATTCCTAAATAGAAAACCAAACTCTTGTTCTTCCCTTTGAGTCAAAGAACTTGGCATATTCTCTTTTGTTGCTCTTGCTGATTCCAGAACATTTGAAGGCATCAGTTCAAGTTCCAAGCCCACTCTCTAGGTTCGAGGTAAGTCTTTCTAACTTTGCATCTTTTCATTCAGAACATCATTAAAATATGTAAATATCACAGTATTAATGTTGTCCATATCATTGCATAAGTAGGAAAACTTTGGATCAGAACTTCTTGATTAGGGCTAGGCTCAGATTAGGGATTTGAACTTCTATGAATTGTTGTGCTTTTATCTTTCTGACCTGCTGTTTGTTAAATACTGAATAAATTGCTGATGTGCTGATTACTATGAAGAAGGAGTTGAAATGTGGCATAGAACCCATGTTTTTTCACTCACTGTTTTATCATAGCACAGAACTTTTGAGTTCTCCCTACACGTTAAACATACATAACTTCTAGGCTTTCTTACTGTTTTAACACACAGAACTTCTGATGCTCACTCACTGTTTTAGCACAACACAGAACTTCTGAGTTCTCCCTACACGTTAAACACACAGAAATTCTAGGATTTCTTATTTTTAAGCACACTGAACTTCTGATGCTTCCGCTCGCTATTTTAACACTCAGAATTTCTGATTTCTCACACGCTAATAACACACTGAATTTTTGATGTTCACTCACTATTTTAGCACAATACAGAACTTCTGACTTTTCGCTCACTGTCTGAATACCACCCAGAACCTCTGTTTCCTTTCCCTTTGACGTTTCTTGCAAGGCCTTAGAGTGTATCAATCCAGAACTTTTGATTCCACTGACATTCCTTTCGGAGTCACAACGTGCCTGGCTTCAGAACTTCTGATCCTTGTTGTTTCGCTTGCAGCAGCACGCTGTTTCTATCTTTCATTTATTTTCCTTTTATCATTTTCAATATTAATACTCTTTTTATCAATATAAAAAAGATATGAAAATATTTTCTTTTTACTAACTAATTTATTTCCTCTTTTTAAATCCATTAAGACAAAAAAAACCATTTTGTATACAAAGTCCTTTTTCTTTCTTACGTTGTACATTTCAATATGGTTGTAATAGTTAAATAGGATTTAAATTCTTGCAACCCCCCATTTGTGAAATATGTACCCCCCATCCCTAAAATATTGTAATAGCGTAGGACTTTTATATTTCCGTAATTTAATGCTTTTCCAAATATAAAATGCTAGTAATTAGGATGCGTATGGCAAGATATGAAATCAACAAATAGACAACCCTAATCAAGACTAAAATACATGCAATCAAACACACTTGCACACTATCACCCTTAGGGTAATCCCACCTTGTTGCCTATCGGGAAAATAGTCATGTCCCTTGAACATGGGCGTTTTAGCAAAAGACCCTCGATAAAAGATCGTAGTCCCTCGATGACCCTCGATGTTGCCTTCGGTAAACGACCTAGTCCCTAAAACGACATTGCTAAAGCGTCCCATAGGTTGACTTCTATGACTATACAAACGTCCCACACTCGTCCCTTCACATCCAATGATGATGCTTCTTACCAAATCAATGGTAAGATAGCAATATCTAAAGGAGGAGGAAAAGAACATCTAAGACCTTTTGAGTAGGTAGATTTTCTCCTAGTTGCTCGCTTGCTCACGACAAAAACATTTTATACATCAAGACTCTCATTTTGAAACATTTTCAAAAGACAATATTTTGTACGCGTTCTTATAGAGACGAGAACCATTACAAAGACGTTTTTTCAAAATACTTTCAAAAACTCACAACACAAAAGCATAACTTTCGAACAAAGCAAGTGATCTAGCGAGTAAACTAAGAGCCCATGAAAAACCATGGATGAAAGGGGTGTTAACACCTCCCCCTTTCATAATCTACCCCCCGAACTCAAGAAAACATCTCTAAAGGTTTTTTCTGTTCTTTTCATCCTTTCCTTGTTGGATAAAAGAAAAGTCGGTGGCAACTCTTGCTATCCACAACATTTGCGATCAAACACAAAACAAATGTCAGTTCTCCCACCGTATCACAGAACTAACGACTCTGCTGGGGACTATTCTAAAAAAGTGGGGTTACCTTATGGTTAGATCACATCTACTTGCTTTCATTGTTTGACTTGTATGCTTTACATTTCGGGTCCCTGTTTGGGTTACTGTTAAAAATCCTACACCCGGATTTGGGGACACCTTTTAGGTAAGTAGCAATAAACTGTGAGGGAACTGTGTCGGGTATACTGACATGGTTGAAGCAGTAGCTACGTTGATGTGGAACTTTGGTTGGTACCTGTAACCCTTGAGTCAATCAAGGAGAGTACGGGTCTGCCGCGTGGTGTCATAAAGCATCAACTGACCTTAGAACCTTTAAATTGCACAACTTGGTTAGTAGGACGTAGCGAGATGGCCGGCTTTGGTGTATTCACAAGGTCGACAGATACTTGATGCTACACTCATTGATATTTGACTCTTGAGTTTTGTTTGGTTGCGAATCAATCACCTATTGAATGAAGCTTAGGGGAAAGATCGGTGATATTGAGATCCCTTAGAACCCGGTTACTATTTATAGGACAGGTTGAACCAACCCAACTTCAAGAGGGTATGACCTTAAAACTCATGCAGACCTTAAACCCAAGGACTTGGTGTGACTTGTTTGTTGCTTGCTATACATGTGATTTTTTTTAGCATTATCATGATGTCATAAGCATGGCATGTCATACTAACCATTTTAAGGATTCTCTAGGGCTCATCTTTGCTTTGTTTTGTAGGACATGGCACACGCCCATAGGAACAATATCCAGATTAACCTTGTGAAAGTGCCTCTTCAACTAAAGGATTTGGCATTAAGGATCCCTAAAAGCTCTCCCTTCACTGAAAAACATGGTCGGTTTCTCAACTTGGTCACTTCAAAACCTGATGAAGAATTGTTAAAAGTGTTATTTCAGTTCTTTAACCCTTTGCACCACTGCTTCACTTACCTGGATTACCGGCTAGTGTCTACTATGGAGGAATTTTCTCGGTTGTTGGGGGTACCTATTCTTGATCAGTCACCTTTCAATGGTACGGAAGAACGACCAAAGCCCGAAGACATTGCTCGAGCTCTGTCCTTACAATGATCTGATGTCGTGACAAATTGGGAAACTAGAGGAAATGTCCAAGGAATCCCGGTTAAATTTATATTCGAGAAGGCTTACTATTTTTGGGATACCCTGGATTTACAAGCTTTTGAAGAGGTATTGGAACTCCTCATCTACGGGATGGTGCTTTTCCCTAATGCGGACCAACTCGTATATGTGAATACGATTAAGGTTTTTCAGTCTTATAATCGGGTGCCTACGTTACTGGGGGATGTTATGCACTCTCTGTATGCTCGCACCCTAAGGAGAAGGGGGACCCTCCTCTGTTGCACTCCTCTATTGGCTAGGTGGTTTATTTCGCACCTACCCAGATCTATTTTGAAGAATGAGCAGGGTATGAAATGGTCTCATAGGCTGATGTCTCTTACACATTCAGACATTCATTGGTGTTCACGGTCCTCGGAAGATGTTACCATCATTGATCGTTATGGTGAATTACCTGATGTCCCTCTCTTAGGCATTAGGGGAGGAATCACTTATAACCCTTGTTTGGCACTGCGGCAGTTTGGTTATGCAAGGAGGGATAGCCCTCATGATACGCTTATCCAAGGAATCGATTTCAACTATGAGAATGATACTCAGGGTTACCGCAAAAGGTTCATAAAAGCTTGGGGCATTGTAAATAAAATTGATAGCAATACACTGGGGCACAAGAATTCCATCCCTCTTGAGCCCTATCTCCGATGGGTACGAGCCTGCGCTCAAAGTATTATGATGCCTTACCCTGCTATCCTACCAATAATTATGGAACCAGTTGCTGAAGGAGATATTGCTTCCCTTGTTCATCATCCTGGCATGCCAACTGATCATGAGGAGTTACAGAAGTCTTGGGTTCAACTTAAAGAGGAGTGTGACATGTTTGAAGCTTAGTTCTATGCCAGCGAGAAGAAGGTTATGGAGCTCACTAGGCTACTTCATGAAGAAAGGAACATAAACACCTACATTGCACCAAAGAGGATGCGCTCCTGGGAGACCTAGTTTCTTTTTACTTTGATATTTGTTTTGTTTAAACTGTAAGCCTAAAAGGCACTCTTTGTAACAATTCAAACTCATTAAATACAATTAACGTATGTTTCTTTTTTGGTTAAGCAAATTTGAGCTTTTAAGAATCCTTGAAATCATTGCATACACATATCATCCATAGCATTGCGTAAGCAGGTACCATTACGGGTTTCTCATCTCCTTCGCTGTTTATTTCAGCAAAAATGTCTTCTGAACAAAGCATCAAAGATCTTCAGACACAAAATGCCCAATTTCAATAGATGTTCAAAACTCTGTCAAAAGGGCAGGAGGATCTGAAGGCCCTCATCCTGAAAGAGAAGAAGAAGAAGAAGAAGAAGAAGAGGAGAAGAAGAAACCTGCTGGTATCCTTAACATGGGTAGAAGATTCGGGGGGCTGCTGAAGAAATCAGTCGATCTGACCTCCTCGTCCAAAGAAGTGGAGAATCAAGAGAGGCAGACAAGGGAAGAGGACCCCAGTCCTGAAGTTTCTGACAATGATACCGACTACAATGATGATCAATATCCTCCCATTGAGGATAGATACAAGAAGTTAGAGGATCGGCTAAGCGCCATGGAAGTCCGAAGAATACCTGGGTTGGACTTCGAAGAACTGGGTTGGTGTCGGGAGTGGTCATCCCGCAGAAATTGAAGGCTCCAGTTTTCGCAAAGTATGATGGGGTGTCTTGCCCAAAGCTTCATCTTCGTTCCTATGTAAGGAAGATCCAGCCCCACACCGATGATAGAAACTTGTGGGTTCACTTCTTTCAAGGCAGCTTGTCAGGGACTCAGCTCGAATGGTTCTACCAATTGGACGGAACCAATGTCCGAAACTAGGAGGATTTGGCTGCTGCTTTTTACAAGAAGTATCAATACAACGCCGACATGGCCCCTACTCGTACTCAACTCTAAAGTATGTCCATGGGTGCAAGTGAAGGCTTTAAGGATTATGCGCAGAAGTAGAGAGACTTGGTTGGGAGAATTCAACCCCCTTTATCTGACAGGGAGTTGGTTGACATGTTTCTTGGGACGTTGTCTGGTCCATTCTTCAACCATTTGATCGGCAGCTCGTCAGTTGGTTTCACTGAGCTGATATTAACTGAAGAAAGGGTAGAAGCTGGGATCCAGAGCGGTAAAATACAGAAAGACAGCTCTTCGAGTTTATTAAAGAGGCCCTTCACTGGTAAGAAGGAGGCCAGTGTCGTTTATAGTCCGAGAGGTCAGAGCAAAATGGAATATTATCCAATGGTAAGTGTTGTAATGATACCTATGCTTGCGGCTTCCCCACAATGCAACAATCAGCAAAGGGTGGAGACCATAAAGGAAGTTCACCCAGATTAACATGACATTGATAGAGGTTCTACCCCATCTACTGAGATCCAATTTGGCAACCTTGAAGGAGGCTCCCAAGAATCCTAATACCACATCTCCTCGGTACAATCCGAACACTCGGTGTGCCTATCATTCTGAGAGTCCTGGTCACGATATGAATGACTGTTGGGCTCTAAGAAACAAAGTATAAGATCTGATTGAAGCCAAGGAGATTGATTTCTACGCTCTGGAGAAGCCCAATGTCATAACTGCTCCCATGCCTAAGCACAACCGTGGAGTTAACACCGTTTATACCGATTTGTTTGTGACCTCAGTTGATGAAGTTTATACTCCCCTTATGACTGTTAAGAAGAATTTGTTGCTGGCCGATTTATTTCCAGGTTGTGGTGAAGGTTGCCACATGTGTTAATCTCTTCCTTCTGGTTGCTATCTGCTAAAGACAGGTGTTCAGCGCCTGATGGACAACAGAGAAATTTTGTTCGAGAAAACTTTGACTCCTGCTGTTCCATTCGAAGATGTTGCTATTATAAACATTTCCTCCAATCCTTCCAAGGCCTCCTCGAGAAGACCTGTTAGGATTACACCCGCTCCGAGAGTTGCTCCGTTAATAATCACTTGTCCTGGTCCTGTCCCGTACACCTCATACAAAGTTGTCCCTTGGCATTATGGTGTCGATATCTACTATCATGGTGTTAAACAAGACCTGAAGAATGAAGAGGCTGATCCCGATGTCAGTAACATTGTCAGGACTAGTAGGATTACTAGAAGTTGAAGGGTTTTCTCTCCTGAGATCTCCCCAAATATTGTCACTAATCCTGTTGTTATTTCATCTGCTGTTCCTACCAGTACTTCTGTCGCTACTCCTGTTCTTACACTAATTATTACTCCTGCCGTAGAGTCATCTGGGACTAGAGGCAAAGAAGTTATAGGTGAGCCTTCCCGGACAGAGGCACCTAGAAAGATTATCGTAGAAACCTCTAAGCAAGAGATAGAGGAAATCTTAAAAATAATCAAAAAGAGTGACTACAATATGGTCGAGCAGCTGGGGCAGACCCCTTCGAAGATATCGATGTTGTCTTTGCTGTTATGTTCTGAGGCCCATGCGAAGGCTTTGATTTCATTCCTCAATACTGCGCATGTGCCACAAGAAACCTCAGCCGACCAATTCAAAGATTGTGTGGCCAGCTTAACTGCTGACAATGGTCTGGGTTTTTCAGATGTCGACTTAACTCCGAAAGGGAGAAAACACAATGATGATCTGCATGTCTCGATCGAATGCAGGGGCACTACTATGGCTCATGTGCTGGTGGATACTAGGTCTTCCCTGAATGTGCTGCCTAAGAAGGCTCTTGATCGGTTGGATTGTGAAGACTTAACCCTAAAGCCCAGTAACATTGTGGTAAGGGCTTTTGACGGTTCAAAGAGAATCGTGCATGGGGAGGTGGACATCCCTGTCAAGGTAGGATCTCAAACTTTTAAGTCCACCTTCTACGTGATGGACATCAGGCCATCGTACTCTTGTTTGTTGGGTCTTCCTTGGATCCATGAAGTTGGGGCTGTTACTTCTATACTACACCAAATGTTGAAGTATCCGGTGAAGGGGAAGATAGTCACTGTGCATGGTGAAGAGGAGTATATGGTGAGCCACCTGAACTCCTTCAGGTATGTGGAGATGGACGGGGAATTCATAGAGACCCCTTTTCAAAACTTTGAAGAGGTTCCCCAGATTTTGACGTCGACCGAGACTACCACCAGTACCAAACCTCCTAGGAAGATGGCTTCTCTCAAGGACGCCAGAACAGTGGTTGAGGAAGGTGGGTGTACCAATTGGGGACAGCTCCCTGATTTTACTCACAAAATTGACAAATTTGGTTTGGGCTTTACTTCAGGGGCTCAAAGGGTTGTTCGACGCGCTCGGGCTGGAGGACCTCCCCTACGCATCAGTAATCGTGGGGTCAACGCTATTGAAGACAGTGAGGAAGACCCTGACGTTGACAGCTGGATCTACCCGACTACCAACGATAGACCGAATAACTGGACGGCTAGAGATTTTATTCCAGTCTCTTTTATTCCACAGTAATTGTCTTACTTATGTTCTGAATTTGTAATGAACAATTTTTAAAACTTTTTGGCCTTGTGTCTTACCCGAGGCACAATGGTTCTATCTGTGAGGGTTATTATATGTCATCTCATATATCATCAATGAAGCATTGGACGTTGTTGTACCCTAAAATTTTCCCTCTCATTTTATCAAGATTTCCCCTCACTAGACTCTTTGAACTCCAGACAGGATTAGGGTTTTGCTCTGCTCAAGACATCTCCTTGCACTGATGACCTAAATTAGGGTTTGAGTTTGCACAGATATTTTTGGACTTTCAATTCCCAAAGTAACTTTCATACTTCATGTTGGACTTACAAGATTGTCCATACCAAGTTTCAAGCCTTGAATAAAATTTTTGCCCAGTCAATTGGAGAGTTGGCATGGAAATCAACTATATTAGGGAAAAAGTCAATTGTGGCCAATTTACAGTCAAACCTCATAAATTTTGATCCATATCAACATTATAAGCTCATATGAACCATTTGATCAAGTTTGGATCACAACTCCTCAAGAAATTTGACCAGATCACCAAAAGGGCAAAATGGTCATTTTTAGGGTTTTGACTGCACAAGGGCAATTTCTGATTTTTTACCTAGCCAATGGAAAATTGGACTCAATCATGGATTCAAGGACTCAATGTCATCATCTTGACCTATTCACAAAGTTCAAAAGATCTCAATTGCATTGGATTGACAGATCGATTTTTCAGTCAACTGATCAAAATTTGACTGTACACTGAAAAGTCAAACTTTGACTTTTTGGGCAAAATCAAGTGCCAAGGGTCATTTTTCATCAAGATATGTCAAAACGTGAAACTTTTTCATCAAGAAACCTAATTTTGCAAATTAGGGTTTAAAATTGAAAATTTTCATAACTTAGAATTTTTCTAAGTTATAAAATTTTCTAAGTTATAAAATTTTCTTATTTTTTCCCAACTTTGCCCAACATTTTCACCATGATGAAATTGGATTCAAACAAAACTTACAACATGAAAGTTGTAGTCCTCCACAAAAGCTACAACTTTGATTCACAAAGTTTTCCCAAAAGAATCTTGGATCTCAAGTTATGATTTTTGGAACAAGGGTCCATGAAACTTTTAACTTAGTGAAATTTTGCCCTAGTTTAGGCAGGATTTTGACCTATCTTCATGGAAATTTTTCACATAGATCCACTTGGAATATCAAAATGCATTTCAAATATGGGTTGTATATAATGTTACAAGCTTTCCAAAATGTCAAATAACTCTCCAAAATCATTTGTGGTTAGGGAGAATCGAAGGCTTGAAGTTGGCAAAAACTCACTTTTGATCCATGGCATGTTCATATTGATACAAGTTGCAACCTCTAATCAGCCTTGTTTGTACTAGATTACATGTCCCAAAACCCTTCCATACTCAATAATTAAATACAAATCCATTGGTCTAAGGCTTTGTTTTGGTCATTAGAGGATTATACAATAGATTAATCAAAAAATGGTAAAAGGTACATTACCATTTTTGTCAAAATCTTGCTTTATGTCAAATAGAATCCTTGAGCCTTGAACAAGATCTTGTAATGCACACAATATCTGTAACACCCCGTTTTCAATTAATTGATTTATTTATATTTGGGAATTTATTTTATTAGAATTAATAAAATAAAAAGAATTATTATTTTGGAATATTTGAGGAAAATAAAAGAAATAAGGAATATTGGGATTTTTAAGTCATTGGGCTTAGATGTGGATTAGTAAAGAGTGGGGGTGCATAGAAATAAAGTTATGTTTGGGACTTAGGCCATTTTCTCATTTTTTGGTTTTCACGTAAGAACAGAAGTTGGGATTTGGGAAAACAGAGCTCTGAAGGACGGAGAACGAAGATCATCGCCAAGAACCCAAAGCGGCTAATTGATAAGGTAAGGGGGGTTTATACTCGAATTATATTTGTTTATGGGTTTATGTGCGGTTGATTCGGGTAATCGTAGGAAATCCCAATTGTTAGGTGTTTCTAGGGATCGATAACTGTAGGACTGAATATTGTTAGAAAAGGGTTAGGTTCCCAATTTTATGAATCGATTAAGAGTTTTAGGCCCCAAATGAGGAATTGGGATATGATCGTGAATTTACCTTGGAAGTTGTAGGGATAACCTCAGTGTCAGTAGAATTCCCCAAAGGGACGGTTAATCCCCGGTTAAGGTTACTATATTGATTGTTAGTACTTTTGGATATGGTGGTGTTGTCGTAAATTGTACAAACCTGATGTCGTTAGGTACCGAATTACGCGTTTGGCGGGCGTTTCCCCGCGTTTTGGACTGTTGTTTTCTGAGCTGCTGCAGGTTCAGGAAGGTCCTGTGCGCGCTCAGCAACACGGGCCGTGTTGCACGACACGGGTGCCCGTGTTGCTCCTCTGAGTTGGAAGGGGTGTGCTCCTGGTGGCACGACACGGGCCGTGTTGCACAACACGGGTACCCGTGTCAGAGCCCCTGTACTGATGAAATTAAATTGTGCATTTTTCTGGACGTTCTGCACAACACGGGCCGTGTTGCGCAACACGGGTGCCCGTGTTGCTCTGCTGTGATGAGTTTCTGAATTTTTGATTTCAGTGTTTTGATGTCGGATTTTTATTGCCATGCTTTGAGATATGTATCGAGCATGAATTGTGATATAATTGATGTGATTGGTTGATGTTTGAATAGTATGCTGAGTGATTACATGCTATTCGTAACTTGATATGATTGATGTTTAAATAGTATGCTGAGTGATTACATGCTATTCATATCATGTTATGTTGATATTGTTGATGTGCATGATATGTTGATCGATGTTCATAGTATGCTGAGTGTTACATACTTACATATCATGTTGCATTTGTTAATTCCCATTGTGTGGAATTAACATGGTGGCCAATATACGTGTCCGCGATTTAATGGAACGTTGAGGTGGTAGCCGTGTCCGCGATATAATGGAACGGTGAGTTATCCGTGACCCGCGATTTAATGGGGCGGTGTAGTGGTACCACATGCATGGGTGTGTTGCATTAACTTGAATATAACATGAATGGATGATTTTTCCAATGTTATATTTGATTGTTTGTATGCATGTGTGATTGATAAATGGTTGATGATGTTTGATGAAGATTTGCAAATATGAAAGGCAATATGTCATGGATATATGAATTGTAAAGATTGTGTAAATTATGAAATACGCTAACTATTGGGTGATGCTTATGATTTCGTGAATTGATTGTATGAACGTATAATCAAATGTATATTTGAGAAGCTCACCCTTACTGTTGATTATTTCAGATTAAGGAGCTTCGTTCAGGTGCTTGGCGAAGGCTTATCGTGTCTAGTTTAGTTTCGTTTTAGTATGTCCGGGTCATGCTCTGATAGTTGTAACTCCGGGAACGTTTGGTTGTCGAGCTGCTTCAGTCAGACTCGTTATTTCCCTTTTTATTTGTTATGATATGATGTTGACTTTCCAGGTGTTAATCCCTGATGACTTTGAAAAATATTATAACATTGATTTTATTTATTAAAGTATTCCGCTGTGTAAACATGTATGAGTTACTACTAAAATTATGCATGACAGGGATTTATTTTATTAAAAGAGAATTGTAGCATTCCTCGATTATTACATGTACTCTGAGTTTATAATTTTTAATATTTGCGAAAATTATATGCGGGTTTTAGAGGGTGTTACAATAGTGGTATCAGAGCATAGTCGGTCGTTGTGACCAGAGTCTTGAGTCAGTCATTCCTTTTCGTATGCGACTAGTGCAAGGTAACACTGTCGATACTGTATTCTGATGTGGAGTATGTTTTAATTCTCAGGAATATGGCTGGAAGAGGTAATGGACGAAATGATGCTGCACTAGCTGAGGCTTTGGGGATGTTAGCTGGTGTACTTGCTGGAAACCCAACTGGAGGCGTGATTGGTGCTGATAGGCAATTGGGAAATTTCCAAAGGAACAATCCTCCGTTGTTCAAAGGTACACATGACCCTGAAGGTGCTCAGAAGTGGCTGAAGGAAATCGAAAGGATTTTCCGTGTGATTGATTGTGCTGAAGATCTGAAAGTCAGATATGGTACGCATATGTTGGCAGAAGAGGCCGACGACTGGTGGGTTGCCACAAGGACTGAAATGGTTCAGGATGGAGAGGCACTGACTTGGGCTAACTTCAGAAGGGCTTTTCTGAGGAGGTACTTTCCTGAAGATGTTCGGGGAAGAAAGGAAATTGAGTTTTTGGAGCTTAAGCAGGGCAATCTGACCGTTAGTGAGTATGCTACTAAGTTCACTGAGCTGGCAAAGTATTATGCGCACTACAACAATGATGAGGCTGGAGAATTCTCTAAATGTATCAAATTTGAGAATGGTCTCCGAGATGAGATTAAGCAGGGAATCAGGTACCAGCGTATTCGTAGATTTTCTGATCTGGTGGATTGTAGCAGAATCTTGGAAGAAGATATTACCAAGAATCGGTCGTCTCACTCTCGTGGGGCTGTTGACAAAAGAGGAAAGCAACATATGGACCGTGGCAAGCCGTATGGTAGAGATAACCAGAGATCAGGCGGTTGGAAAAGGCCTAGTGGGGGAGATTCTAAGGCTCCTATCAGATGCTACAGGTGTGGTGAGTCTGGTCATCACATTCGAGATTGCAAGAGTGATGAGAAGAAGTGCTATAAGTGTGGAAAGGCTGGTCATTTGTCTATTAATTGCAAAGGGAAGTCTGTTACTTGTTACAATTGTGGCGAAGAAGGTCACATTCGTCCGCAGTGTCCTAAGCCTAGGAAGGATCAGTCAAGTGGAAGAGTGTTCGCTTTGTCTGGATCTGAGACTACTCCAGAGGATCGGTTGATTAAAGGTACGTGTTTTATTCATGGCACACCTTTAGTTGCAATTATTGATACTGGTGCAACTCATTCTTTCATTTCTTTGGATTGTGCTGAGAGGTTGAAACTGGACATATCTAGTATGCAAGGTAGCATGGTTGTTGATACTCCTGCATCGGGTTCAGTGACAACTTCACTTGTATGTAGGAATTGTCCTATTGAGATTTTTGGTAGAAGTTTCGGTATGGATTTAGTGTGCCTACCGCTTGAACAAATTGATATTATCCTTGGGATGAACTGGTTGGAATTCAACCGGGTTCATCTGAACTGTTTTGCTAAGACGGTGATTTTCCCAGAAGCAGTTGGTGTCGAGAATTTGACTATGACTGCTAGGCAGGTACAAGAAGCAATGGAAGATGGTGCTAATGTGTTTATGTTACTTGCTTCATTAGATGCAACAGGAAAGGTCAGGAGTGGCGAATTGCCAGTGGTGTGTGATTTTCCAGAAGTCTTTCCGGATGATGTTGGTGAGTTACCTCCTGAGAGAGAAGTGGAATTTTCTATAGATTTAATTCCTGGTACGAGACCGGTGTCGATGGCGCCATATCGTATGTCTGCGTCTGAGTTGGCTGAATTGAAGAGTCAGTTGGAAGATTTACTGGAGAAGAAGTTTATTCGTCCAAGTGTTTCGCCTTGGGGTGCTCCGGTATTGTTGGTTAAGAAGAAAGAAGGTTCTATGAGACTGTGTGTTGATTACAGGCAATTGAACAAGGTAACCATTAAGAATCGGTATCCGTTACCGAGGATTGATGATTTGATGGATCAACTAATTGGAGCTAGTGTATTCAGTAAGATTGACTTGAGATCTGGATATCATCAGATTCGTGTGAAAGCGGAAGATATTCAAAAGACTGCTTTTCGAACGAGGTATGGGCATTATGAATATTCCGTTATGCCGTTCGGAGTTACTAATGCACCTGGTGTTTTCATGGAATATATGAACAGGATTTTTCATCCGTATCTGGATAAGTTTGTTGTGGTTTTTATTGATGACATTCTGATTTATTCCAAGAATGACGAAGAGCATGCGGAACACCTCAGAATTGTGTTAGAGTTGTTGAAAGATAGGAAGTTGTATGCAAAGTTGTCCAAATGTGAGTTCTGGCTGAGTGAAGTTAGTTTTCTTGGACATGTGATTTCTAAGAATGGTATTGCAGTGGATCCTACAAAAGTAGAAGCGGTATCTCAGTGGGAAGCGCCGAAGACTGTTTCTGAAATTAGAAGTTTTCTTGGTCTTGCAGGTTATTACAGAAAGTTTATCGAAGGATTCTCAAAGTTAGCATTGCCGTTGACGAAATTGACTCGTAAAGGACAAGCATTTATTTGGGATTCTGATTGTGAGAAAGGTTTCCAAGAATTGAAGCGGAGATTGACTAGTGCTCCTATTCTGATTTTGCCGAATCCGGTGGAATCTTTTGTGGTCTATTGTGATGCATCTCTGTTGGGTTTAGGTGGTGTTTTAATGCAGAATCAACAGGTAGTTGCGTATGCTTCGAGACAGTTGAAGGTTCATGAAAGGAACTATCCTACTCATGACTTAGAGTTGGCAGCAGTTGTGTTTGTCTTGAAATTGTGGAGACATTATCTGTATGGTTCGAGATTTGAAGTGTATAGCGATCATAAGAGTTTGAAGTATCTTTTCGATCAGAAAGAACTCAATATGAGGCAAAGAAGGTGGTTGGAATTTCTCAAAGATTATGATTTTGGTTTGAATTACCATCCTGGTAAGGCAAATGTGGTTGCAGATGCTTTGAGCAGGAAGTCCTTGCATATGTCTATGATGATGGTTCGTGAATTGGATTTAATTGAGCAATTCCGAGATTTGAGTTTGGTTTGTGAAAGTACTCCGAAGTGTGTTCGTTTGGGTATGTTGAAACTTACTAGTGGTATTCTAGAAGAGATCAGAATCGGGCAGAAATCCGATGTTAATTTGGTTGATAAATCGACATTGATCAACCAAGGTCAAGGTGGTGAGTTTAGGATTGATGAAAATGATGTTATGAGGTTTGGCGATAGAGTTTGTGTTCCTGATGTCGCAGAAATCAAGAAAAGTATATTAGAGGAAGGACATCGCAGTGGGATGAGTATTCATCCGGGTGCCACGAAAATGTATCATGATTTGAAGAAATTGTTTTGGTGGCCGGGAATGAAAAAGGAAATAGCTGAATTTGTGTATGCATGTTTAATCTGTCAGAAATCGAAGATTGAGCATCAGAAGCCGTCTGGATTTATGCAACCAATGTTTATTCCAGAATGGAAGTGGGATAGTATTTCTATGGATTTTGTATCTGGGTTGCCGAGGACTCCTATGAATTGTGAAGCGATATGGGTCGTTGTGGATAGGTTGACTAAGTCTGCTCATTTTATACCGGTGCGAATGGATTACTCGATGGAGAGATTGGCACAGTTATATATTGAGAAAATAGTGAGTTTGCATGGAGTTCCTTCTAGTATTGTGTCAGATAGAGATCCGAGGTTCACTTCGAAATTTTGGGAAGGATTGCAGAAGGCTTTGGGTACTAAGTTGAGATTGAGTTCAGCTTACCATCCTCAGACTGATGGACAGACGGAGAGGACGATTCAATCATTAGAAGATTTATTGCGTGCTTGTGTTTTAGAGCAGGGTGGAGCTTGGGATAGCTATTTGCCATTGATTGAATTTACTTATAACAATAGTTACCATTCGAGTATTGGTATGGCTCCGTTTGAGGCATTGTATGGTAGACGGTGTAGAACACCTTTGTGTTGGTATGAATCTGGAGAGAGTTCGGTAGTTGGGCCAGAGATTGTTCAGCAGACTACTGAAAAGATCAAATTGATCCAAGAGAAGATGAGAGCTTCTCAGAGTCGTCAGAAAAGTTATCATGATAAGAGGAGAAAGAATTTAGAATTCAGTGCTGGAGATCATGTGTTTATGAGAGTCACTCCGATGACGGGTATTGGACAAGCGTTGAAATCTAAGAAGTTGACTCCGCGTTTTATTGGTCCGTTTCAGATTACGGAAAGAGTTGGAGAAGTTGCTTATCGTATTGCTTTACCTCCGAGACTTGCAAATTTGCACGATGTTTTTCATGTTTCTCAGTTGAGGAGATACATTCCAGACCCATCTCATGTAATCCAAATAGATGATGTACGGGTAAGAGATAACCTGACAGTAGAAGCATTGCCTATGAGGATAGAAGATCGGGAAGTGAAACAGTTAAGAGGTAAAGAGATAGCATTAGTGAAGGTTGCTTGGGGAGGTCCAGCAGATGGAAATATCACTTGGGAGCTGGAGAGCCAGATGAAAGAGGCTTATCCGGAGCTGTTCGTCTAAGGTATGTTTTCGAGGACGAAAACTCTTTTAGTGGGGGAGAGTTGTAACACCCCGTTTTCAATTAATTGATTTATTTATATTTGGGAATTTATTTTATTAGAATTAATAAAATAAAAAGAATTATTATTTTGGAATATTTGAGGAAAATAAAAGAAATAAGGAATATTGGGATTTTTAAGTCATTGGGCTTAGATGTGGATTAGTAAAGAGTGGGGGTGCATAGAAATAAAGTTATGTTTGGGACTTAGGCCATTTTCTCATTTTTTGGTTTTCACGTAAGAACAGAAGTTGGGATTTGGGAAAACAGAGCTCTGAAGGACGGAGAACGAAGATCATCGCCAAGAACCCAAAGCGGCTAATTGATAAGGTAAGGGGGGTTTATACTCGAATTATATTTGTTTATGGGTTTATGTGCGGTTGATTCGGGTAATCGTAGGAAATCCCAATTGTTAGGTGTTTCTAGGGATCGATAACTGTAGGACTGAATATTGTTAGAAAAGGGTTAGGTTCCCAATTTTATGAATCGATTAAGAGTTTTAGGCCCCAAATGAGGAATTGGGATATGATCGTGAATTTACCTTGGAAGTTGTAGGGATAACCTCAGTGTCAGTAGAATTCCCCAAAGGGACGGTTAATCCCCGGTTAAGGTTACTATATTGATTGTTAGTACTTTTGGATATGGTGGTGTTGTCGTAAATTGTACAAACCTGATGTCGTTAGGTACCGAATTACGCGTTTGGCGGGCGTTTCCCCGCGTTTTGGACTGCTGTTTTCTGAGCTGCTGCAGGTTCAGGAAGGTCCTGTGCGCGCTCAGCAACACGGGCCGTGTTGCACGACACGGGTGCCCGTGTTGCTCCTCTGAGTTGGAAGGGGTGTGCTCCTGGTGGCACGACACGGGCCGTGTTGCACAACACGGGTACCCGTGTCAGAGCCCCTGTACTGATGAAATTAAATTGTGCATTTTTCTGGACGTTCTGCACAACACGGGCCGTGTTGCGCAACACGGGTGCCCGTGTTGCTCTGCTGTGATGAGTTTCTGAATTTTTGATTTCAGTGTTTTGATGTCGGATTTTTATTGCCATGCTTTGAGATATGTATCGAGCATGAATTGTGATATAATTGATGTGATTGGTTGATGTTTGAATAGTATGCTGAGTGATTACATGCTATTCGTAACTTGATATGATTGATGTTTAAATAGTATGCTGAGTGATTACATGCTATTCATATCATGTTATGTTGATATTGTTGATGTGCATGATATGTTGATCGATGTTCATAGTATGCTGAGTGTTACATACTTACATATCATGTTGCATTTGTTAATTCCCATTGTGTGGAATTAACATGGTGGCCAATATACGTGTCCGCGATTTAATGGAACGTTGAGGTGGTAGCCGTGTCCGCGATATAATGGAACGGTGAGTTATCCGTGACCCGCGATTTAATGGGGCGGTGTAGTGGTACCACATGCATGGGTGTGTTGCATTAACTTGAATATAACATGAATGGATGATTTTTCCAATGTTATATTTGATTGTTTGTATGCATGTGTGATTGATAAATGGTTGATGATGTTTGATGAAGATTTGCAAATATGAAAGGCAATATGTCATGGATATATGAATTGTAAAGATTGTGTAAATTATGAAATACGCTAACTATTGGGTGATGCTTATGATTTCGTGAATTGATTGTATGAACGTATAATCAAATGTATATTTGAGAAGCTCACCCTTACTGTTGATTATTTCAGATTAAGGAGCTTCGTTCAGGTGCTTGGCGAAGGCTTATCGTGTCTAGTTTAGTTTCGTTTTAGTATGTCCGGGTCATGCTCTGATAGTTGTAACTCCGGGAACGTTTGGTTGTCGAGCTGCTTCAGTCAGACTCGTTATTTCCCTTTTTATTTGTTATGATATGATGTTGACTTTCCAGGTGTTAATCCCTGATGACTTTGAAAAATATTATAACATTGATTTTATTTATTAAAGTATTCCGCTGTGTAAACATGTATGAGTTACTACTAAAATTATGCATGACAGGGATTTATTTTATTAAAAGAGAATTGTAGCATTCCTCGATTATTACATGTACTCTGAGTTTATAATTTTTAATATTTGCGAAAATTATATGCGGGTTTTAGAGGGTGTTACAATATCCACCAACTTGAGGGGCCAAGAGCACAAGGTGCAGGCTGATAGATAGCCTGTACAGGCTTGTCTTGCATCATGGTTTTGCTTTTGCTTAAAATACAAGAAACATGTCAAAAACACCACATCTTGCACATTTGTTGAAACCAACTTTTGCAAGCATTTGAGACAAGTTTCACACATCCCTTTGAGCCAAAAACCCGAGCCTTTGAGCCCTCAAACCTTCCATAGCATAAAATCACCTTCCATTGGCAAAACAGGGCACTCCCTGCAGTTTGACTCCCATAGCAAAAACCCCTCGTGCGTTTTGCCTCAAACTTGTTCAAACACCTTCCATATAACCTATCCAAGCTATCCCAACCCTTAAACACTGACTGTAACTCCCTTTACAAGGTTTACCATTCCTGTTTGTAGCTTGTGCAGGTTGAGTTCTAAAGGCTTGTTCAAGAACATTCAAGGCAAGCTAGGCATTGGGGAAGGTCAGAGGAAGTCCAAGCAAGCTCCCAAACATCTCAGGCCTCACTGAAAAGCTCCACATTGCCATACACGAAGTCAACTGAAACAGGTTTTTGTCAACTTCCTATCTCTCTATTTAGGAATCATTAGGCTTAGGTTTGTGAATAAAAAATGTAGTATTCATAGCCATGAAGCTGTACATATGCTCAGTTTTCATTTTAGTTAATCATGTTAAGAGAATTTGATCCATGAACTTCCTGAAAAAATTAGGTTTGGATTTAGGGCCAGAGAAATTATCTCTGGTCTTTGAGAGTTAGAATGAGTTCTTTACATGGTTGGATTTGTCTTGAAAAATGCTACAACTTTGATGTTATAGGTTTTTGCATTAGAGCATGTATGCAGGTTGTTCATGTTTGAAGTCAGGCGCGCGTTTTTTCTTGACAAAGGTTGAAGATGAAGTCTGGATTTGGGCTGGGCTTTGGCTTCTTATTTTTGGCACCCCCCTCATTACTGACTGCACCCCCTGGCCCATTTCTTCCTATTTTTATATTTTTGTGTTTATTTTTAATTTCTGATTTTATTTTATTATTCTCCAAACATAAAAAACACCAAAAATATTTTTATAAATTTTCACATTTATTTTTGTTATTTTATTTTATTTTTCTAAACATAAGAATAATTTAGTTAGTATATACTTTTATTTTATTTAATTAAAACTTGAAAATAATACATTAAATATTATACTCTTACTTTTTTTTATTATCTATACTCAAATAATATTTTTTCTAAATATATTTTATTTTTCTATATACATTATTTTATTTTATTGTACATAAAAAATATATAATATATATTTACTTTCTTAAAAGAAAATTAGGGTTTTTGCCCCTAAATAAAAAAAATAATCTTTTTATATCTTTTTTTTTACATTAAATATTTTTTACATACATAAAAAATAAACAAAAAACATTTTGTGCATATTCATAATATTTTTGCATACTTATTTAAATTGTTTAATTATTGCCAATTTATTTATTTGTACCATTTATTCAATTTGGATGTAATAGTAAATATTAGGGTTTTAATTTCTTGCCAAATAATCCCCATTCAAAAATTTTATCCCCCTTCCCATATCAAATGTTGTAATAGTGTAGATTTATTTTACGCATTTATGCTTTCAAATATGTCATGTTAGAGATTATGGTTTGTATGCAAAAATCCAAAATCAAAACAAATAGCTTGACTAATACAAAGACAAAATGCATGAAAATGACAACACAATGCACACATGCACCCCTAGGGTTTCATCCACTTGTTGCCTTTTAAATTGGCCATGTTATGCATGTTGAGTATCTTGGCAAAACAAAAAGATCATAGTCCCTCGATGACGCTATCTTGGTTGCCTATACAAAATGATCTAGTCCCTCAAAAATTGCTAAAGATACTTAGCACAATTGCTATCATGGTCAATACGATGACCCGCGCCTGTCCCATTTAACATCCTAAAACAAGGTTGTTTACCAAATGCAATGGTAAAACAACACTGTCAAAAAGGTTAAAAATGTGTAGGAAATACCTTTGAGTAAAATAGGGTAGACAACTCTTAGTTACTTGATCAAAACTTGCAAAAACATCCTTGCTATTTTCAAACACACCTCACAACACAATTTCAAAACATTTCCCAAAACAAACTTTTAAACATTGAAACATCTTTTCAAAAGACAAACACCTTTGTGTATATTCAAACAAGAATCATTACAAAAGTTGCCACAACGATGGCCTCTTTTCAAAACATTTTCAAAAAACCACACACAAAGCACCATTTCAAACAATTGAAAAGAAAAAGCAAGTGATCTAAACAAGTAACTAAGAGCCCATGGATAACCATGGATAAAAAGGGTGCTTGCACCTTCCCTTTTCATAATCTACCCCCCGAACCCAAGAAAACATCTCAAAGGTCTTTCTTGTGCTTTTTGACCTTTCCTTTGGATAAAATAAAAAGTTGGTGGCGACTCTTGCTAAACCAAAACATTTGCAAACACAAATGCAAAACCTCAAGTCAGTTCTCCCACTGTATCACAGAACTGGCGACTCTGCTGGGGATTTATCTAAAAGTGGGGTTACCTTAGGGTTTAGATCACCTTTACATGCTTACCTTGTTTGCTTTGATTGCTTTACATTTGGTTCTCTTATTTGGGTTTGAATCATTTACCCAAATTTGGGAAACATTCATAGGTAAATAGCAATACGTTATGGAAACTGTGTGGGGTATACCGACATGGTTGAAGCAATGGCTATATTAGTGCGACATATTTGTGGGTACTGTTAGCCTTTGAGTCAATCAAAGAGAATACGGGGCCACTGAGTGATGTCATAAAGCACTAATGAACTCTTAGAACCTTTACTTGACCATCTTGGCCTTATTAGGGGTAGTGAGATTACCGGCTTTGGTGCAGTCCGAAGTAGGTAGATACTCGATACTACACTCATTGAGGGTTATTTTCTTGGAATATTTTTGTCGCCAGTTAAGTGGCTAAACTGAAACAATGAACACAGAAAATAATCCAGTGATATTGAGCTCCTTAGAACCCGGTTACTATTTATAGGACAGGTTGAGCCAACTAACTTCAAGAGGGTACTTACCTATGAAACCCCATGCAAGCCTGAAACTAGGAACTTGTGTGACTTGCTTGTACATATACTTGTGCATACATCATGAAGCATCATGAAGCATCATATGCATCCACTAACCATTTCAAGGGTTTGGATCTTCATCTTTGTTCCTGTTTTGTAGGTAATGGAATCACTCCACAGAAAAACTATTCAGGTCAACCTTATGAGAATCCCTCCTCAACTCAAGGAGCTTACTTCCAAGATTCCAGGGAATTCTCTCTTCAGTGAAAGACATGGTAGACTTCTCAACTTGGTCAAATCCAACATTGAAGAAGACATGGTGAAAGTTCTCTTCCAGTTCTTTGACCCCCTACACCATTGCTTCACATTTCCTGATTACCAACTAGTGCCTACTTTGGAGGAATTTTCTCAACTCTTGAGGATTCTTATTCTCCATCAACTACCCTACAACGGTACGGAAAGAGAACCAAAGCCTGAAGATGTTGCTCAAGCCTTACACTTGCAACCATCTGATATCAAAGGTCATTGGAAAACCAGAAGTGGTGTCAAGGGTTTCTTGGCAAAGTTTCTGTTTGAGAAGGCACAAGACTGCTGGAATTCTCTAGATCTGCAAGCTTTTGAGGAGATTGTAGCACTTCTCATCTATGGGTTGGTCTTGTTCCCAAACCCTGATCAGCTTGTAGATGTGAACGCTGTCAAGATTTTCATATCTCGGAATCCTGTGCCTACATTGCTTAGGGACATCCCACACTCATTTCACACACGAACAATGAGGAAAAGAGGTGTTCTCATGTGTTGTTTTCCTCTTCTAGCAAGGTGGTTTATTTCTCACCTTCCTCAATAAGTCTTGAAGAATGAGCAAGGTTTGAGGTGGTCACAACAATTGATGACCCTTACACATTCTGATGTTCATTGGTGTTCTCGGTCCAGAGAAAATGTCATCATCATTGATCGTTATGGAGAATTCCCTAATGTCCCACTACTTGGCATTAGGGGAGGCATTACCTACAACCCCTGTTTAGCTCTGATACAATTTGGGTATGCCCGAAGGGATGGCCCTCATGACATGCTGATTCCAGACTTGGTTTTTGACTTCGACAACGACGCTCAAGGACTTCGACAAAGGTTTATCCGAGCTTAGAGGATTCCTAACAAGGTGGACAGTAAGACACTGGGACACAAGAATTCCATCCCCCTTGAGCCTTACCTCAAGTGGGTACGAACCCGCGCCCAGAATCTTATGATGCCTTACCCCTACATTCTGCCTATGACCAAAGAGCATGTTATGGAAGGAGAGGTTCCATACAGCCTCCTACATCCTGACATGCCAACATCATTGGAGGATTTGCAAAAGAGTTGAATACAGCTCAAGGAAGAACGAAATACTTTTGAAGCCAGCTTCTACGCCAGTGAGAAGAAGGTTTTGGAACTTACTCGTCGACTCCACGAAGAGCAGAATCTCAACACTTACATCGCACCAAAGAGGATGCGCAACGTCTTTTTACATTAAGAATTTTGTAATATTTTGCCCATGGGGAATTTATGTACTAACAAATTTCTTCTTATTAATATGATGTGTGTTCTTTTTGTTTGCAACAACTTTGAATTTCTGAATCCTTGAATGCATTACATGAATACATATCATTCACCATATGCATAAACAGGTCTTCACACCAGGTTTCCTTATCTTTCTGTTGTTTATTTCAGCAAGATGGATATAGAGCAGACGGTCAAAGATCTGTAAGCACAGAATTCGCAATTCCACCAACTCCTCATGACCTTGGCAAAGGGTCAAGAGGACCTTAAAGCACTGTTAGAGAAGGAAAAGGAAAAAGAAAAGAAGAAAAAGAAAAGAGTTGGTGTGGCCACTATGGGAAGAAGATTTGAGAACCAAGCTAGGAGAGTCCTGGATTTCCCTTCGACGTCTGATGAAGGGGTTGGCAAAGGAAAAGGAGCTGCGGTACCTTCCGAGTATGAGGCTGAAGAGGAAGAAGAAGAAGAGGATGAATATTACTCTAAGCAGTAGTACCCTCTGGTAGACGATAAGTATAAGAATCTGGAAGATCGGCTGGCAGCCATGGAGGTATAAAGAGTACCTGGGTTGGATTTCGAAGAACTAGGGTTGGTTGCTGGGATCGTCATTCCCCCCAAGTTCAAAGTGCCTACATTTTCTAAATACGACGGTTTGTCATGTTCGAAGATGCATCTGCGGTCCTACGTCAGAAAGATCCAACCTCACTCTTCTGATAAGGATCTGTGGGTCCACTTTTTTCAAGATAGTTTGTCAGGTAAGCAATTGGAATGGTTCTATCAGCTTGAGAGATCTGATGTACATAACTGGGAGGATTTGGCTGCTACTTTCTATCGACAATACCAATATAACGCAGATTTAGCGCCTACTCGTACTCAATTATAGAGTATGGGTATGGTCTCTAATGAAGGCTTTAAGGAGTATGCCCAGAAGTGGCGGGATTTGGCTGGAAGGGTGAAGCCACCATTGTCTGGAAGAGAGCTGGTTGACATGTTTTTGGGGACCCTGTCAGGTCTGTTCTTTAATCACTTGATCGGGAGCTCATCTGCAGTGTTCACCGAGCTAATTCTGATGGGTGAAAGGGTCGAAGCTGGCATTAAGAGCGGTAAAATTCAGAAGGATGCGTCTGCTTCCACTACTATCAAGAAAACCTTTCCAGCCAAGAAAGAAGTTTCTGCTGTTTACACCCAGAGAAATCAGGGAAGAATGGAGCGCCGACCAGCGGTAGGGGATGTGATGATTCAGAACTCCTCAGTCGATCAACCTCGAAGCAGTCAACCCAGGGCTAATCAAACCAGGGTGGAAAGGCCACGACAGCAATTCACTCGGATCAATATGACGCCTGCTCAGGTTCTTCCTCATCTGTTAAAGTTAAACCTTACCAACTTGAAAGAAGCGCCGAAAAACCCAAATACCTCTTCTCCCTACTATCATTCAAATGCAAAGTGTGCCTATCATTCGGACAGTGTGGGGAACGACACCAACAACTGTTGCACCCTTAAAAACAAGATCAAAGATTTCATAGATGCCAAGGAGGTGGAGTTTGATGCCCCCGAAAAACCTAATGTGATATCCGCTCCTATGCCAAAGCATGGTCATAATGTACATGCTATTGTAGAAGATCTTCATGTTACTGTTATTGATGACTTAATGACTCTGTTGCCAATGATCAAGATGAATCTGTTGAAAGCCGGGATTTTTCCCAGGCTGTGAAAAAGATTGTTACCTTTGTTCGACCTTGCAATCTGACTGTCCACTGTTGAAGTCAGGAATCCAACGCCTGATGGATACTCAAGAAATCCTCTTCAAGAAAACTCATGTTACTCTTGTTACTCCTGTTACTCCAATCAATGATGTTGTTATAATCACCATTTCTAACAATCTTTCCAAGGTCCCCAAAAGACCTGTTAAGATTACGCCCGATCCAAAGTTTGTACCGTTGAAGATTACTATGTTAGGGCCTATCTCATACTAGTCCAATAAGACAATATCGTGGAATTATGGAGGAGAGATCTTCTACTACGGTGTTAAGCAGATCGAATCAGTTGAAGAAAGTTCCGATGAAGAAACTCCTGACATAGGAAATATTGCAGGGACAAGTAAGATCACTCGTAGCGGAAGAATCTTCTCTCTCGAGATTGCTCCTCCAAGGGGAATCTTCGGTCCCTCAAGTGCTCCTGTTCCAGTCAAGATATCTATGCGAAGTCCAGTTATTGAAGAAATTGTTACTCCCGAAGTTATACCCTCTGTTGTCACTGCTGATAAAGGTAAGGGGATCCAAGAACCTCCCGTCAGGACGAGGGCTCAGACTTTGGTTATCCCCGAGACCACCCAAAAGGAAATGGAGGAGATTTTAAAGATAATTAAGAAGATCGACTATGATGTCGTAGAGCAGCTGGGGCAAACCCCTTCAAAAATCTCTATGCTGGCTCTATTGCTCTGCTCTGAGGCTCATGCCAAAGCCTTGATCAAATTCCTAAAGACGGCGCACGTGCCTTAAGAAACTTCTGCGGATCAGTTTCAAGAGTGTGTAGCTAGCCTTACAGCCGATAATGGTCTTGGTTTCTCTGATGGCGATCTTACATCTAAGGGAAGAAAGCATAATGATGCGCTGCATGTCTCGGTAGAGTGCAGAGGGACCACACTTGCTCATGTTCTGGTTGATACCGGTTCATATTTAAATGTCCTACCAAAGAAAGCATTGGACAGGCTAGACTGTGAAGGTTTGACCTTAAAGCCCAGTAATATCATTGTTAGAGCCTTCAACGGTTCTAAGAGGATGGTTCACAGAGAGGTAGACATCCCAATTAATGGAACGAAAAATTTTCAACTCTACATTTTATGTGATGGACATCCGTCCTTCATATTCATGCTTGTTGGGAAGGCCATGGATCCATAACGCTGGGGCGGTCACTTCTTCTCCACACCAGATGCTCAAATACCCAGTCCAGGGTAAGATCATAACAGTTCATGGTGAGAAGGAGTATATGATAAGCCACCTTAACTCTTTCCGCTACGTGGAGTTAGATGGTGAATTCATAGAAACACCTTTCCAACACTTTGAAGAGGTTTCTCCTGAAGTTGCGGTAGCCAAGACAATGACTGTTGTGCCCATCATTACCAAACATGTGTCCCAGATGTCATCCCTTAAAGATGCGGAGGCTGTGATCAAGGAAGGAGGAAGCACAGTATGGGGTCAACTGCCAGATTTTCCTTACAAGATAGATAAGTTCGGTTTGGGTTTCACTGCTGCTAGTTAGAAGGTCGTGCGTCACTCCCGGGCTGGAGGACCGCCACTGAAAATCACTCATCATGGAGTTCATGCTTTAGAGGATGATGAAGAAGAAAGCAATTTTGAAGACTGGATCTTTCCAACTATTGAAGGAGGACTGAACAACTGAGAGGCGAAAGACTTCATTCCCATTACTTTCATCAATCAATAATTTATCTTTTGAACATTTCCTGTTTGGTCTGTAATAATTATTAAACAATTCGTACACTCTTTTCGCCTTATGCCTTACTTGGGGCATATAGGTCCATTTGTAAGGGTTTTGATTCTTCATTTTCATATGCCATTTTTAATGAATCATGGACGTTTTCGTATCTAAACTTTTGTGTTCATTTTCTTTCCTTATACATTTTTATTTGTTTAAAGGTGGCTATCCCTTACACACACCCACACTCACAAAATTCAGGTACCTATCCACTCCGGATTCCATGGGTAACAATTCTGCTATGGCCTTCAGTGACTCTGAATATCTGGTCCATCATGCCGAATACGAAGGTGATAAAGACTGTGAAGTGCCTGGAGAGTTGGCTAGACTTTTGCAACAAGAAGAAAGGGTTATTCTGCCCCATGAAGAGTTGTTAGAGACTATCAATTTGGGTACTGCCGAAGACAGAAAAGAGGTTAAAATAGGTGCCAACCTAGAGCCAAGTGTCAAAGAGCGTTTAGTTCAGCTGTTGAATGAATATGTTGAGATCTTTGCCTGGTCCTATGAAGACATGTCGGGACTTGATACAGATATTGTGGTTCACCGTCTCCCTACAAGAGAAGATTGTCCACCAATTAAACAGAAAGTCCACCGAATAAGGCCCGACATGTCCGAAAAGATCAAAGCTGAAGTGATGAAGCAGTTCAATGTTGGCTTTCTTGCTGCTACTTCCTATCCATAATGGGTTGCTAACATTGTGCCCATACCTAAGAAGGATGGCAAAGTCAGAATGTGCGTGGATTACAAAGACTTGAATAGGGCTAGCCCTAAAGATGATTTCCCACTACCACACATTGACATCTTGGTTGACAACACAACTCAACACAAGGTTTTCTTTTTCATGGATGGATTTTCAGGGTACAACCAGATCAAAATGGTCCCCGAAGACATGGAGAAGACTACTTTTGTTATGCAGTGGGGTACCTTCTATAAAGTGATGCCATTCGGACTGAAGAATGCCGGGAAAACCTATCAGCGAGCCATGGTAGCTTTGTTTCATGACATGATACATCATGAGATTGAAGTCTACATAGACGACATGATAGCCCGGTCACAGACAGAAGAAGAACACCTCGACCATCTGCAGAAGTTGTTTGTCAGGTTAAAGGAATATAAGCTCAGACTGAACCCTAGCAAGTGCACTTTCGGAGTCAGGACCGATAAACTTTTGGGATTCATTGTCAGTAACAAAGGCATCGAGGTTGATCCTGCCAAAGTCAAAGTTATACAAGAAATTCCTGCCCCTCGCACTGAGAAGGAGGTCAGGGGTTTCTTGGGACGCCTAAACTACATTGCAAGGTTCATCTCTCACCTAACATCTACTTGTGAACCGATCTTCAAGCTGTTGAAGAAAGATCAGATGGTTAAATGGAATGATGACTGTCAAGTTGCTTTCGATAAGATCGAGGAGTATTTGCTGGAACCTCCTATCTTGATGCCACTCGTCGAAGGAAGGCCTTTAATCATGTATCTGACTGTCTTAGATAATTCAATAGGGTGCGTACTGGGCCAACATGACGAGTCTGGCCGAAAAGAGCATGCCATTTATTACCTTAGCAAAAAGTTTACCGACTGTGAGACTCGCTACTCACTGCTTGAGAAAACTTGCTGCGCTTTGGTATGGGCTGCTCGCCGGCTAAGGCAGTACATGTTGACACATACCACTCTGCTAATTTCTAAGATGGACCCGATCAAGTACATCTTCGAGAATCATGCTTTATCCGGAAGAATCGCTAGATGGCAGATGATCCTCACCAAATATGATATACAGTACACGACCCAAAAAGCTATAAAGGGGAGTGTGCTAGCCGATCATCTGGACCATCAAGTTGTCGAAGATTACCAATCCATGAGGTTCGACTTTCCCAATGAGGATATCATGACTGTGAGCAACATTGAAGAAAACAGACCGTATGACGGACCTGAACAAGGATCCCGATGGACCCTGTACTTTGATGGTGCCTCCAATGCACTTGGAAATGGTATTGGCGCGGTACTTATCTCTCCAGAAGGTTGCCATACACCTTTCACTGCTAGACTCTGCTTCAGCTGCACCAACAACATGGCCGAGTATGAAGCTTGTATCTTTGGTATCAAGGCTGCTATTGACTTAGGAATCAAATCTTTGATTGTATTTGGGGACTCAGCTTTGGTTATCAGCCAAATCAAAGGAGAGTGGGATACTAAGCACCCTAACCTCATCCCTTACAAAGAACATGTCCTGACATTGTTACCACATTTCGAGCAGATTACCTTCGAGCACTTCCTGCGAGAAGAGAATCAGCTAGTAGATGCGCTAGCTACAATGTCTTCCATGTTTAAACTTAACTGGGATAATGAGGCACCTCAAATCACCATTGAACGAATGGACGAACCTGTACATTGTCACGAGATTAATACCGAAGAGGTAGTGGACCGATCGTGGTTTCATGACATCAAAAGGTATCTCGAAGCACAAGAATACCCTGAAGGAGCTTCAGTCAATGACAAAAAGTTCTTAAGGAGGTTCGTGGCCAAGTTCTTTCTGAGAAATGGTATCCTATACAAGCGCAATCTTGATTGTTTCCTACTCCGTTGTATGGACAAGGTAGAAGTTGAGCAGATCATGGTTGCGCTACATAATGGCACCTTTGGCACCCACTCAAGCGGTCATACGATGGCTAAGAAGATTCTACGGGCAGGCTACTACTGGTCTACCATGGAAGCTGATTGTCATCAATATTCCCGTGCTTGTCACAAATGCCAAATCTATGTTGACAAGGTACATATTCCTCCAGTTCCTCTCAATGTCTTAACAGCTCCTTGGCCATTCGCAATGTTGGGAATAGATATGATTGGAGAGATCAAGCCTACAGCATCCAATGGACACCGTTTCATCCTGGTGTCCATTGATTACTTTACCAAGTGGGTCGAAGCAGCTTCCTTCGCCTCCGTTACAAAGAATGTGGTTGCCCGCTTCATCAAGCAGAACCTCATATGCCGGTATGGTATCCCCGACAGGATCATCACTGACAACGGTACAAATTTGAACAATACTATGATCACTGCTCTGTGCGAGCAGTTCAAGATTCAACATCACAATTCATCTCCCTATCAGCCTAAGATGAACGGTGATGTCGAAGCTGCGAACAAAAATATCAAAAAGATCATTCAAAAGATGACAGTCACCTACAAGGACTAGTATGAGATGTTACCGTTTGCTCTGCACGGGTACCGTACCACGGCACGCACTTCAATTGGGGCAACCCCCTTTTCTTTGGTATATGGCATGGAAGCTGTTTTACCTATGGAAGTTCAGATTCCTTCCTTGAGAATCATGAAGGATGCTGTTTTGAGTGAAGACGATTGGATTCAGACCCGACTTGATCAACTTAACTTGATTGACAAGAAGCGACTTACTGTTGTTTTTCATGGTCAGGCGTATCAAAAACGTATGATCAAGGCCTTCAACAAGAAAGTCAAGAGACAAGTATATCAAGTCGGGGACCTTGTAGTCAAGCGAATCATCTTGCCGCAAAGTGATCCCAGGGGCAAATAGACTCCTACTTACGAAGGACCATTTATGATCAAAAACATCTTTTCTGGTGGGGAAATGATTCTGACCACCATGGATAGCGACGATCTGCCACACCCTGCGAACACAGACATAGTCAAAAGATACTACGCATAAAACGACCAGACAAGTCGAAAACCCGAAAGGGAGACTTGGGCAAAAATGGGCATCCTGGTGAATCGAAAACCCGAAAGGGCGTTTCAGGCAAAAATTAGGGATAAACAAAAAAATCTGTACACCCGGCAAGTTGAAAACCCGAAAGGGCGACTTGGGCAAAAAGGGGTTTCTCGGTGGATCGAAAACCCGAAAGGGCGGTCCAGGCAAAAGTTAGGGAATTAAACCGTACGATTGTGTCTCGTTGGATCACTTTAAGGACAATCTCTTCACGGACAAGCTCCAAGCTTCTGATCAATCCGATCATCTGCGGACGAAGCGACGAATAGACAAGATACTCAGAGTTACGAAGGCTATAGCAGAATGGGAACCCCATGGAATTATTACACATAGCCATCTTTCTTTGTATAAATTTTTCTCAATTTTATGACAACATTCTCTTACTAGGATGTCTGTCTCCTTTGTACAAAATACTTACACAAAGTTAATACAAAGATACTTCAAAGTGCAGAAATTTGTTTGCCTTTTCTTTCTTTTTACACTTGTGTTTTATTTGAAAACGTCCAATGATTTATTAAATGAGCATATGCATTTGAATATAATCACTGCTTACAAATAAAACGAAATGAGAAAGGATAATTACTGACAGGTTGAAAGTATAGGAAAACGTCTTTAGGCTATTCCAGAAGAAATCCCCTGCAGTACATCATTCAGATCCTCAACAGAGCTAAAGCCTTAAAATATATATCCCCAGCGGAGTTAAGTTTCAAAATCCCCGTCAGATTTAAGTTTCCAAACTCCCAATCCCCAACGGAGCCAGCAAAACTTTGAACTGCAAACCCTCAGCGAAGATAAAATTTTCTTCCCCAACGGAGTCCAAAACTTCAACCCATAAACCCCGGTGGAGTACCATCCAACTTCCTCCATATTCCCCAGTGGATTGGCATACAACCCAAACCTTTGAGAACTTTTCAACGGAATAAACATTCTCCCCACAGAGTTATTTCCCAGCAGATCGAAGATTCTCAATCTCATTTCTCCAGTTGAAGTCTCCTAGGTTTTGATTCCCCAATAGAGATCGTCAGAGTTTTCCTTATTTCCCAGGAAAGTCATCCCCAACAACGGTCAAGGATTTATTTTCCCCGTCAGCAGTCAAAGATTTCATTATCTCCAGCTATCAAGGATATATTTTCCTCAGCAAGACAGCTAATCAGCTTACATGCGCATACATTACATCCATATATCATAAACATTGATAGAACACATTTTATTGCATCATACATGTCATGCAACAGAACTTTGTGTTTTAGCTAACATTTTACCCTTTTCAGGATAAGATTAAAAGCTACCTTTAACAAATGTTCAAATATTTCAGATACAGTACAGGTACACTCCAAGACATGGAAGTCATTCTGCTATTCGTTCAGAATTTCAAATCAAGATACAGACTAGATACGCTCTAGACACGGAAGCCATTCTATTTCTCATTCAGACCTCAGTAATTAGATACAGACTAGATACGCTCCATACACGGAAAGCCATTCTATTTCTCATTCAGATTCAACTATCAACTTCAGGTTTAGATACACTCCAGACACGGAAGTCATTTTGTCACTTGTCCGGATCACAGTTACAGTACAGATGCACTCCAGACACGGAAGTCATTCTGCTACTCATACAGATCTCAATTTCAGATACAGTCCAGATACGCATCAGACACGGTTGCCATTCTGTCACTCATTCGGAATTTATCCCCAACCCAGAGATGCTCTATACACAGATGTTTTTCTGTCGCTCATTCAGAATTCAGATACAATACAGATACACTCCAGACATGGCAGTCATTCTGATATTCATTTGAGAATCAAATACAGTTACAGCTCGGATACGCTCCAGACACGGACGCCATTCCTTTGCTCACACAAATCCAATCCCCAGATACAACTCAGATACGTTCCAGATACGGATACCGTTCTGATATTCAATCTCTTTATTCTCAACAAACAAGTCTTGGATGGCATCTTTAAGCCCATCTCCAGCAAGATTTTACCATCTCCAAATGGCATCTTTAAGCCCATTCCCTCAGCTACATTTTGACGAGTGCAAATTTACGGGCACTCTAGTGTCCAATCATCTTTTACCTTCGAGTCACGAAAGGCAAACTCGCCAATCTAACTCTTCAGGTTCAAGAAGATTGAACAGGGGCAGATGTTGTACCCCAAAATTTGCCCTCTCATTTTATCCAGATTTCCCCTCACTAGACTCTTTGAACTCCAGACAGGATTAGGGTTTTGCTCTGCTCAAGACATCTCCTTGCACTGATGACCTAAATTAGGGTTTGAGTTTGCACATAGATTTTTGGACATTCAATGCCCAAAGTAACTTTCATACTTCATGTTGGACTTACAAGATTGTCCATACCAAGTTTCAAGCCTTGAATCAAATTTTTGCCCAGTCAATTGGACAATTGACCTAGAAATCAGTTGTATCGGGGAAAAAGTCAATTGTGGCCAATTTATAGTCAAACCTCATAAATTTTGATCCATATCAATATTATAATCTCATATGAACCATTTGATCAAGTTTGGATCACAACTCCTCAAGAAATTTGATCAGATCACCAAAAGGGCAAAATGGTCATTTTTAGGGTTTTGACTGCACAAGGGCAATTTCTGATTTTTTACCTAGCCAATGGAAATTTGGACTCAAGCATGGATTCAAGGACTAAATGTCATCATCTTGACCTATTCACAAGTTCAAAAGATCTCAATTGCATTGGATTGACAGGTGGATTTTTCAGTCAACTGATCAAAATTTGACTGTACACTGAAAAGTCAAACTTTGACTTTTTGGTCAAAATCAAGTGCCAAGGGTCATTTTTAATCAAGATATGTCAAAACATGAAACTTGTTCATCAAGTAAACCTAATTTTGCAAATTAGGGTTTAAAATTGAAAATTTTCATAACTTGGAATTTTTCTAAGTTATAAAATTTTCTTATTTTTTCCCAAATTTTCCCAACATTTTCACCATGATGAAATTGGATTCAAACAAAACTTCCAACATGAAAGTTGTAGTCCTCCACAAAAGCTACAACTTTGATTCACAAAGTTTTACCAAAAGAAGCTTGGATCTCAAGTTATGATTTTTGGAACAAGGGTCCATGAAACTTTTAACTTAGTGAAATTTTGCCCTAGTTTAAGCAGGATTTTGACCTATCTTCATGGAAATTTTTCACATAGTTCAACTTGGAATCTCAAAATACATTTCAAAGATGGGTTGTATATAATGTTACAAGCTTTCCAAAATGTCCAAGAACTCTCCAAAATCATTTGTGGTTAGGGAGAATCGAAGGCTTGAAGTTGGAAAAAACTCATTTTTGATCCATGGCATGTTCATATTGATACAAGTTGCAAACTCTAATCAGCCTTGTTTGTACTAGATTACAGGTCCCAAAACCCTTCCATACTCAATAATTAAATGCAAATCCATTGGTCTAAGGCTTTGTTTTGGTCATTAGAGGATTATACAATAGATTAATCCAAAAATCGTAAAAGGTGCATTACCATTTTTGTCAAAATCTTGCTTTATGTCAAATAGAATCCTTGAGCCTTGAACAAGATCTTGTATTGCACACAATATCCACCAACTTGAGGGGCCAAGAGCACAAGGTGCAGGCTGATAGATAGCCTGTACAGGTTTGTCTTGCATCATGGTTTTGCTTTTGCTTAAAATACAAGAAACATGTTAAAAACACCACATCTTGCACATCTGTTGAAACCAACTTTTGCAAGCATTTGAGACAAGTCTCACACATCCCTTTGAGCCAAAAACACGAGCCTTTGAGCCCTCAAACCTTCCATAGCATAAAATCACCTTCCATTGGCAAAACAGGGCACTCCCTGCAGTTTGACTCCCATAGCAAAAACCCCTCGTGCGTTTTGCCTCAAACTTATTCAAACACCTTCCATATAACCTATCCAAGCTATCCCAACCCTTAAACACTGACTGTAACTCCCTTTACAAGGTTTACCATTTCTGTTTGTAGCTTGTGCAGGTTGAGTTCTACAGGCTTGTTGAAGCACATTCAAGGCAAGCTAGGCATTGGGGAAGGTCAGAGGAAGTCCAAGCAAGCTCCCAAACATCTCAGGCCTCACTGAAAAGCTCCACATTGCCATACACGAAGTCAACTGAAATAGGTTTTTGTCAAGTTCCTAACTCTCTATTTAGGAATCATTAGGCTTAGGTTTGTGAATAAAAAATGTAGTATTCATAGCCATGAAGTTGTACATATGCTCAGTTTTCATTTTAGTTAATCATGTTAAGAGAATTTGATCCATGAACTTCCTGAAAAAATTAGGTTAGAATTTAGGGCCAGAGAAATTCTCTCTGGTCTTTGAGAGTTAGAATGAGTTATTTACATGGTTGGATTCGTCTTGAAAAATGCTACAACTTTGATGTTATGGATTTTTGCATTAGAGCATGTATGCAGGTTGTTCATGTTTGAAGTCAGGCGCGCGTTTTTTCTTGACAAAGGTTGAAGATGAAATCTGGATTTGGGCTGGGCTTTGGCTTCTTATTTTTGGCACCCCCCCTCATTACTGACTGCACCCCCTGGCCCATTTCTTCCTATTTTTATATTTTTGTGTTTATTTTTAATTTCTGATTTTATTTTATTATTCTCCAAACATAAAAAACACCAAAAATATTTTTATAAATTTTCACATTTATTTTTGTTATTTTATTTTATTTTTCTAAACATAAAAATATTTAGTTAGTATATACTTTTATTTTATTTAATGAAAACTTGAAAATAATACATTAAATATTATACTTTTACTTTTTTTTATTATCTATACTCAAATAATATTTTTTCTAAATATATTTTATTTTTGTATATACATTATTTTATTTTATTGTACATAAAAAATATATAATATATATTTACTTTCTTAAAAGAAATTTAGGGTTTTTGCCCCTAAATAAAAAAAATAATCTTTTTATTTCTTTTTTTTACATTAAATATTTTTTACATACATAAAAAATAAACAAAAAACATTTTGTGCATATTCATAATATTTTTGCATACTTATTTAAATTGTTTAATTATTGTCAATTTATTTATTTGTACCATTTATTCAATTTGGATGTAATAGTAAATATTAGGGTTTTAATTTCTTGCCAAATAATCCCCATTCAAAAATTGTATCCCCCTTCTCATATCAAATGTTGTAATAGTGTAGATTTATTTTACACATTTATGCTTTCAAATATGCCATGTTAGAGATTAGGATTTGTATGCAAAAAACCAAAATCAAAACAAATAGCTTGACTAATACAAAGACAAAATGCATGAAAATGACAACACAATGCACACATGCACCCCTAGGGTTTCATCCACTTGTTGCCTTTTAAATTGGCCATGTTATGCATGTTGAGTATCTTGGAAAAACAAAAACAAAACAAAAAGATCATAGTCCCTCGATGACGCTATCTTGGTTGCCTATACAAAATGATCTAGTCCCTCAAAAATTGCTAAAGATACTTAGCACAATTGTTATCATGGTCAATATGATGACCCGCACCTGTCCCGTTTAACATCCTAAAACAAGGTTGTTTACCAAATGCCATGGTAAAATAACACTGTCAAAAAGGTTAAAAATGTGTAGGAAATACCTTTGAGTAAAATAGGGTAGACAACTCTTAGTTACTTGATCAAAACTTGCAAAAACATCCTTGCTATTTTCAAACACACCTCACAACACAATTTCAAAACATTTCCCAAAACAAACTTTCAAACATTGAAACATCTTTTCAAAAGACAAACACCTTTGTGTATATTCAAACAAGAATCATTACAAAGTTTGCCACAACGATGGCCTCTTTTCAAAACATTTTCAAAAAACCACACACAAAGCACCATTTCAAACAATTGAAAAGCAAAAGCAAATGATCTAAACAAGTAACTAAGAGCCCATGGATAACCATGGATGAAAAGGGTGTCTGCACCTTCCCTTTTCATAATCTACCCCCCGAACCCAAGAAAACATCTCAAAGGTCTTTCCTGTGCTTTTTGACCTTTCCTTTGGATAAAATAAAAAATCGGTGGCGACTCTTGCTAAACCGAAACATTTGCGAACACAAACGCAAAACCTCAAGTCAGTTCTCCCACCGTATCACAGACGTTCTTTGCATACAAATTTTGTGCTCTCTATTTTTCTTTTCTGTTTTTACTTTATCAATTCAGCTATGCTCTTACACACGCGCAGGTATCAAACTGCAGATCCATATCCACTATGGATCCCATTGATAACAATCCTGCTATTACCAACTATGACTTCGAAAATCCGATCAACCGAGCCAAGGAAGAAGGTGAGAATGATTGTGAGGTGCCTGGAGAGCTGGCTAGACTATTACAACAGGAAGAGAGGGCTATACATCCTCATGAAGAGCCAGTTGAGACAATAAACTTGGGCACAGAGACGGACAGAAAAGGAGTCAAGATCGGTGCAAATATGGAAGTTAAGATTAAACAACAATTGATACAGATGTTGCGTGACTATATTGAGATTTTTTCCTGGTCATATGAAGACATGTCTGGTTTATACACTGACGTCATGGTACACCGTCTGCTAACTAAAGAGGATTATCCTCTGGTTAAATAGAAGGTCCATCATATGCACCCTGAAATGTCATAGAAGATCAAGGCAGAGGTCATGAAGCAGTTCGACGCAGGGTTCTTAGCTGTCACCTCCTATCCGTATGGGTTACTAGCGTTGTTCCGGTACATAAGAAGGACGGCAAGGTACGAATGTGTGTGGATTAAAGATATCTGAACATGGCAAGCCCCAAGGATAACTTTCCGCTTCCCCACATTGATGTTCTGGTTGATAACACCACACAACACAAAATATTCTCCTTCATGGATGGTTTCTCTGGCTACAACCAGATCAAGATGGCTCCTGAAGACATGGAGAAGATGACCTTTGTCCCACAGTGGGGCACCTTCTGGTACAACGTGATGCCATTTGGGTTGAAGAATGCTGGGGTAACCTATCAGCGAGCCATGGTCCCTTTGTTTCACGATATGATTCACCATGAGATCGAGGTTTATGTTGATGACATGATAGCCAGGTCTCAAACTGAAGAGGAACACCTAGATTATCTACAAAGGTTGTTCGACAGGTTGAAGATATACAAGCTGAGGTTGAATCCGAACAAGTGCACCTTCGGGGTAAGGTCTGGTAAGCTTTTGAGTTTCGTCGTCAGTGACAAAGGTATTCAGGTAGACCCCGCAAAGGTAAAGGCCATACAAGAGATGTCGGCTCCCCGTACTGAGAAAGAAGTTAGAGGTTTCTTGGGACGCTTGAATTATATCGCCAGGTTCATTTCACATCTGACTACTACTTGTGAGCCCATCTTCAAGCTTCTGAAGAAAGATCAAGTGGTGAAGTGGAATGACGAATTCCAGACTGCTTTCGAAAGGATCAAAGAATATCTTCAATAACCGCCAATTTTGATGCCTCTAGTTGAAGGAAGACCTTTGATATTATACTTAACAGTGCTAGACAATTCAATGGGGTGTGTGTTGGGGCAGCATGACGAGTCTGGTTGAAAAGAGCACGCAATATACTACCTTAGCAAAAAGTTTACCGGTTGTGAGACAAGATACTCATTGCTCGAGAAAACTTGTTGCGCTTTGGCATGGGATGATCGCCGACTGAGACAGTATATGTTGACCCACACTACTCTATTGATATCTAAAATGGACCCAATCAAATACATCTTCGAGAAGCCCGCGCTCTCTGGAAGAATAGTGAGATGGCCAAACAAGCTCTCTCCTAAGGCAGTCTACCCCAAATTAAGGTTTCATGTTGCATCAAGATACTTGAGTCCAAGTGGTCCCAAATGCTCAACCTTATCCTAATATGTTCTCAATATCATCCATGTCAAGTTTCAAGCCTTGCAGAGGAAGTTTGCTCAATCAATTGCTCAAAGGTCCAAAAATCGACTGTGTTAGGGCAAAAGTCAACTGTGACCTACATATAGTCAAACTTCAAGATTTTTGGTCAACATCCTCATTTTGAAGTATATTTCCTCATTTGATAAATTTTTATCATGATTCGTCAAGGATTGCTCATAATTCATCAAGACTCAAAAGTTGCTAAATTAGGGTTTTGTAGGAAAAGTCAACTCAACTTTGAACAAGCATAACTTTCTCATAATTTATGCTAAATGATCCATCCAAAGCTCATTTTTAAGAGGATGAAATTCCCTACAATTCATATTCATCTCCAAAGTTCAAAATATGCACTCACAAGAAGTTAAGAATTTGGACATTATAGGTCATTTTGAAAAGTCAACAAAAACTCCTTATTTGTCAAAGCTTAATACATGAGCATGGAATATCAAATTGAGATGAGACCAAAAGGGTTGCTTAGAGGACATCTCAAGCTTTCTAAAAAGTCCAAGAAAACCTCCAAAGAGTCAAAATTGGATAAGTTATGCATTGGTGAAGTTGACCTTTTTTGCAAAATTGCCAAAAGTCAACTATCCCTAAAACTTCAAATTTTGCCAAATGGGCCCAATCTTTTTCACTTGTTTTGAGTTGGCAACATATTCCACGAGCTCTAGCCCTTTCCACTTGTCCATATCTTATTTTTTTATTTATTTTGATTTTTATTTGAATTAATTCAATTTAAATCAAAACAAATCAAATAAAATCCAAAATATTGAAAGTAAGAGATTTTGTGCTTGTTTCAGGTGCCAATTACAGCTAGCAAATCATTCAAACTTGTATCAAGGCATGTATGCACAAAAAGATTGGATTTGGACCAATTTTGGAAAGTTTAAAAGTGTATCAAATCAAATCAAAAATCATTGAAGGAGAAAGATTTGGATGCAGTTATCAACCCTAATGCATTGCTTGGTACATATAAAGTGCGTGCAGACCTAAAAACAAGTTAGAAACATGCGCAAGAGGCAGAACCAAAACTGAAAAAAAGCAAGAAAAGTGTGAGATCGAATTTGCACTTAGAGGCATCCTCAAGACTCGTTGCCTATCCCAATCGACTCCTGGGACTCTCAGTAAGCTAAAGCCATCAAAACCTAGCATTTTCAAGCCCCAAAAAGCTCTGTAAGTCGCTCACGACATAGCCCTGTTCTTGAATTCGAATCTCATAATATAGGCATTGTTAGGATGAATTAATTGTACATTCTTGATCTATGGAACATATGCAAACTTTTTGCATCATTTAATTTCATTTTTATGGCCTATACACGATTTCACCATAGCTAGGTTTCGAAGCTCCGAATTAGGGTTTTTGAATGCAAGGAAAATTGGCCTTCATGAATGGTACCTTTAGGTTCAGGAGGACAAGACGAGTCCAACCATGGCAGTAGCAACGCACGTTGTCCGTAGGTATAGGTTCTCCAACTTTTAGCCACAGAGAGGGAAGGAAGACGATGGCGTGGCTCCACCTAATTGGCCTATTCAAATTTCTACGCGCATTTTTTTATTATTTCCAATAAATCTTTGTTTTATATATTATTATTATTTTCCATTATATGTATAACAAAAGCAAAGTGGCCCAGTGGTAGCCAGGCAGCGCTTAAGGCATTGGAAGGCTGGAGGTCAGGGGTTCGATCCCTGCCTCCAGTATTTGTTATTTTCATATTTTCTTGCAGGCGATTCAGTATGCACATGAAGCCAGGGTCTATCATACTCCCTCCAAATCTGGTACGCCAAGTGGCCAGATGGCCAAATCTGATGGCCATCCAGGAGAGACCACCAAAAGCCAAGTCAAGCGTGCCACATAGGATCTCAAAAGTCAAACGGATTCCATCACTAATGGGCCCAGGAAATTTCTCTTTGCACCCCTATTTTTTTCAGTCCCGTCTCTTATTCTTTTATATTTTATATTCCATTTAATTATTTCATTTATTTATTTTACTAACCAACCAAATTATTTTTCTTTTATCAAAAAATCACCAAAAATATTTTTATGTCCCAATTAAAATTAGAATATTATTTTTCATCAATAAATTAATTGATTTAATTAGGTTATTAATTTTAGACAACTTTAATTTCTTTTGTACATAATTAAAATTAATTAGAACAAATAGGTTTTATTTCTAATTTAATTATTTTCTTTTCTTAAAAATAACCAAAACATAAAAAATATGTCATGTAATTATTTTTATTAATTAATCACTAATTAATTTGTACATTTATTTTTAAAACCTAAATTCTTTACTTTAAAATATTAAAAACAACAAAAACAATTTTTCTTTTAAATTAGGATAGAAGGGTCAAAACCCTAATTTCTCTTCGAGCTAATTTTCATTGCGCGCTTTATTATTGTTTTTACCCAATTATTGTATCTGCTCACAGTTTGTAATAGTTTTAATTAGGACTTTTACATTTATCACTTTATTTTTAAAGGGTTTGTTTTTGGCTATGTAAATACCCGAAGCCTTGTAATAACGTAGTTTAAATTTCGCATTTTAAATTCCGAAAATTATTAACTGTTAGATGTGTGAATAATTAGGGTTTGCATGACAAGAATGTATGTTAACTTTAAAACAGTTAGATCACCTTAAATGTGCAAAGATAAATAAACTGAAACTGAATCATTCGCACATGCGCACTCTTAGGGTATGCTTCCACTTGGTTGCCTTTAGTAAACGGTCATTGAGTATAGGATGCTTTAGTGGTCGTCCTTTTGTCCAAAGATCAAAGTTGCCTCGGAATGGTTGCCTCGGATATTGTTGCCTCGGATAAATGATCTAAGACATTAGGGTTATTACTAAGACGTCCTAACATTGCTTTAGTGACCGTGCGTCCCTTTTGAATTGACCCTTCAAACTCCAACGACAGTGCTACCCACTCACTAATAGTGGGATAGCGTTGTCTAAAGGAAACGAACATAGAACGATTCTTTTTTTGAGTAGGTAGATTAGTTCTTAAGTGCTTTCTCATTCAAAACAAACTTTTTTCACACTTACACTCCTTTACAAACAAAGTTTTCAAAAACACTTCATTACACTCTTGAAGACAGAAGCAAGAGTTAAATCGAAGTTAAAACAAAAACTTTTCAAAACCCATAAACACAAAGAAAACAATTTTGAAAATGATGAGCAAGTACCTAAGAGCCCGTAGATAACTACGGATAGAAAGGGTTCTATTACCTTCCCTTTCTATAATCTACCCCCCGTACTCAGAAATATCTCGAAAAAGGAATTTTTCTGTGCTTTTTTCCTTTCCTTGTTGGATAAAATAAAAGTCGATGGCGGCTCTTGCTTACCGCGACATTTTGCAAAAACAAACGCAAAACACAAACCAGCAAATTCCTTAACGAAATAGGGAAACCACGTCCCAGTTCTGGCCACCGTATCTTAGAACTGGCGACTCTGCTGGGGAGGTCATAAGTGGGGTGTACCTTAGGAATAGTTCATTATATTGTTTTCAATTGTTTGATCTGTTTGCTTTATCTTTGTGGGTTTCGTATCGGAGTTACTATAGATCCTAACCTGGATCTGGGGACACCTTTTAGGTAAGTAGCAATAGACTGTGAGGGAAGTAGTAGCTACGTTGGTGTAACACTTTAGTTGGTACCGATATTCCTTGTGGAGGAACAAGGAGAGTATGGGGCTGCTAAGGGGTCATTAAGCATCAACTGACCTTAGAACCTATAATTGACCAACTTGGCCATAGAAAAGCAGCAGTATGCTACACTCATTGAGACCATACTCTCGCGATGATTCCGGCTGCAAGAAAAGGTTGCTAAACTGAGATGGTCCTTCTGGTGCAACTTTCCTCTTCTTGGTCTTCTTTAAAGCAACTTCTGGAGTAGCCTTGTGTAAGTCCTGGATATTGATTTCTGGTGCAGTACCATCTTCCTTGCAAGCATCCAGATATCTGACTATTATTTCTGGCTTTGAGCCAATATCAGAAAATAGAGGAAAATCATCCTGAAGAATCCTTCTTGAAGTGATGGTTGCATGAGAAGTAATAGTAGGTTCCTTCTTGATATTCTCAATGATTTTCATCTTCTTTAGATTTTTTGCGTTCAGGGGCTTCCCAGCGGTTGCTTCCAAAGAGCTAATTTCCTGAGCTTCATTCAAATGCTCTATCAGCCTATTCTCTGTCAGGGTATCTGATATAAGTCTTCCTAAGTGTATCCAGTCCCTTTTGGTTCATTCATCTTCTCTTGTTTCCTTCACACTAGTTCTAAGATGATTAAACAGCAAGTGTGGGAGGTTTACCTTAGTCCTCTTGGCAATGAAATAGAACAGAAATTACTGATCAATGTTTATATAATCAGGAGAGCTAGTTGGCTTCCTGTGGTTGATACACCCCAGAATAATTTTTTCCTAAATTTGGTGGTGATCCTTCAGATCTCTGATTTTGCTGGAGGGAAGTCCATGAGTAAATACTTCCCTTGCAATAGAGCCTACATCAGAGCATCTCTCATCCATGTCAATGCATCTGACACCTCCACCATTGTAACCAATAAGCTTTGAAATCATGTCTTCTGTAATGACAATTTTCTTCCCCATCACATAAGAGGTAACTTGATGATTTGAAGAAGAAGCATGTATCCAGAATTCTTTGATAAGAATTTGAAAGGTTGGCCCTAGAAGACGGTCAAAGTATCTGTTCCAACCTTGAGCATTAACGTCTTCATACAGATTGAAGTCGTTTTCTTGCAAGCTTTCAAAGTCAATAATTAGTTCTGAAAGAACTTCCAGATTATCAATGGGAGTGAGTAGCATTCTGTAAGGTTCTTCGTACTGTTCCATTGAAGCAGATTCATGAGTACTGATGTTTTGGACATTTGAAGAAGCCATTGTTCACACAAGATTTGAGGAAGATGAAAGGGGTTTTTGAAAATACGAACTTGAAACGATTGAAAGTATTTAGAGAGTAAAAAGAAGTGATTGTAAAAAGTGATATTTGAGTTTAAATAGTTTTTCTTGAAAGCGTAAACAGTAAGAGAGAGAAATAATTAGTCATGATTATAAGCATTAATGACTGCTGAAATTAGGGGATTCAGAAAGATACTGGAACGGTTATCCATGACGTGTGTCTCAATGCACCCAATCAGCGCTTTTGACCTTTCAGAAAAGTGAACGCGTGTTCAGCCTCAGAAAGTAGCTGATGAATGGATGACAATTGTTTGATTATATGAACAACAAGCTTCTATCCTTGAAATGAAACGTTCATATCTTTATGGATAGATTCTGGTGCAATCTGTACTTCTAAAAACTCTGAAGACAGGTTGATCAGTAGTTCACAGAAGATAACAAAGTTATGAAGGTTAAGATATGCAAATAAAATATTTTATTCTGGGCATAGCTTCATGCTGAGATGTTTCAGAATGAAGTTAAACCTATCTTCAGAAAGAGGTTTTGTAAAGACATCAGCCCATTGATGGTCTGTGTCAATGAATTTTAAGTTAAGAATCCCTTTCTGAATATAGTCCCTAATAAAATGATGTTTTATTTCTATATGCTTAGCCCTAGAATGCAAAATTGGATTTTTACTGAGACAAATAGCAGAAGTATTGTCATAGAGGATAGGAATGTTACTCTCAAATATGTTAAAGTCTTCAAGTTGACTTTTTATCTAGAGCATTTGCGTGCTACATCCAGCAGCTGCTATGTATTCAGCTTCTGCTATTGATAGTGCTATTGTAGATTGTCTCTTGCTGGACCATGAGATCATATTTTCTCCCAGAAACTGGCAGCTTCCAGAAGTGCTTTTACGTTCTACTTTGTCTCCAGCGAAGTCAGCATCACAATATCCTACTAAGCTGTAATCATTTGATTTTCTATAAAATAAACCCAGATTAGCATTACCTTTCAGATACTTGAAAATTCGCTTAACTGTTGTTAAGTGAGGTTTTCTAGGATCTGATTGGAATCTAGCACACAAGCAAACACTAAATAAAATGTCAGGCCTCAAAGCCTTCAGATAGAGGAGAGAACCAATCATACCTCTGTAGACCTTTTGTTCTACCTTTTTACTTACCTCTTCCTTTTCCAGAATGCACGTGGGATACATTGGAATCTTTGAGGGCTTACATTCTGAGAGATCAAATTTATTCAGAAGTTCTGACATATTTTCTCTGATGAATGTAAGTTCCTTCTGGAGTTTGGTTTATCTGAAAGCCCAGAAAGAATTTGAGTTCCCCCATTAAGCTCATCTCAAACTCTGCCTGCATACATTTAGAAAACTCTCTTCCCAGAGAAGGTTTAGTAGGTCCAAATATAATGTCATCAACATAAATATGACATACTAACACGTCATTCTTAACTGTCTTACAGAATAAGGTTGTGTCCACTTTCCCTCTGGTGAATTCCTTTTCTAACAGGGAGTTACTTAGTCTTTCATACCAAGCTCTGGGAGCTTGTTTCGGATCATAGAGTGACTTCTTTAGTTTGAAAACATATTCTGGATTTTTGGAATTCTCAAAACTAGGAGGTTGGTGCACATATACCTCTTCATCTATATATCCATTTAAGAATGCACTTTTGACATCCATCTGATACAGAGTGATGCCTTTATTTACAGCAAATGATATTAAAAGTCTGATAGATTCTAACCTGGCGACTGGAGCAAATGTTTCTATATAGTCTATCCCCTCTTGCTGACTATAACCTTGTGCTACCAGTCATGCTTTGTTTTTGATGACCTCACCTTGCTCGTTAAGTTTGTTTCTGAACACCCACTTTGTACCAATGATGTTGAATCCTTTTGGTTTGGGAACCATATCCCATACGTCATTTCTGGTGAATTGATTTAGTTCCTCTTGCATGGCCAGAATCCAGTTATTGTCCAGAAGTGCTTCATCAATAGTTGTTGGTTCAATCAGAGAGACCAGTCCCATGAGGGATTCTTCAGAGTTTCTGAATGTTGATCTTGTTCTGATTGGATCATCCTTCTTTCCCAGTATTGTATCTTCTGGGTGATCAATGCTGCTTCTGGATAGTCTTTTCTAGAGTTGATCAACAGAAAGTGTTGGATTTCTTGCAATATCTCTTTCTGATGTTGAGGGAGTGTTCCTGTTGAGAACTTTTAATGAGTTGTCTTCAGTACCTGTGAGTTCAACTTCCATACCTGCAAGGAATTCATTCTGCTTTGACTTTTGAGAGTCAAGCTTATCATCAAACCTAACACTGATTGACTCTTCAACAATTTGTGTTTCTGTATTGTATACTTTGTACCCTCTTGAGCGTTCAGAGTATCCTAACATAATACACTTTTGTGCTTTAGAGTCAAACTTGTTCAAATAATTTTTTGTATTCAGAATAAAGCATGTGCATCCAAATGGATGAAAATAAGAAATGTTGGGCTTTCTGTTCTTCCACAATTCATATGGAGTCTTTTCCAGAATAGGTCTTATGGAGATTCTATTCTGAATGTAACACGATGTGTTAATTTCCTCTTCCCAGAAAATCTTAGCAACGTTAGTCTCGTTGATCATGGTTCTGGCCATTTCTTGCAATGTTCTGTTATTTCGTTCTACAATTCCATTTTACTGGGGAGTTATGGGACAAGAGAAGTCATGCAAGATGCCTTTTTCATTAAAAAATAATTCAAAGTTTTTATTTTCAAATTCCCCACCATGATCACTTCTGACTTTGACAATTCTAAGATCCTTTTCATTCTGAACTTGGTTGCAGAAGGTAACAAACACAAAGTGTGACTCGTCCTTGTTTCTTAAGAACTTTACCCATGTCCATCTGCTATAGTCACCTACGATTACTAACCCATACTTATTGCCACTGACTGAAGCAGTTTTTACTGGTCCAAATAAGTCAATGTGCAGAAGTTCTAATGGCTTAGAGGTGGAAACAACATTTTTGGATTTGAAAGCAGGTTTTGCAAATTTACCTTTCTGACATGCTTCACACAGAGCATCTGAGTTGAACTTCAAATTAGGAAGTCCTCTGACCAGATTGAGTTTGTTAATCTGAGATATTCTTCTCATACTAACATTCCCCAATCTTCTGTGCCAGACCCATTGCTCGTTGTTAACAGAAAGTAGGCATTTTACATTTTGACTCTTTAGTTCAGAAAGTTTTATTTTATAAATGTTGTTTTTCCTCTTTCCATTAAATAGGATAGTGTTGTACCCCAAAATTTGCCCTCCTATCTCTCAATGATTTCTCATCACAAAGCCCTTGGAGCTCAAGATCCAGTTAGGGTTTCATCTGCTCAAGACTTCTCCTTGCACTGTTGACCCAAATTAGGGTTTGTGTTTGCACAAAGATGTTTTGACCTAAATTGCCTAAGATGACTTTCATGCTTAATATTGGACTCCCAAGTTTATCCATACCAAGTTTCAAGTCTTGATTCCAAGTTTTGCCCAGTCAATTGGACAGTTGACCTAGAAATCAACTGTATTGGGGAAAAAGTCAATTGTGGCCAATTGACAGTCAAATCTCATGAAAATTGACCCACATCAACATTATGAACTCACATGGACCATTTGATCAAGTTTGGATCACAATTCCATAAGAAATTTGATCAGATCACCAAAAGGGCAAAATGGTCATTTTTAGGGTTTTGACTGCTCAAAGGCAATTTTTGACTGTTTGACCTAGCCAATGGCAAACCAAGCTCACATATGGACTCAAGGACACCATGGAATTGTCTTGACATGCTCAACAAGTTCAAAAGATCCCAAATACACAAGATTGACAGTTGAATTTCCCAATCAATTGATCAATTTTGACTGTATACTGAAAAGTCAAACTTTGACTTTTTGGTCAAAATCAAATGTCAAGATTCATTCTTCATCAAAACATGCCAAATCATGAAACTTGTTCATCAAGAAATCAAGAATTGCAAATTAGGGTTTGAAATGAAGATTTTTCATAACTTAGAATTTTTCTAAGTTATGAGAAACCCTAATTTTTTCCTAACTTTGCCCCACTTTCTCACCAAGATTCGATTGGATTCAAGCAAACGTCAAAACATGAAAGTTGTAGCCTATTGCATAATCTACAACTTTGATTCACAATGTTTTCCCAAAAGAATCTTGTAGCTCAAGTTACAATTTTTGGAACAAGGGTACCAAACCATTCTTAACTTAGAGAAAATTTGACCTATTTTAGACAAGGTTTTTACCTAACTTCAAGACCATTTTTCACATACTTCCACTTGGAATTTCAATTTTCATTTCAAAGATGGATTGTAGTACACATTCAAAGCTTTCCAAAATGTCCAAGAACTCATCAAACAACCTCATGGTTAGGGAGAATCGAATTTGGCAAGTTGGGAAAAACTCACTTTTGATTTGGCCAAGTTACATGTTCATACATTTGTGCCATTTTGAATCCAGCATGCTTTCCTTGATTACAGGTCTTTTATCTCAATTACACTCAATAATTTAATGCTAACTCATTGTGCCAAGGCCTTGTTTTATGAATTTAAGCATTACATGTTGAACTAAGCCATTTATAGAAAAAGCAAATTAGCCATTCTTGAAAAGTTACACTTTATGTCAATTGGTAAATCAAGAAGGTACAAAGAAAATCTCTGAGGCACAAGTTTATGAACAAAAACACATTGATCAAGGGGAAGGATAGCAGCATAGCTTGGGGGCCTGTACAGGCTAGAAACACCAAGTTGCCTTTTGTTGCTTAAAGTGTAAGAAACATAGCATATCATATAACAACTTTCATCTCAGCAAACCAAGCCTTAAGCAAAGTTATCAAACACTTTCTAAACATCCATTATGAGCTAGAACACGAGCCAACCAAGTCTCAAACACTCCCATTCACAAAATCACCATTGAACTGCACAAAAACAGGGCCTGCTGCAGATTGAATCCCACAACTCATTTTCATCGTGCATTCTTGCTAAAACCACTTCAAACACCTTCCCTACCATCAATGCAAACTATCCAAAGCATTAGAAGTGGACTGTAATTCCTCTAATCAGTTTGGCCATTTTCATTTTCTTGTTTTGCAATTGAAGTTCCATAACACGATTCAGCTAGTTTTAAAGCAAAGTAAAGCTTGGAATAGCATCCCTGGACCTCAAGGAAGCTGTACCAATCATCACATTGCACTGAAAGTACCTCAATCATCAGATACAACTTCAACTGAACAGGTAAGTTCATGAATTCGTATCTCTCTATCCAGGCATTGTTAGCTTTAGGTTTGTGAAGAAAATATGTCACATTCATAGCCCTGAACATGCCCATGTAGTTAGTTTTCATTTATGTTACGTGTGTCATGAGAATTTAATGTCTGAACATTGATAAAATATTAGGTTAAGATTTGGGAATGGAGAAATTCTCTCTCATTTTTTAGAGTTAGATCAAGTTTTAGGTATGTATGGATTCGTTGTTTGATGCTGAACATTTTTGATGTTGTGAGTTTTCATTAAAAAGCCAGGAATCAAGGTGTTTGAATCAGGTTACAAAACGCGCGTTTTTGGACAAAGAATGGTTGGAGGTTGAAGAAGCTCCACGTGGGTTGGGCCTGTTTGGTTATTTCTGTTTACACCACTTTTTTGCTTTCACACCCCCTAGGCTCATTTGGCTTATTTTTATGGTTTTTTGACTTTTTCTTTTTTGCTCTGACTTATTTATTTATTTTTATAATATTAAAAATATAAAAAATATTTTTCTCACCATTTTTGAATTTATTAGGCATTTATTTGGTTTCTTTTAGTTTTTGTACATAAATAAATATAAGCATACTTTTATTCAAAAATACTAAAATGATGCAAACACATTTTATTTTCCATTTTTATTTCATTTTATCTTCTAAAAATATTTTATATAAAATATACTTTTTTTTATAAATATTAAATATTATTATTTTTGTATATATAATATATATTTAGTAAATAATACAAATTCATATATATATATATATATTAGTATATTTAGGTTAAAAATACAAAATATACACACTTTTATTTTTTTTATTAATATTTAATATTAAAAATACCTTTTTGACAAATATACTTCATTTTTATTTTATTTTTGTACATAATTGATTAAATATTGTATATATTAACAATTAATACATTTACTTAATGAAATTAGGGTTTTGCCCTAAAATACATAAAAACTCCAAAATTTAATATTTTTATTTTTTTGTTTCCTTTATACATAAAAACACTTTTTTTTCATACATATAAAAACATTTCTTTTGCATCTTGCATATTTATTTTATTTCCATTTAATTGGTGCAATTGATTATCTTGTAAATAATTCCAAATTGATGTAATAGCTAGGTTTAAATTCCTTATCAAATACCCCCCATTTGAACATTTGTACCCCCCTTCCCATATTATGTTGTAATAGCTTAGGAACTTTAAATTTCGCACTTTATTGCTTTCTAAATATACCATGTTAGAATTAGGGTTTGTATGCAAATAAAAACAACAAAATAGTTTGACCTAATTTCAAGATAATCAAGCATGAAAATGGACAACACTAATCACACTTGCACCCCTAGGGTATTCCACTTGTTGCCTTCAATAATGGGCCATATTGCATGTTAGGTCTCTTTGGGTAAAACAAACACAATTCAAATGATCATAGTCCCTCGATGACGCTTTCGAAAAGTTGCCTAAAAATGATCAAATCCCTTAAAGGAAAATTGCTCAAAGATACTTGGCACCATTGCAATTATGGTCTAAACGATGACCCGTGCCCGTCCCTTTCACATCCTAACACAAGATTGTCCACCAAATGCAATGGTGGAACAAAATTGTTAAAAGGGTTTAAAACATAGCAAAGATCTTTGAGAAATTTAGGAGTAGACAACCTCTTAGTTACTTGAATCAAACTTGCAAAACAAAACACTTGCCTATTTTTAAAGCCACGCCTCACAACACTTTCAAAACAACTTTCAAAAAAAAACCTTGAAACATCTTTTCAAAAAGACAAACACCTTTTGTAAAACATTCGAGTAAAGAATTGTTACAAGGGTAGCCTAGACAAGGCATCTTTTTTCAAAACATTTTCAAAACCACACACAAAGCACCATTTCAAACAATTGAAAACCAAGGCAAGTTGATCTAAGCAAGTACCTAAGAGCCCATGGATAACCATGGATAGAAAGGGTGCTAATACCTTCCCTTTCTATAATCTACTCCCCGAACCCAAGAAAATATCTCAAAGGTTTTTGCTGTGCTTTTTAAACCTTTCCTTAGGATAAAATAAAAAGTCGGTGGCGACTCTTGCTCAACCGAAACATTTGCGAAAACAAAACGCAAAACCATAGTCAGTTCTCCCACCGTATCACAGAACTGGCGACTCTGCTGGGGACAATTTTAAAAGTGGAGTAACCTTAGGGCTTAGATCACCCTCTTGCATGACTAATTGTTTGTTTTGATTGCTTTACATCTTGGCTCTCTTGTTTGGGTTTGCAAATCCTACACCCGGATTTTGGGAAACATTCATAGATAGCAATACATTGTGGAAACTGTGCGGGGTATACCGACACGGTCGAAGCAATAGCTATATTAGTGTGACATATTTGTGAGTACCGGTAACCCTTGAGTTCAATCAAGGAGAGTACGGGGCCGCTGAGTGATGTCACTAAGCACTAATGACCTAGAACCTTACTTGACCATCTTGGCCTTTTATTAGGGGTAGTGAGATGACCGGCTTTGGTACAGTCCGAAGTTGGTAGATACTCGATACTACACTCATTGAGGGTTGTTTTCTCGGAATATTTTGGTCGCTAGTTAAATGGCTAAACCAAAACAATGAACGATGAAAACAATCCAATGATATTGAGCTCCTTAGAACCCGGTTACTATTTATAGGACAGGTTTTTAAGCCAACTACACTCAAGAGGGTACTTACCTATGAAACCTCATGCAAGCCTGAAACTAGGGTTTGGTGTGAATTGCTTGTACATATGTTTTGTGCATACATCATAAACATCATAAAGCATCATATGCATTCACTAACCATTTCAAGGGTTTGGATCTTCATCTTTGTTCTTGTTTTGTAGGTCATGGAAATTCCTCGCAGAATAACCATCCAAGTCAACCTTGTGAGAATCTCTCTTCACCTCAAGAATTCCGGAAAGCTCATCCTTCAGTGAAAGACATGGTAGACTGCTCAGCTTAGTCAACACCAACATTGAAGAAGACATGATGAAAGTGCTATTCCAGTTCTTTGACCCTCTTCACCACTGTTTCACTTTCCCTGATTACCAGTTGGTGCCCACTTTGGAGGAGTTTTCTCAACTCCTAAGAATCTCTATCCTTAATCAACTACCTTTCAACGGTACAGAAAAGGAACCAAAGCCGGAAGATGTTGCTCGAGCATTACATCTACAACCATCCGACATCAAGGGGCATTGGGAAACTAGAAGCGGTGTCAAAGGCTTCTTAGCAAAATTCTTGTTTGAGAAAGCACAAGAATGTTGGAATTCATTGGACCTACAAGCCTTTGAAGAAATTGTGGCACTCCTTATCTATGGGTTGGTCTTATTCCCAAATTCTGACCAATTGGTAGACGTCAACGCCGTCAAAATCTTCTTGTCCATAAATCCAATACCAACATTGCTTGGGGACATTCTTCACTCATTTTACACACGAACAATGAGAAAGAGGGGTGTTCTCATGTGTTGTACTCCTCTCCTTGCAAGGTGGTTTATTTCGCACCTTCCACAATCTGTCTTGAAGAATGACCAAGGCTCAAGGTGGTCCCAACGGTTGATGATTCTTACTCACTCTGATGTACATTGGTGTTCTCGGTCCAGAGAAAATGTCATCATCGTCGATCGTTGCGGAGAATTTCCTAATGTTCCTTTACTTGGAATCAGAGGAGGTATCACCTACAACCCTTGCCTAGCTTTGAGGCAATTTGGATATGCATGGAGGGATGGCCCTCACGACATGTTGATTCCTGACCTAGTTTTTGACTTCGACAACGATGCGCAAGGACTTCGCCAAAGATTCATCAGAGCTTGGGGGAGGCCCAACAAGGTTGATAGCAAGACACTGGGACACAAGAATTCCATCCCTCTTGAACCTTACCTCAAGTGGGTACGAGCCCGAGCCCAGAGACTAATGATGCCTTATCCTCATGTTCTCCCTGTGATTAAAGAGCCCATCAAGGAAAGAGAGGTTCCCTACACCATCCTACATCCTGACATGCCTACATCGTGGGAGGAAATGCAGAAAAGTTGGATTCAGCTCAAGGAGGAACGAAACACTTTTGAAGCCAGCTTCTACGCTAGCGAGAAGAAGGTTCTAGAGCTTACCCGCCGACTCCATGAGCAAGAGGCCCTCAACACCTACATTGCACCAAAGAGGATGCGCAATGTCTTTTTACCTTGAGAATTTGTTTTTGTAATATTTGGCCCATGGGGCATTTATGTACTAACAAATTTCTTCTTATTAATATGACGTGCGTTCTTTTTTGTCTACAACAATTTTGAATGTTCTAAATCCTTGAATGCATTGCATACATAAGCATATCATTCATCATGTGCATAAGCAGGTCTCACTCCAGGTTTCCTTATTTGTCTGCTGTTTATTTCAGTAGGATGGATCTCGAGCAAACAGTCAAAGACCTGCAAGCTCAAAATGCACAGTTCCAGCAACTCCTGATGACCTTGGCTAAGGGTCAGGAGGATCTCAAGACCTTGCTGGGGAATAAAGACCCAGTGAAAAAGAAGAAAAAGAGAATCGGGGTGGCTACTTTAGGGAGAAGATTTGACGGAGAAGCTCGGAGAGTGCTTGAATTTCCTCCTACTTCTGATGAAGGAACCAGTAAAGGAGGTGGGGCTGTGGTACCTTCCGAGTCCGATGTGGAAGAAGAGGAGGTCGAAGAGGATGAAGACTACTCTGATCAACAATACCCTCCGGCTGATGATAAATACAAGGGTTTAGAAGACAGGTTGGCAGCCATGGAACTACAGAGGGTACCGGGTTTGGATTTTGAAGACTTGGGTTTAGTTGTCGGGATTGTGATTCCCCCAAAGTTCAAAGTGCCAGTTTTTGTGAGGTATGATGGGCTGTCCTGTCCAAAAATGCATCTCAGGTCCTACGTAAGAAAGATCCAACCCTATACGGCAGATAAGAACCTTTGGATACATTTCTTTCAAGACAACCTTTCTGGAGCTCAACTGGAGTGGTTTTATCAGCTAGAGGGAACCAGCGTCCGAAATTGGGAAGACTTGGCCACCGCCTTCTACAAACAATATCAGTACAATTCTGACCTTGCTCCTACTCGTACCCAACTTTAGGGTATGTCACTGGGAACAGGCGAAGGATTCAAAGAATATGCACAAAAATGGAGGGATTTGGTTGGCAGGGTGCAACCTCCTTTAACCGACCGTGAACTTGTTGATATGTTTCTAGGGACCCTATCTAGGCCTTTTTTCAATCATCTGATTGGTAACTCTTCCGCGGGGTTTACCGATTTGATCTTAACAGGCGAAAGAATAGAAACTGGCATCAAGTCAGGAAAGATTCAGAAGGGTGTTGCTGCAAGTGTTGAAAAGAAGCCTTTTAAGAAAGAAACGGTTGTGGTATATTCTCAGAGAAGAGCAGGGAAGACTGAGCGCCGGCCGACCGTAGGGGCCGTAATGATTCAAAACCCTTCAAGTGAGCAGCCTCGCTATAACCAGTCCAGACCAAATCAGCAACGGGTGGAACGGCCACAACGGCAGTTCACCCGCATTAATATGACACCAGCACAAGTACTTCCCCATCTGTTGAAGTTGAATCTCGCCACTATCAAAGAGGCACCAAAGGATGTGAATACGTCCTCTCCGCATTACCATCCTAATGCTAAATGCGCCTACCATTCTGACAGTGTCGGGCACGACACCAACAATTGTTGGGCACTCAAGCATAAAATCCAAGACCTGATAGAGGCGAAGGAGGTGGAGTTTGACGCTCCGGAGAAGCCTAATGTGATATCTGCTCCAATGCCGAAGCACGGCCGAAATATCAATGCCATTGAAGAAGATTTGTATGTTGCTGATGTCAATGATCTGGTAACTCCATTGTTAACCATCAAGTTGAATCTGTTAAAGGCCGAGATTTTCCCGGGATGTAAAGAAGACTGTTATTGTTGTTGCTCTCTGCCGTTTGATTGTCCATTACTGAAGAAAGGCATCCAAGGCCTAATAGACAGTCGACAAATTTTGTTTGAAAAAGTTTCTGCTACTCCAACCCATACTGAAGATGTCTCAATCATAACCATTCACGCCAATCTTTCCAAGGCCGTCAGAAAGCCTGTTAAGATTACACCAGCTACGAAATCTGTTCCTTTGAAGATAACAATGCCAGGGCATGTCCCCTATGTTTCTGAGAAGTCAATACCATGGAACTATGGCGGTGACGTCTACTACCATGGTATTAAACAAATCGAAATAACTGAAGAAAGTTCGGATGATGAAGAAGCCAACATTGGTAACATTGCAGGCACGAGCAAAATCACCCAGAGCGGGAGAATATTTTCTCCAGAGATTGCCCCTCCAAGAGCAATCTTTGGACCCTCATCTACTGACAAGGTTATCCCTGCACCAATAGAACTCTCCGCTAGAACCCCATTGATCGAAGATGTTGTTGTTCCTAGTATTGTCCCTCCTACCGCTGTCGATAGAGGTAAGGGAATCCAAGATGAGCTCGTCAGGACGAGGGCTCAACCCTTGGTCATCCCAGAGACCTCCAAGAAAGAAATGGATGAGATCTTGAAGATAATCAAAAGGAGTGATTACGATGTGGTAGAACAGCTGGGGCAAACCCCCTCAAAGATCTCCATGCTGGCACTACTACTTTGCTCGGAAGCGCACGCTAAAGCTCTGATAAAATTCCTAAAGGCAGCCCATGTGCCCCAGGAAACCTCTGCAGATCAATTTCAAAATTGCATGGCCAGCCTTACTGCGGATAATGGATTAGGTTTCTCTGATGCTGACCTAACTCCTAAAGGTAGAAACCACAATGATGCTTTGCACATTTCAGTCGAGTGCCGAGGAACTACTCTCGCACATGTCTTGGTCGACACTGGTTCGTCGCTGAATGTACTGCCTAAGAAGGCCTTGGACCGGCTAGATTGTGAAGGGTTGGAGTTGAAACCGAGTGATATTGTTGTCAGAGCTTTCGATGGTTCAAAGAGAATGGTCCATGGGGAGGTTGATATTCCCATCAAGGTAGGCACCGAGGTGTTTAAATCTACTTTCTATGTGATGGACATCCGTCTGTCATACTCTTGCTTGTTGGGTAGGCCTTGGATACACCATGTCGGGGCAGTCACCTCCTCCTTACATCAGATGTTGAAGTATCCTGTCAAGGGAAAGATTATAACCGTCCATGGCGAAGAGGAGTACATGATCAGCCACTTGAACTCCTTCCGGTATGTGGAGGTAGAAGGGGAGTTCATTGAGACGTCGTTTCAGCATTTTGAAGAAGTCCTTCCTGAAATAACGGTAGCAAAGTTGACAGCTGGAGTACCAAAGCAGATGGCCAGGATGGCATCTCTGGAGGACGCAAGGGCCGCAATAAAGGAGGGGAAGAATTCAGCATGGGGGCAGTTGCCTGATATTCCACATAAAGCAGACAAATTTGGACTAGGGTTCACTACCGCAGGCCAGAAAGCTATGCGCCGTTCGAAGATTGAAAGAGCGCCAGTCAAAATTTCTCCCTACGGAATCAACGCTTTGGAGGATGAAGACAAAGAGAGCAGCATCGAAGAGTGGATTTACCCAACTGTCAAAGGAGGATTGTGCAACTGGGAGGCAAAAGACTTTGTCCCCATCACTTTTATTCATCAGTAATTTATCTGTCAAACATTTCCTATTTGGTCTGTAATATTTATTTTCGAACAATCCGTACACTATCTTTCTACCTCATGCCTTGCCCGGGGCATGTAGGTCCATTTGTAAGGGTTTTGATTATTTTTCATATCCATATGCCATGTTTAATGATTCATTGGACGTTTTTTATTTGATAAACTGCTGTGTTCATTTTCTTTCCTTTTGCATTTTTTGTTTAAGGATGGCTATCCCTTACACACACCCACACTCACAAATGCAGGTACCCATCCACTCCGGATTCCATGGGTGACTATTCTGCTATATCCTTCAATAACTCTGAAGATCTGGTCAATCAAGCCGAGTATGAAGATGACGAAGGTTGTGAAGTACCAGGGGAACTAGCCAGACTCCTACAGCAAGAGGAAAGGGCCATCTTACCTCACGAAGAGTCATTGGAAACTGTCAACTTAGGGACCGAGGAAGACCGGAAGGAGGTGCAAGTGGGTGCCAATCTGGAACCAAGTGTCAAGGAACGCCTGATACAGCTGTTGAATGAGTATGTTGAAATCTTCGCTTGGTCTTATGAAGACATGCCGGGTTTAGACACAGACATCGTGGTTCACCGTCTCCCCACAAGAGAGGATTGTCCACCGATCAAGCAAAAAGTCCGCCGAATGAGGCCTGACATGTCTGAAAAGATCAAGGTAGAAGTGATGAAGCAATTCGACGCTGGCTTTCAGGCTGTTACGTCCTATCCTCAATGGGTCGCTAACACCGTGCCAGTACCTAAGAAAGATGGCAAAGTCAGGATGTGTGTGGACTACCGGGATTTGAATAGGGCCAGCCCCAAAGATGATTTTCCACTTCCACACATTGACATTTTGATCGACAATACTGCTCAGCACAAAGTGTTTTCCTTCATGGATGGATTCTCGGGCTACAATCAAATCAAAATGGCCCCCGAGGATATGGAGAAAACAACTTTTGTCACACAATGGGGCACTTTCTGTTACAAGGTGATGTCGTTCGGACTGAAGAACGATGGGGAAACTTATCAACGCGCCATGGTAGCTTTGTTTCATGATATGATACATCATGAGATTGAAGTTTACGTAGACGATATGATAGCTCGGTCACAAACAGAGGAGGAGCACCTTGAACATCTAGAAAAGCTGTTTGCCAGGTTGAAAGAATACAAACTCAGGCTGAATCCAAGTAAGTGCACTTTTGGAGTTAGGTCTGGTAAACTTCTAGGATTCATTGTAAGCAACAAAGGCATTGAAGTCGATCCAGCAAAAGTGAAAGAAATACAAGAGATGCCTGCTCCCCGTACTGAAAAGGAGGTTAGAGGGTTCTTGGGGCGCTTGAACTATATTGCCAGATTCATCTCTCATCTGACTTCTACCTGTGAGCCAATTTTCAAACTCTTGAAGAAAGATCAGGTAGTCGAATGGAACGACGATTGCCAAGCTGCTTTCGATAAGATCAAGGAGTATTTGCTAGAACCTCCTATTCTGATGCCACCCGTCGAAGGAAGACCATTGATCATGTATCTAACCGTCTTGGATAACTCAATGGGGTGTGTTTTGGGCCAGCATGACGAGTCTGGTCGAAAATATCATGCTATTTATTACCTTAGCAAAAAGTTTACCGACTGTGAGACTCGCTACTCACTGCTCGAGAAAACTTGCTGCGCTTTGGTATGGGCTGCTCGCCGACTAAGGTAGTATATGTTGACTCATACTACCTTGTTGATTTCCAAAATGGATCCTATCAAGTATATCTTCGAAAAGCCCGCTTTATCTGGAAGAATAGCCAGATGGCAAATGATCCTAACTGAGTATGACATCCAGTACACCACCCAGAAAGCTATAAAAGGGAGTGTACTAGCTGACCATCTGGCTCATCAAGCTATCAAAGATTATAAACCCATGAGATTTAACTTCCCAGACGAGGACATCATGAATTTGGACAACATTGAAAGTAACGGACCGTATGACGAACCCGAAAAGGGATCCCGATGGACCCTGTACTTTAATGGTGCTTCAAATGCACTTGGAAATGGTATCGGCGCAGTACTCATTTCTCCGGAAGGTTGTCACACACCTTTCACGGCCCGACTTTGCTTCAGCTGCACGAACAACATGGCTGAGTATGAAGCTTGCATTTTTGGTCTCAAGGCTGCTATAGACTTAGGGATCAAATCTTTGATCGTATTTGGGGATTCGGCTTTGGTTATCAGTCAAATCAAAGGAGAGTGGGATACCAAGCATCCTAATCTTATCCCATACAAAGAACATGTCTTGACATTGTTGCCTCATTTCGAGCAAATTACCTTCGAGCATTTCCCGCGAGAAGAGAATCAGCTAGCAGATGCTCTAGCTACAATGTCCTCCATGTTTAAACTCAACTGGGATAACGAGGCTCCCCAAATCACCATCGAGCGAATGGATGAACTGGCACATTGTCACGAGATTAATACCGAAGAAGTATTGGAACAACCCTGGTTCCATGAAATCAAAAGGTATCTCCAGACTAGAGATTATCCCGAAGGAGCTTCCGTGAATGACAAGAAGTTCTTAAGGAAATTTGCTGCCAAATTCTTCCTAAGCAACGGCATCCTTTACAAACGAAGCCATGATTGTGTATTACTCCGATGCGTAGACAAAGCTGAAGCAGAGTTGATCATGACTGAGATACACAGCGGCACATTTGGCACTCACTTGAGCGGGCATACAATGGCTAAGAAGATCCTAAGGGCAGGCTATTACTGGTCTACCATGGAAGCTGACTGCCATCAACATTCTCGTACTTGCCACAAATGTCAAGTCTATGCTGACAAGGTTCACATCCCTCCGGTTCCTCTCAACGTTCTGACTGCTCCTTGGCCATTTGCAATGTGGGGTATTGACATGATTGGAGAGATCAAGCCCACGGCTTCCAACGGACATCGCTTCATCCTAGTTGCCATTGACTATTTCACCAAGTGGGTCGAAGCGGCTTCCTTCTCCTCTGTTACTAAAAATGTGGTTGCCCGCTTCATCAAGCAAAATCTCATATGCCGGTATGTTGTTCCAGACAGGATCATCACAGACAACGGTACAAATCTGAATAACACAATGATCACCGTATTATGCGAACAGTTCAAGATTTATCATCACAATTCATCTCCCTATCGGCCGAAGATGAACGGTGCTGTTGAAGCTGCGAACAAAAACATTAAGAAGATCATTCAGAAAATGACAGTCACTTACAAAGACTGGCATGAGATGTTACCATTTGCTCTACATGGATACCGTACGACGGCACGTACTTCAACCGGGGCAACCCCATTCTCTTTGGTATATGGCATGGAAGCTGTCCTGCCTATGGAGGTTCAGATTCCTTCTCTAAGGATTATGAAGGACACAGGTTTGAATGAAGATGATTGGATGCAGACCTGACTTAATCAACTCAATCTGATCGACGAGAAGCGACTCGCTGCTATATGCCATGGTCAGACGTAACAAAAACGGATGATCAAGGCCTTCAATAAGAAAGTCAGACGTCAAGTGTATCAAGTCGGAGATCTCGTAATCAAGCGGATTATCTTGCCGCAAAGTGATCCCAGGGGCAAATGGACTACTACATATGAAGGACCATTTGTGATCAAGAGCATATTTTCTGGTGGTGCAATGATTCTGACCACCATGGACGGCGACGATTTGCCGCACCCTGCGAACGCAGACATAGTCAAAAGATACTACGCATAAAATAACCCGACAAGTCGAAAACCCGAAAGGGCGGCTTGGGCAAAAATGGGCATCCCGGTGAACCGAAAACCCGAAAGGGCGGTTCAGGAAAAAGTTTGGAATAAAAATAAAAAATCTGTACACCCGGCAAGCTGAAAACCCGAAAGGGCGGCTTGGGCAAAAAGGGGTTTTCCGGTGGATCGAAAACCCGAAAGGGCGATTCAGGAAAAAGTTAGGGAATTAAAGCGTATGACTATGTCTCGTCGGATCACTTCAAAGACAATCTCTTCACCAACCAGTTCCAGGCTTCTGATCAATCCAGTCATCGACAAACGAAGCATTGGATGGACAGATATTCAGAGTTGTGAAGGCTATAGCGGAATGGAATCCCATAGAATTATTTCACATAGCCATCTTTATTTTGTATAAATCTTTCAATATTTACGAAAAAATCCTCTTACTAGGATGATTGTCTCCTTTGTACAAATATACTCAGAGAAAGTTAATACAAATACTCTTCCCAGAAATTTGTGTCATTTCCTTTTTCTTTTTCTCTTGCACTAATTGTTTTATTTTGAGAAACGTCCAATGTTTTGTTAAATAGGCATATGCATTTGAACATAATCATTTCCTTATGAATCAAGAAAGAGGATTACTGATAGGTTGAAGGTGCAGTTGGATATCTTGATACCCTTTCAAAGGAAACCCCCAGGAGATTTGGAATCCATATCCCCAGCAAGCCTTGAAGCTTATCCCCAGTAGATTCTTGAAGCTTATCCCCTGCAGAGTACGGACGTCTCTCCCGAGCTTTATTCAAAGTTATTCCTCACAAGGGCTTATAACTGGGTTATCCTCAGCTTATTGCCACGGAAGATCGCACTCGGCAAAATTCTTCCTATCCCCAGTGGAGTTCATCAAAGTTCCCCAACATAACTTACCAATACAATCCCCCAGAGGAGCTTATCTTTGTTATCCCCAGCCAGAGAATCCTCCCGAACTCAATTCCCCTCAGAACTAAGTTTCAGTATCCCCAGTAGAGCTAAAACTTCAGGCTATCAATCCCCAGCGGAGCCAGACTAGTGAACCTTCTCCCCACAGAAAGGCTTCTTACTAGACTAAAGATTCTCAGTCATACCTTCCCAGCATGAGTCTACCAGGTTCTAAAATCCCCAGTAGACATCATCGGAAATTCTCTTACCCTACGAGTCACCAAGGAAATTCCAAGTCCCTGCAAGTGGTTCTAAGGCCCCTCGACGTTTGAAGGTCTGGTATTCCCCAAGCAAATTTGAAGACTTTCAGTGTTCAGTTCCTCATTGTGTATTCGAAGGTTCTCCAATGAAGATCTCCTCAAGACAGGGATTCCCCAGAAGATTGGTATACAACCCAAGCTCCTTATTCCCCAGCAACAACCATAAATTATTCTTCCCGACGGCAGTCAAGATGCTTTTATCTTCAGCCATCTCGGATTCATCTATCCTTTGCAAGACAGCTCTCCATCTTACATGCGCATTCATTTACATTCATATCATACATTGCATCATGCATCATGACATTGCATACAACTAATCCTTTACCTTTTCAGGTAAGATCAGTCGACAGACAAAAATCATTATCTTCCGAGAATCTTTCCAGGAATAGTTCAGATGTGACCCAGATATGGCAACATTCTGATGCTTATTCCAGATTCATCCAGATGCAGTTTTGCACGAGCTCATCATCAGGAAACCCTACACCGGTTCCTCCTCAAACTTCAAGATTTCTGAAAACAGTTCACGGGTTCTCCAAGTAACGGATGTTGACCTATCACTTGTTCAGATTCTTCTCGAGACTTCTGAAAACAGTTTATGGATTCTGACCAACAACGGATGTTAATCTATCGCTTGTTCAGATGCAACTTTTGAAAACAGTTTACGGACGCTTCCCAACAACGGATGCTGCTCTATTGCTTATTCAACTTCAAGATTTCTGAAAACAGTTCACGGGTTCTCCAAGTAACGGATGCAAACCTATCGCTTGTTCAGTTTCTTCTCAAGACTTCTGAAAACAGTTTATGGATTCTTCCCAACAACGGATGTTAATCTATCAACTTGCTCAGATGCAACTTTTGAAAACAGTTTACGGATGCTTCCCAACAACGGATGTTGCTCTATTGCTTATTCAACTTCAAGATTTCTGAAAACAGTTCACGGGTTCTCCAAGTAACGGATGTTAACCTATCGCTTGTTCATTTTCTTCTCAAGACTTCTGAAAACAGTTTATGGATTCTTCCCAACAACGGATGTTAATCTATCGCTTGTTCAGATGCAACTTTTGAAAACAGTTTACGGAGGCCTCCAGATACGGATGTCAACCTATTGCTTATTCAAACCCCCGGTTCTGAGATAGTCCAAAACATGGACACCTTTCTTATACTCATTCCAGATGGCATCTTTAAGCCCATCCCCGACAAGTTTCTGTCACTCTTCCAGATGGAATCGTTAAGCCCATCTCCAAATGGCATCTCTAAGCCCATTCCCGCATCCTTTGCTTTGTCGAGTGCAAATTTCCGGGCACTCTAGTGTCCAATCTCCTTTTACCCTCGAGTCACGAAAGGCAAACTTGCCAATCTAACTCTTCAGGTTCAAGAAGATTGAACAGGGGCAACTGTTGTACCCCAAAATTTTCCCTCCTATCTCTCAATGATTTCTCATCACAAAGCCCTTGGAGCTCAAGATCCAGTTAGGGTTTCATCTGCTCAAGACTTCTCCTTGCACTGTTGACCCAAATTAGGGTTTGTGTTTGCACAAAGATGTTTTGACCTAAATTGCCTAAGATGACTTTCATGCTTCATATTGGACTCCCAAGTTTATCCATACCAAGTTTCAAGTCTTGATTCCAAGTTTTGCCCAGTCAATTGGACAGTTGACCTAGAAATCAGCTGTATTGGAGAAAAAGTCAACTGTGGCCAATTGACAGTCAAATCTCATGAAAATTGACCCACATCAACATTATGAACTCACATGGACCATTTGATCAAGTTTGGATCACAATTCCACAAGAAATTTGATCAGATCACCAAAAGGGCAAAATGGTCATTTTTAGGGTTTTGACTGCTCAAAGGCAATTTTTGACTGTTTGACCTAGCCAATGGCAAACCAAGCTCACATATGGACTCAAGGACCCCATGGAATTGTCTTGACATGCTCAACAATTTCAAAAGATCCCAAATACACAAGATTGACAGTTGAATTTCCCAGTCAATTGATCAATTTTGACTGTACACTGAAAAGTCAAACTTTGACTTTTTGGTCAAAATCAAATGTCAAGATTAATTCTTCATCAAAACATTCTAAATCATGAAACTTGTTCATCAATAAATCAATAATTGCAAATTAGGGTTTGAAATGAAGATTTTTCATAACTTAGAATTTTTCTAAGTTATGAAAAACCCTAATTTTTTCCTAACTTTGCCCCACTTTCTCACCAAGATTCATTTGGATTCAAGCAAAAGTCAAAACATGAAAGTTGTAGCCTATTTCATAATCTACAACTTTGATTCACAAAGTTTTCCCAAAAGAAGCTTGTAGCTCAAGTTACAATTTTTGGAACAAGGGTACCAAACCATTCTTAACTTAGAGAAAATTTGACCTATTTTAGACAAGGTTTTTACCTAACTTCAAGACCATTTTTCACATACTTACACTTGGAATTTCAATTTGCATTTCAAAGATGGATTGTAGTACACATTCCAAGTTTCCAAAATGTCCAAGAACTCATCAAGCAACCTCATGGTTAGGGAGAATCGAATTTGGCAAGTTGGGAAAAACTCACTTTTGATTTGGCCAAGTTACATGTTCATACATTTGTGCCATTTTCAATCCAGCATGCTTTCCTTGATTACAGGTCTTTTATCTCAATTACACTAAATAATTTAATGCTAACTCATTGTGCCAAGGCCTTGTTTTATGAGTTTAAGCATTACATGTTGAACTAAGCCATTTATAGAAAAAGCAAATTAATCATTCTTGAAAAGTTGCACTTTATGTCAATTGGTAAATCAAGAAGGTACAAAGAAAATCTCGGAGGCACAAGTGTATGAACAAAAACACACTGATCAAGGGGAAGGATAGCAGCATAGCTTGGGGGCCTGTACAGGCTAGAAACACCAAGTTGCCTTTTGTTGCTTAAAGTGTAAGAAACATAGCATATCACATAACAACTTTTATCTCAGCAAACCAAGCCTTAAGCAAAGTTATCAAACACTTTCTAAACATCCATTCTGAGCTAGAACACGAGCCAACCAAGTCTCAAACACTCCCATTCACAAAATCACCATTGAACTGCACAAAAACAGGGCCTGCTGCAGATTGAATCCCACAACTCATTTCCATCGTGCATTCTTGCTAAAACCACTTCAAACACCTTCCCTACCATCAATGCAAACTATCCAAAGCATTAGAAGTGGACTGTAATTCCTCTAATCAGTTTGGCCATTCTCATTTTCTTGTTTTGCAGTTGAAGTTCCATAACACGATTCAGCTAGTTTCAAAGCAAAGTAAAGCTTGGAATAGCATCCCTGGACCTCAAGGAAGTTGTACCAATCATCACCTTGCACTGAAAGTACCTCAATCATTAGATACAACTTCAACTGAACAGGTAAGTTCATGAATTCATATCTCTCTATCCAGGCATTGTTAGCTTTAGGTTTGTGAAGAAAATATGTCACATTCATAGCCCTGAACATGCCCATGTAGTTAGTTTTCATTTATGTTACGTGTGTCATGAGAATTTGATGTCTGAACATTGATAAAAAATTAGGTTAAGATTTGGGAATGGAGAAATTCTCTCTCATTTTTTAGAGTTAGATCAAGTTTTAGGTATGTATGGATTCGTTGTTTGATGCTGAACATTTTTGATGTTGTGAGTTTTCATTAAAAAGCCAGGAATCAAGGTGTTTGAATCAGGTTACAAAACGCGCGTTTTTGGACAAAGAATGGTTGGAGGTTGAAGAAGCTCCACGTGGGCTGGGCCTGTTTGGTTATTTCTGTTTACACCACTTTTTTGCTTTCACACCCCCTAGGCCCATTTGGCTTATTTTTATGATTTTTTGACTTTTTCTTTTTTGCTCTGACTTATTTATTTTTTCTTATAATATTAAAAATATAAAAAATATTTTTCTCACCATTTTTGAATTTATTAGGCATTTATTTGGTTTCTTTTAGTTTTTGTACATAAATAAATATAAGCATACTTTTATTCAAAAATACTAAAATGATGCAAACACATTTTATTTTCTATTTTTATTTCATTTTATCTTCTGAAAATATTTTATATAAAATATACTTTTTTTTATAAATATTAAATATTATTATTTTTGTATATATAATATATATTTAGTAAATAATACAAATTCATATATATATATTAGTATATTTAGGTTAAAAATACAAAATATACACACTTTTATTTTTTTTATTAATATTTAATATTAAAAATACCTTTTTGACAAATATACTTCATTTTTATTTTATTTTTGTACATAATTGATTAAATATTGTATATATTAACAATTAATACATTTACTTAATGAAATTAGGGTTTTGCCCTAAAATACATAAAAATTCCAAAATTTAATATTTTTATTTTTTTGTTTCCTTTATACATAAAAACACTTTTTTTTTCATACATATAAAAACATTTCTTTTGCATCTTGCATATTTATTTTATTTCCATTTAATTTGTGCAATTGATTATCTTGTAAATAATTCCAAATTGATGTAATAGCTAGGTTTAAATTCCTTGTCAAATACCCCCATTTGAACATTTGTACCCCCTTTCCCATATTATGTTGTAATAGCTTAGGAACTTTAAATTTCGCACTTTATTGCTTTCTAAATATATCATGTTAGAATTAGGGTTTGTATGCAAATAAAAACAACAAAATAGTTTGACCTAATTTCAAGATAATCAAGCATGAAAATGGACAACACTAATCACACTTGCACCCCTAGGGTATTCCACTTGTTGCCTTCAATAATGGGCCATATTGCATGTTAGGTCTCTTTGGGCAAAACAAACACAATTCAAATGATCATAGTCCCTCGATGACGCTTTTGAAAAGTTGCCTAAAAATGATCAAATCCCTTAAAGGAAAATTCTCAAAGATACTTGGCACCATTGCAATTATGGTCTAAACGATGACTCGTGCCCGTCCCTTTCACATCCTAACACAAGATTGTCCACTAAATGCAATGGTGGAACAAAATTGTTAAAAGGGTTTAAAACATAGCAATGATCTTTGAGAAATTTAGGAGTAGACAACCTCTTAGTTACTTGAATCAAACTTGCAAAACAAAACACTTGCCTATTTTTAAAGCCACACCTCACAACACTTTCAAAACAACTTTCAAAAAAAAAAACCTTGAAACATCTTTTCAAAAAGACAAACACCTTTTGTAAAACATTCGAGTAAAGAATTGTTACAAGGGTAGCCTAGACAAGGCATCTTTTTTCAAAACATTTTCAAAACCACACACAAAGCACCATTTCAAACAATTGAAAACCAAGGCAAGTTGATCTATGCAAGTACCTAAGAGCCCATGGATAACCATGGATAGAAAGGGTGCTAATACCTTCCCTTTCTATAATCTACTCCCCGAACCCAAGAAAATATCTCAAAGGTTTTTGCTGTGCTTTTTAAACCTTTCCTTAGGATAAAATAAAAAGTCGGTGGCGACTCTTGCTCAACCGAAACATTTGCGAAAACAAAACGCAAAACCATAGTCAGTTCTCCCACCGTATCACAGATAGTCTCGTCTTTTTGACTAACAGCTTTGCATGAATTTTGATTGAAGATTATATCATAACCATTATCACTTAATTGACTTATGGATAACAGGTTATGCATTAATCCATCAACTAATAATACATTACTTATAGAGGGAAGATTTTCATTACCTACTGTTCCAGAGCCAATGATCTTTCCCCTCTGATTACCTCCAAAGCCCGCGTAGCCTCCAAGCTTAAGTTCCAGGCTTTGGAACATATGCTTTCTTCCCGTCATGTGTCGCGAGCAGCCAGAGTCCAGGTACCATGATTGGTGTCTTAGCCTTGCTGCTAAAGATATCTGCTACATGTATAATTTTAACCTTAGGTACCCACATTTTCTTGGGTCCTGATTTGTTAGTTTTACCAAAATTCTGATTGAATTTTGGTTTGACAGAATAATCACTACTTGTTTATTTTATGTCATGTGTGTGCCCATATATAAAATGTGAATTTAGTGATGTGCGTTTTATAACTAAGTCCATGGCATTTTTTGGTGTAGATACCTTACCTTGATATCTTATCCATTTTCTGCCATTTCTGCTAACTCCATAGATCATTGAAGCCATCTTGCTTCAGACTATGTTTTTAGCTAGAAACTTCTAAAAACTGTGATCATACTCTTTGATGATCTCATCAGCATTACTGGGAGTTTCAGAGATAGTTTCCTTCTGAGAGTTTTGCAAATCATTTTCTAATTTTGAAATTTTTTCTTTTAACTCAGACTTTTCAGAGTCAGAGGCAAGATTCCTTTTCAGGTTCCTGAATTTGACTCTGATTTGCTGATACCTTTCTAGAATTTCATTTAGACTTTCTGCAATTTCACCCTTAGTAAAATTTATGGTAAAGTCAGGGAATACTTCTTCAATGTCTGATTCTGAGTCTGAACCAGAAGCTTCACTGTCTTCTGATATGTTTGCCATGAGAGCTATGTTTTCTCTTTCATCATCTGATTATGAGTCGGCTTCAGATGTGTCAGAATCATCCCATGTAGCCATGAGGCTTTTCTTCTTTTCCTTGAAGAACTTCTTTTTGGGCTTTTCCTTCTGAAGCTTTGGGCAGTGACTTTTGTAGTGCCCTTGCTCGTTACATTCATAGTAGATGATGTCCTTGTTGTTTGGCTTTCTGTATCCTGAAGAACCTTCAGATCTTTTGTGTCCAGAGGAAGACTCAAACTTTCTGTATCTGGAGGAGGATTCATTTTGATTCTCTGATCTTCTGGGATTTCTGAACTTCCTTTGTCTCTGCTTCCACAGTTGGTTCACCCTTCTGGAGGGGAGAGACAATTCATCTTCTTCTGATGAGGATCCATCAGAGGTTTCTTCCACAGCCTGCAAAACCTTAGAGTCATATTTTCTGTTAGATTTTAAAGCTAATTGCTTACCTTGCTTTTGAGGCTCGTCTTCTTCCAGCTCTATCTCGTGACTTCTGAGGGAGCTAACAAGTTCCTCTAGAGAAATTTTGTTGAGATCTTTGGCTAGCTTAAGTGTTGTGACCATTGGCCTCCATTGATTGGGCAAGCTTCTGATGATCTTCTTAACGTGATCAGCAGTAGAATACCCTTTGTCAAGAACCTTTAGTCCAGCAACAAGAATTTGGAATCTTGAAAACATAGTTTCTATTGATTCACTATCTTCCATCTTGAATGCCTCATACTTCTGAATGAGTGCAAGGGCCTTAGTCTCTTTGACTTGAATGTTTCCTTCATGTGTCATTCTCAGAGAGTCAAACATGTTCTTGGCAGTTTCTCTGTTTGATATTTTCTCATATTCTGAGTATGAGATGGCACTGAGAAGTATTGTTCTGGCCTTGTGGTGGTTTCTGAATTCACGCTTTTGCTGATCAGATATCATTTTTCTGTCTATCTTCTGACCACATCCATCCACTGGGTGCGTGTATCCATCAGTCACCATGTCCCACAGATCAGCATCATGAGCCAGAAAGAAACTCTCAATTCTGTCTTTCCAGTAGTCAAAGTTTTCTCCATCAAAGACTAGAGGTTTGCCACTGAATCTGTCCTTGTCTTCATGGTTGTCATTGCTGATGTTCTGGCTTGGTCCCACCATAGTGTTTTTCTGAAGCTTGGATCTTGTACTGACACGATTAAGTGTTTAAGCTCAGAACCAGGCGCTCTGGTACCAATTGAAGATGTGAAAAACACAAGAAGGGGGGGTTGAATTGAAAACTTTAAATCTAAAAGCTCAATGATACAGTATTTTTATCCTGGTTCGTTTGATCTCAAACTACTCCAGTCCACCTGTCAAGGTGATTTCGCCTCTTTCCAATGAGGTCTTAATCCACTATTCTTAAAATATTACAATCACTACTTTAACAATTGTTAAAGTCTTCTTGAGTACAACCACAATCTGGTTAATCTCAAGGAACACTGTTTCAATGCAATTATACAAGATATGTGTTGTTGTGTTTCTAACAAAAACTGTTTATCACAAATGTGATAAATTACACAGGATTATAGCTTGGAAATATAAAGAATATTGCTTGCAGCTTTGAATATGCGTGAGTGGTAATATGGAAAAATCGTTATTGATTTTGAAAGATGACTTTATTTATATAGGCAGTGGAATGACGTTGATCATAAAGCATGTTTAATGTCATTAACACACTTTCCATTTGGAGAAGATCCTGTCTGAAAGAAGCCGTAGGAATTGATGATGTCTTGAATGATCAGTAACGCTTCAGAATCTTATCTCCTTACTTGCTGATGATGCTTCAGAATATTGATGACTTGGATTAACATGTTCTTGTTCAGAGTCAGAGTTTACTTTGATTAAGCGCAGGTTCTGGTCATCAATCTTCAGCGCATGTTCTGATTGCTTCAGCGTATAGCTCTTTTGGCTTATATTCTGATGCTGATATGATCATAACTTCTGCATTCATAAAACATAATTTTTAGGGTGCATATTTGTTCTTTGTATTTATTTATTCTTTGTATTTGTTATCATCAAAACTCTAACCAAGGGTTGTAGAATCAAATTATGTTCTAACACTACCTACTCCTTAATAGTGGGATAGCGCTGTCTAAAGGAAATAGTACAGAAACGATCTTTTTTCGAGTAGGCAGATGTTAGTAGGTACTTGCTCAAAACAAATCTTTTCACACAAACACTTTCCAAAACAAATTTTTTAAAAACAAACTTCGTCACATCCTTGAGGACTGATACAAGGGTTATCACGAAGTAAAAACATTTTCAAGACAATCACACACAAGCAATTTAAAAATGAGCATGTACCTAAGAGCCCATGGAAAACCATGGATAGAAAGGGTGCTAACACCTTCCCTTTCTATAATCTACCCCCGTACTCAGAATATCTCAAAAAAAAAGGTTTTTTCTATTCTTTTTACTTTTCCTGATTTGATGAAATAAAAGTCGGTGGCGACTCTTGCTTACCGCGACATTTTGCAAACACAAAAACGCAAAATGCAAACCAGTATTAAACAGTCGGTTCTGCCACCGTATCACAGCTATCAACACCCATGGCCCAGTTTTATTTTCTCTTTCTCATTTTTTATTTATTTGTTTTCTTAATTATTTTTCTAATATTAAAAAATGATAAAAAATATAAAAATAGTAGACTTATATTTGGACATAGTTTATCTATTTTTTCTCACACAAAAATTATTTTATTTTATCATACTTCATTTATTTCACTAAATGTTTTGTAAATTTAATAAAGAACTAGGTTTTTATTTATTTCTTTTACACAAATTAAAATATATTATTTTAATACAAAAAGATCAAAAATATTTTATAATACTATGAATTATTTTAAAAGACAAAAATACCAAAAATATTTTTCTTATAAAATTAGTTTCTTTTTAATCAATTAATGAATTAGGGTTTTATTAATTTCTTTTCCTAGTAAAATTAGATTTACTTTTATTATTTTAATTAATTATTTTCTTTTAATTAATTAGGTTAAAACAAATTCCCTTTTCCTAAAAAATCTAAACAAAAATATTCATTCTCTTCATATTTGCATTCTTATACATTTATTCATTTTGTACATTATTTATTTCAATTCTTGTAGAAATTCAATTTGGTTGTAATAGATTAATTAGGTTTATTTTCTTAAAATCCCAATTTATAATTTGTACATCCCCCTCCCACAAGTATTGTAATAGCGTAGTAACTTTAAAATTCTGCAATTTATCGCTTTTATATACAAATGCTAGTAATTAGGGTTTGTATGGAAAGACTAAAACCAATCAATTAGAAAACCCTAATTCAAGACAAAATCAAGCATGAAAAATAATACACTTGCACACAAACACCCCTAGGGTAAACCCACTTGGTTGCCTTTACAAAATGGTCATATTACACATGTGAGGTATCTTAGCAAAAACAAAGCAAATACAAGATCATAAGTCCCTCGATGACGCTATCTAAGTTCCTTTCAAATGATCTTAGTCCCTAAAAAAGAATACTAATATACCTTGCAACATTTCTAATCATGGTTATACGATGACCCACGCCCGTCCGGTTTACATCCAAAGATAGGGTTACTTACCAAATCAATGGTAAGATAACAATGTCAAAGGAAAAAGGAAATAAGCATGAAAGACTATTGAGTGGGTAGAATGCTCCTAATTACTTGCTCCATTTCAAAGCAAAACATCCTTGATATTTTCAAAATAAACACCTACACTTTCAAAAAACATCTTTCAAACTTGAAAACATTTTCAAAAGATAAACATCTTTGTATACATTCTTACGAATAAGAATCATTACAAAGATTTCCTAAACGATGGCCTCTTTACAAAATAATTTCAAAAAACACACAAAGCATAACTTCAAACAAAAAAGCAAGTGATCTAGCAAGTAACTAAGAGCCCATCGAAAACCATGGATGAAAAGAGTGCTAATACCTTCCCTTTTCATAATCTACCCCCCGAACTCAAGAAATAATCTCAAAGGTTTTTCCTGTGCTTTTTCACCTTTCCTTTTGGATAAAAGAAAAGTCGGTGGAGACTCTTGCTAACCGCAACATTTGCGATCAAACGCAAAACCTTCAAGTCAGTTCTCCCACCGTATCATAGAACTGGTGACTCTACTGGGGAATAATTCTAAAAGTGGGGTTACTTTAGGGTTAGATCATATTTACTTGCTTTAATTGTTTGACTTGTATGCTTTACATTATGGTTCTTCATTTGGGTTTGAATCCTCTACCAGGATTTGGGATACCTTATAGGTAAGTAGAAATATATTGTGGAAATTGTGTGGGGTAAACCGACATGGTCTAAGCAATAGCTACATTAGTGTGACATATTTGTGGGTACCGGTATCCCTTGAGTTAATCAAGGAGAATACGGGGCTGCTGAGTGATGTCATAAAGCACTAATGAACTTTTAGAACCTTTACTTGCCAACTTGGCCATTAGGACATAGTGAGATGACCGGCTTTGGTGCAGTCCTAAGTTGGTAGATACTCGATACTACACTCATTGAGGTTTGGTTTTTTGGGATATTTTGGTCGCCATTAAAGAGGCTTCTGCTGAAACAACGACCAAAGAAACAAATCAGTGATATTGAGCTCCTTAGAACCCGGTTACTATTACTATGATAGATTTGAGCCAACTAAACTTCAAGAGGGTACTTACCTATGAGACTCCATGCGAGCCTAAACCTAAGTACTTGTTTGCTTTGTTTGTATATACATACGTGTACATAACATCATGAACTTCATAACATCATACTCATTCACTAACCATTTCAAGGATCTTGGGATTTACCTTTGTTCTGTTTTGTAGGACATGGATTCTATTTGCAGGAAAACTATTCAAGTCAATCTTGTAAGGATCCCTCCACAACTTAAAGATATAGCTTCAAGGATTCCAGAAAATTCTCCCTTTACCGAGAGACATGGTCGCCTACTCAACTTGGTCACCTCTAACACTGATGAGGATAGGATGAAGGTGCTCTTTCAGTTCTTTGATCCTTTACACCATTGCTTCACATTTCCCGATTATCAACATGTGTCTACTTTGGAAGAATTCTCCCAACTCTTGAAGATTCCCATTCTCAATCAACTACCTTTCAACGGTATCGAAAGAGACCCAAAGCCAGAAGATATTGCTCAAGCTCTACACTTGCAATCATCTGATGTGACAACTCATTGGGAAACAAGGAGTGACGTCAAAGGTTTCCTAGCAAAGTTCCTATTTAAGAAAGCCCAAAACTGTTGGAATTCTTTGGACCTGCAAGCTTTTGAGGAAATTTTGGCTCTCCTCATCTATGGGATGGTTTTGTTTCCAAATTCTTACCAACTCATAGATGTGAACACCATCAAAACCTTCATATCCTGCAACCCGGTGCCTACTTTGCTAGGAGACATCCTACACTCTTTTCACACTCGCACTATAAGGAAAAGAGGTGTCCTTATGTGTTGCACTCCTCTCTTGGAAAGATGGTTTATTTCAAATCTTCCCCAATCTGTATTAAAGAATGAGCAAGGTTCAAGGTGGTTACAAAGGTTGATGACACTTAAACATTCAGACATTCATTGGTGTTCCCGGTCCATAGAGAATGTTACTATTGTTGACCGTTGTGGAGAGTTCCTTAATGTCCCCTTACCTGGCATTATGGGAGGTATCATCTACAACCCCTGCTTAGCCTTAAGATAGTTTGGTTACGCCCGAAGGGATGGCCCGCATGAGATGCTCATTCAAGGTTTGGTATTTGACTACGAGAACGACGATCAAGGTCTTTGCCAGAGATTTATCCGAGATTGGAGGATGTTGAACAAGGTAAATAGCAAGACATTCAGGCATAAGAATTCCTTCCCTCTTGATCCTTACCTCAAATGGGTACGAACTCGTGCTCAGAGTCTTATGATGCCTTATCCCTCCATTCTCCCGGTAATCATTGAGCCTGTCATGGAAGGAGATGTTCCATACACTATCCTACATCCTGACATGCCCACCTCTCTTGAAGACTTACAAAGAGATTGGATACAACTCAAGGGGGAGCGAGATACTTTCGAAGCCCAATTCTACGCAAGCGAGAAGAGGGTTTTGGAACTCACTAAGCAACTTCATGAGGAGAGGAACTTGAATGCCTACATTGCACCAAAGAGGATGTGTACTACCTTTTTATCTTATAGTTTTTGTGTTGTTTTTCCCAAAGAGGCGTTGATGTACTCAAGCTTTAATTTATTAATATAACGTGTGTTTCCTTTTTTTGTAAAGAAAATTTGAATCTTTAAAGTCCTTGAAATCATTGCATATGCATCTACCATTCATCATAACATAAGCAGGTTTTCTTGCAATAAGTCTCCTCATCTTTCTACTGTTTGTTTCAGTAAGATGGATCTCGAGAAAATGGTGAAGGACCTCCAAGCACAGAATGCACAGTTTCAACAGATATTCTTAACTCTAGCCAAAGGACAAGAAGAGTTGAAGACCTTGCTGGTTGAAGAGAAGAAAAAGAAAGCAAAGAAAATAACTGGAGTTCTAAACATGGGAAGAAGATTCCAAGGACAAGCAAGAAGGACCCTAGACTTTGCAACGACATCCAGTGAGAAAGACAATCAAGATGGAAAGGGAAAAGAAACAGTTGTCCAGTCAGAGTCAGAAGAGGAAGAGGAAGAAGAAGATTATTCTGAAGAACAATATCCTCCAGCTGATGACAAGTATAAGCATTTGGAAGAACGGTTAAGTGCAATGGAAATCCAAAAAGTGCCTGGGTTAGACTTTGAGGAGTTGGGATTAGTATCGGGAATTGTCATTCCTCCAAAATTCAAAGCACCTGTGTTCACCAAATATGACGGAGTTTCATGTCCCAAAATGCATCTTCGGTCATATGTGAGGAAAATCCAGCCTCATACCGCTGACAAGGATTTATGGGTACACTTCTTCCAAGACAGTCTGTCTAGAACTCAACTTGATTGGTTTTATCAGTTAGAAAGAGCCAATGTTCATAACTGGGAAGATCTGGCCGCTGCATTTTATAAACAATACCAATACAATGCTGATCTTGCGCCCACCTGTACTCAACTCTAGAGTATGGCCATGGTTTCAAGTGAGGGCTTCAAAGACTATGTGTAAAAATGAGGGACTTAGCGGGAAGAGTCCAGCCTCCCCTATCTGAAAGAGATTTGGTAGACATGTTTTTGGGCACCTTGTCCGGTCCTTTCTTCAATCACTTAATTGGGAGTTCACCGGTAGATTTTACTGAATTGATATTGACCGGAGAAAGGGTGGAGGCCGAGATAAAGAATGGAAAAATTCAAAAGATGCATCCTCTACTGCTGTAAGGAAACCATTCATTGGAAAGAAAGAAGTTGTTGTTGTATATCCTCAAAGAAATCAAGATAGGGCCGAACGCCGTCCAATGGTGGAGGCTGTCATGATTCCTAATCCAGCTCCTTCTCAGCAAAGAAGCAACCAGCCATGAATGGAAAGACCAGTCAGACAATTCACCCGAATTAATATGACACCATCTCAAGTATTGCCACATTTGTTAAGATCCAATCTAGTGACTTTGAAAGAAGCTCCAAAGAACCCTAACACAACCTCTCCTCACTATCATCCTAATGCCCGTTGTGCATACCATTCTGAGAGTCCCGGCCATGACACTAACAATTGTTGGGCTCTGAAGAACAAGGTACAAGACCTTCTTGAAGCCAAAGAGATTGAATTCGATGCGCCATAAATTCCCAATGTTATTACTACCCATATGCCCAAGCACGACCGTGATGTCAACACCGTTGAGGAAGATATGTTTGTTACTTCAGTTGATGGACTTATGACCCCACTCCTGACTATCAAAAAGAACTTGTTGAATTCCGGTGTATTCCCAGGCGGTGATGAAAGCTGTCATTTCTGTTTGTCCTCACCAACCAGATGTCCTTTGTTAAAAGCAGGCATTCAATTCCTGATAGATAACAAGGAAATTTTATTTGAGAAGACTTCTATTCCAATTGTTTCTTATAATTATGTTTCCATCATGACCATTTCCGCCAATTCTTCCAAGGTCTCCACCAAAAGACCCGTTAGAATTACAACAGTTCCTAAAGTAGCTCTGTTGATAATTACAATTCCTGGACCAGTCCCGTATTCGTCCGACAAAACCGTCCCATGGAATTATGGAGGTGATGTCTACTACCACGGTATCAAGCAAGATTGGCCAGCTGCTGAAAATTCAAGTTCTGAGAAGGTTGACTCTGATATCAGTAATATTGCAGGGACTAGCAAGATTACCCGAAGTGGAAGGGTTTTCTCTCCAGAAATTGCTCCTCCAAAGGTTGTTTCTAGTCCCGTAATCATTCCTGTTTTTTTTGCTCCTCCAAAGGTTATTCCTAGTCCTACAATCATCTCTGTTGACACTCCTGTTGACAAAACTATTACAATTCATGTTATCACTCCTACTGACATTCCTGCTGCCGAGTCAACCGAGACTCGAGGTAAAGGTATTCTGATTGAGCCTGTCCGGATGAAGGCACAATCAGTGGCTATCCCTGAGACCTCCCGGAAAGAGATGGAGGAAATTCTAAAGATCATAAAAAGAAGCGACTACAATGTAGTTGAACAACTAGGGAAAACTCCATCAAAAATTTCCATGTTGGCTTTATTACTATGTTCTGAGGCTCATGTAAAGGCCTTGGTAAAATTCCTCAAAACTGCCCATGTACCCCAAGAAACATCTGTCGATCAGTTCCAAGATTGCGTAGCCAGCTTGACTGCAGATAATGGTTTAGGCTTTTCGGATGTTGATTTAATGCCAAGAGGGAGGAAGCATAATGAGGCATTGCATGTCTCAGTCGAATGCAGGGGAACAACATTGGCTCATGTATTGGTTGACATCGGTTCATCTCTAAATGTGTTTCCTAAAAAGGCTCTTGATAGGCTTGACTACGAAGGATTGACATTGAAACCGAGCAACATAGTAGTGAGGGCCTTTGACGGCTCAAAAAGGATGGTGCATGGGGAAGTGGATATCCCCATAAAAGTTGGAACCCAAACATTTGATTCAACTTTTTATGTAATGGATATTCTCCCTTCATATTCTTGCTTACTAGGCCGACCGTGGATTCACAATGATGGCATTGTTACTTCTATGTTGCATCAAATGCTAAAATATCCAATTCAAGGGAAAATCATCATCGTTCATGGAGAAGAAGAGTATATGGTCAACCATCTAAATTCCTTCAGATATGTGGAATTAGATGGTGAATTTATTGAAACTCCATTCCATCACTTAGAAGAAGTCTCGCAGACTGTGGCAGTAAACAAGGTTGTGTCTCAAGTTCCCAAGATCACAAGGCCTCCACTAAAGATGTCATCTTTGAAGGATGCCAATGCAGTGATAGAAGAAGGTGGGTGCACTATTTGGGGACAACTCCCAGATATCCCATACAAATCTGAAAAATTTGGTCTGGGTTTCACTTCAGGTGCCCAGAAGGCTGTAGTCCGCGCTCGTGCAGGAGGACCACCCTTGAAGATTAGCAACTATCAAGTCAGCACCATGAAGGATGATGAAGACAACTATAAACTGGAGGATTATATTTTCCCAACTGTCAATGAAGGGCTCAGCAACTGGGAGGCTAGAGATTTTTTCCCGATCACTTTTATCCCACAGTAATTTGTCTTTAAATTTTGTCGGATCTGTAATATTAAAACAATTCAGACTCTTAAAACCTTGTGTCTTACCCGAGGCACAATGGTCCATTTGTAAGGGTTATTATCTCATTTCCATATGACATCAATGAATCATGGACATTTTTGCATACAAACTTTGTGCTCATTGTTTTTCTTCTTACATTTTCATTTCTTTCAAAGATAGCTATACTCTTATACACACTCACACTCACAATGCAGGTCTACGTCCATTCGGGATCCCATGGGTAACGATTTTGCTATGGCCTTCTGTGATTCTGAAAGTCTAATCTACCAAGCAGAAGACGAAGGTGAGGAAGATTGTGAAGTACCGGGGGAACTCGCCAGGTTACTGCAACAAGAAGAGAGGACCATTCATCCCCATGAAGAACCAGTGGACACAATCAACCTAGGTACCGAAGAAGACAAAAGAGAAGTCAAGGTGGGTCCCAATCTGGAACCCAGTGTCAAAGAGAGTCTGATTCAATTGATGCACGATTATGTTGAGGTCTTTGCCTGGTCGTATGAAGACATGCCAGGACTTAATGTAGATATCATAGTACATCGTCTACCTACAAAAGAGAACTGCCCACCGGTAAAGCAAAAGGTCCGTTGTATGCGACCAGACATGTCAGAAAAGATTAAAGCAGAAGTCATGAAACAATTCAACACCGGATTCTTGGTCGTCAATTCCTATCCGCAATGGGTTGCCAATGTTGTTCATGTGCCCAAAAAGGAAGGCAAGGTACGAATGTGTGTGGACTACAGAGATTTGAATAGGGAAATCCCTAAGGATGATTTCCCACTCCCCCACATTGATATTTTAGTTGACAATACGGCACAACACAAAGTGTTTCCCTTCATGGACGGTTTCTCAGGCTACAACCAAATCAAAATGGTGCCTGAGGACATGGAGAAGACAACCTTTGTCACACAGTGGGTCACATTCTGCTACAAGGTTATGCCATTCGGGCTGAAGAATGTTGGGGCAACCTATCAACGTGCCATGGTAGCTCTATTTCACGACATGATACATCATGAAATAGAGGTCTATGTGGACGACATGATAGCTAGATCTCAAACAGAAGAAGAGCATCTTGATCATTTAAAGAAACTATTTGAGAGGTTAAAGAAATACAAGTTGGGGTTAAACCCAAATAAGTGCACATTTGGGGTAAGGTCTGGTAAACTCCTAGGCTTTGTCATCATCAATAAAGGTATCAAAGTGGATCCCGCCAAGGTGAAAGAGATACAAGAGATGCCTTCTCCTCGTACTGAGAAGGAAGTCAGAGGATTCTTGGGACGTTTAAACTACATTGCCAGATTCATTTCTCACCTGACAACTACTTGTGAACAAATCTTCAAATTACTGAAGAAAGATCAAGTAGTCAAATGGAATGACGAGTTCCAAACTGCTTTCGACAAGATCAAAGAGTACTTACAAGAGCCTCTTGTTTTGATGCCACCAGTCGAGGGAAGACCATTGATCATGTATCTAACTGTTTGGGAAAATTCAATGGGGTGTGTGTTGGGGCAGCATTACGAGTCTGGCCGAAAAGAGCATGCTATTTATTACCTGAGCAAAAAGTTTACCCATTGTGAAACGAGATATTCACTGCTCGAGAAAACTTGTTGCACTCTGGCATGGGCTTTTCACCGGCTAAGACAGTATATGCTGACTCATACTACCTTGTTGATATCTAAAATGGATCCAATAAAATACATCTTCGAGAAACCTGCTCTCTCTGGGAGAATAACAAGATGGCAGATGATCCTGACAGAATATGACATACAGTATACTACCCAGAAAGCAATAAAGGGCATTGTACTAGCTGATCACCTTGCTCACCAAGCTGTGAAAGACTACCAATCCATGAAGTTTGAATTCCTAGATGAAGACATCATGATGGTAAACAACTGTGAAGAATTCAGGCTATATGACGGACCTGAACAAGGATCCCGATGGACCCTGGTTTTTGATGGGGCATCTAACGCACTCGGCAATGGTATTGGTGTTGTACTCATATCTCCTGAACGATGTCATACTCCCTTTACTGCAAGACTCTGCTTTAATTGTACAAATAACATGGCAGAATATGAAGCATGCATTTTTGGTCTCAAAGCTGCCATAGACTTGGGGATCAAATCCTTACGTGTATTCGGAGATTCAGCTTTGGTCATTAGCCAAATCAAAGGAGAGTGGGACACTAAACACCTTAACCTTATCCCTTACAAAGAACATGTGCTGACGTTGATCCCACATTTTGAAAAGATTACCTTCGAGCATTTCCCACGAGAAGAAAATCAACTAGCAGACGCACTAGCCACAATGTCATCTATGTTTAAACTTAAATGGGATAACGAGGCTCCCTAGATCACCATTGAACGAATGGATGAACCAGCTCACTGTCCTGAGATTAATACTAAAGAATTAGTGGACCGGCCTTGGTTTCACGAAGTCAAGAGGTATCTTGAGGCTCAAGAATATCCGGAAGGAGCTTCAGTCAATGATAAGAAGTTATTAAGGAGATTCTCAGCTAAGTTCTTCCTTAGTAATGGCATTCTCTACAAACGCAATCATGACTATGTGTTACTTCAGTGTGTAGACAAGGTTGAAGCAGAAAAGATCATGGTTGATCTACATGAGGGCACTTTTGGCACCCATTCTAGTGGGCATACGATGGCAAAGAAAATCCTACGGGCAGGCTATTACTGGTCTACCATGGAAGCAGATTGCTATCAACACTCTCAAACCTTCCATAAGTTTCAGATCTATGCTGACAAGGTGCACGTACCTCCGGTTCCTCTGAATGTCTTGACGGCTCCTTGGCCCTTTGTTATGTGGGGCATCGATATGATTGGGGAAATCAAGCCAACAGCCTCTAATGGACATCGTTTCATCTTGGTGGCCATTGACTATTTCACAAAGTGGGTTGAGGTAGCATCTTTCGCTTTCGTTACTAAGAATGTTGTTGCCCGGTTCATTAAACAGAATCTCATCTGTCGGTACGGTATCCCGGAGAGGATCCTCACAGACAATGGTAAGAATTTAAACAATACTATGATCACTGCCCTGTGCGAGCAATTCAAGATCCAGCATCACAATTCTTCCCCTTACCGGCTAAAGATAAATGGTGATGTTGAATCGGCAAATAAGAACATCAAAAAGATCATACAGAAAATGACAGTCACATACAAAGACTGGCATGAGATGCTACCATTCGCTCTCCACGGGTATCGTACCACAGCACGCACATCAACCGGGGAAACACCCTACTCTCTGGTATACGGCATGGAGGTTGTATTGCCTATTGAGGTCCAGATCCCCTCTCTGAGAATTATGAAGGATGTTGGGCTGAACGAAGAAGATTGGATCCAAACTCGACTTGATCAACTGAACTTGATTGGTGAGAAAAGGCTTACTGTTGTCTGTCATGGTCAAATGTATCAAAAACGGATGATCAAGGCTTTCAACAAAAAAGTCAAACGCCAAGTGTATCAAGTCAAGGATTTGGTGATCAAACGTATCATACTACCGCAGGGTGATCCCAGGGGCAAATGGACTCCTACATACGAAGGACCATTTGTAATCAAAAGCATATTCTCTGGTGGGGCATTGATCTTGACCACCATGGATGGCAACGACCTGCCGCACCCTGCGAACACAAACATAGTCAAAAGATACTACGCATAAGAGACCCGCTAGGTTGACACGCCTAGGAAAAACAAGGGCATCCCGGTGAACCAAAAATTTTCGGGCCAAAATTAGGGATAAAACAAAAAAAAATTGTACACCCGGCAAGCTGAAAACCCAAAAGGGCGGCTTGGGCAAAAAAGGGTATCCTGGTGGACAGAAAACCCGAAAGGGCGTTCCATGCAAAAGTTAGGGAATTAAAGCATATGACTATTTCCTATTGGATCACCTTACAGAAAACCTGCAAACTCAGCGGTTCTGATCAATTCAATCAGCTTCGGACAAGGCAACAAACAGACAAGATGCTAAGAGACACGAAGGCTATAGAAAAATGGGAACCCTATGGGACTATTGCACATAGCTATATTTTCTTTGTATCAAAATTTTCATTTTTTACGACGGCATTCTTTTACTAGAATGTTTGTCTCATTATACAAAAATGCTTACTCAAAGTCAATACAAAGATATCTCTTTGAAAGTGCAAAACCATCTGTTTTTCTTTACTCTTGTGTTTTGCTTACAAAAACGTCCAATGATTTATTTTTGAACATATGCATTTGAACATAATTACTGTTTACAAATGAACAAAATAAAAAGACAATCACTGATGGCTTTAAGAGGTAGGGAAATCTCTCTAAGTTATCTCCATAAAATCCCCCGCAGTGCAGCAGATTAGCTCACATATGCAGACATCGCATCCATATATCATAAACATTGATAACATGAATACATTATACTATGCATTTCATACAACATGACATTGCATATTAACTAACATTTTACCCTTTTTCAGGATAAGGTTAATTAATAGCTACCATTAACAATGTTCAGAGGTTTCTCAAATACAGTTCAGATATGCTCCAGACACGGATGCCATTCTGATACTCATTCAGAATCTCTTTCAGATACAGTTCAGACACGCTCCAGACGTGGATGCTATTTTTATACTCATTCAGATTAAATCTCCAGATACAGTTCAGATACTCTCCAGACACTGACGCCATTCTGATACTCTTTCATCTTTCAGATACAGTTCAAATACGCTCTAGACATGGATTCTATTCTGATACTCATTCAGATTCAATCTCCAGATACAGTTCAGATACGCTCCAGACACGGACGCCATTCTGATACTCTTTCAGCTTTCAGATACAGTTCATATACGCTCCAGACATTGACGCCATTATGATACTCATTCAGATTCAGCTCTCAGATACAATTCAGATATGCTCCCGACACGGATGCCATTCTGATACTCATTCAGATTCAGCTCTCAGATACAGTTCAGATACACTTCAAGAACGGATGCCATTTTGATACTCATTCAGATTCAACTTTCATATGCAGTTCAGATACGCTCCAGACACGGACGTCATTCTGATTCAACTTTCAAATACAGTACAAATACGCCCCAGACACTGACGCTATTCTGATACTCATTCAGTTTCAGCTTACACATACGGTTCAGCAATCATTTCTGGATGGAATCTACAAGCCCATCTCCAACAACTTTCCATCATCCCTCAAAATAGCATCTTTAATCCCATTCCCTATACCATTAATCATCACATCACCGACTGCAAATTTTTAGGCACTCTAGTGTCCAATCATCTTCCACCTTCGAGTCACGAATGGCAAAACTCGCCAATCTAACTCTTCAGGCTTAAGAAGATTGAACAGGGAAAGCTGTTGTACCCCAAAATTTTCCCTCTCACTTATCAAGATTTTTCTCACAAGACCTCCTTGGCTCAAGATTGCATTAGGGTTTGATCAGCTCAAGACACCTCCTTAAGCACTGATGACCAAAATTAGGGTTTGAGATTGCACAAGGAAATTTGAACTTCCAATGCCCCATATTACTTTCATGGATCATTATGGACCCTCAATATTATTCATGTCAATTTTCAAGCTTGGAATCACACTTTTGCTCAGTCAATTGAGCAGTTGACCTAAAAATCAATTGTATTAGGGAAAAAGTCAACTATGGCCAATTTACAGTCAAACTTCATAATTTTCGATCCACTTCAACATTTTAAACTCATATGTATCATTTGATCAAGTTTGGACCATAATTCATCAAGAAATTTGATCAAATCTTTAAAAGGGCAAAATGGTCAAAATTAGGGTTTTGACTGGGAAAGGGCAATTTCTGATTTTTGACCTAGCAAATGATCAATTGGTTTAAGGCATGATCTCAAGAGTCCAATTGCATCATATTTACCTAATTACATGGTACAAAACATTGCTCAAGTCCAATGGATTGACAGATGAATTTTCAGTCAACTGATCAAAAGTCAATTGTATACTGAAAAGTCAAACTTTGACTTTTTGGTCAAAATCAAATGCCAAAGATCAGAATTCATCAAAACATGTTAAAATATGAAAATTCTTCATAAAGAAATCCAAAATTCAAAATTCCATTTTGAAAAGTTAAAATTTCTAAACTTAGAAATTTTTTTAAGTGTTGAAAATTTCTTATTTTTTCATAACTTTGAACAAACTTTCCACCATGATGCAAGATGATTCAAGAGAAACTTCCAACATGAAAATTGTATATCTCCATGAAATATACAACTTTTCTTCACACAACTTCTTCCAAAAGTTCTTGGATCTCAAGTTATAATTTTAAGAATACATGGTCATGAAACAAAACACTTAGTGAAATTTTTGCCCTAATTTGGTCAGGATTTTGACCCAACTTCATGGCACTTTTTCATATAGTTCCAAGAGGAATATTCAAAATTAATTCAAATATGGGTTGTATATCACATTGAAAGCTTTCCAAAATGTCCAAGAACTCCTTGAGATCATTCTTGAGTAGGGAGAATCGAAGAGATGAAGTTAGGGTTTTATCACTTGAATTACAAGTCATTTTGTGATGAACCAAATTCAAAAATCAAAGTATGCTGCATAACCTCTACTTTGCAGGCCTAAAACTTGTTAGTCACTCCATAATTAATGGCTTGCACAACTGTTAGAGGTCTCATTTCAAGCATTCAATGCAAGGCCATACTTTATATCCATTTTGGGAAGAAAGTGTACAAGGCCATACTTTATATCCATTTTGGGAAGAAAGTGTACATTGCCATTTTGATAAAGTGTTTTTTATACAAAACTTGTTCTTGAGCCATGCACTTGTTCTCTTCTGATCATAAAATTCCCATAACCCATAATAAACTTGTTAGACACTTACAATCACTCATCCCATGCTTGTACTACACATTGAAACTTGGTTTCCCACTTTTCTTGAAAATCAAGTAACATAGCAAATAGCTTGTAACTTGTACTTCTGACTTGTCAATGCACTCAAGACCTTTTGCTTATACATATACAAACTATTTTCCACAAAACATACGAATGCTTGACCCCTAAAAACACCAAGAGCTCAGAATCACATCTCATACCTCCATTTTCACATAAACTGACCAAAAACTTGAAACTCATAACTCCCCCGTGCATTTTCAAGCCTCTTTGTTCCTAAAGCTTCTAAACATCATTTAGAACTCATCCCACACCCTGTTACAGAACTGTAACACCATTAACACCATCCTCCATTTTCAAAAACAGAGCTTTGCACTTAGACTTCTCCAGAACTCCTCAGGCACTTTCAGCTCAAGTTAAGCATCCCATTAGCTTCCTGAGAACTTGAGGAAGTTAACCCAATCATTGGAACTCCTTGAAAGCTGCTCAAACTTCAAACCTGATACCCTCTTGCAAGGTAAGTTTTATAACTTTAGAACTTTTCATACAGGCATCATCAATGATTTATTTGTGAATGAAATATGTAGATATCATTGCCCTAAAGCTAACCATGTCCATAGTTTCCATTAATTTTTCCTGAGCTTAGAGAATTTTAAGATTGAATTTTCTGAGATTTTTAGGGTTCAAAATAGGGCCATTAAAATTCATCTTTATCTTTGAGATATAGTTTTAATGCTTTACATTTATGAAACCGTGAGGAAATTTTCTACAAGTTTCATGTTTACAGTTTTCATTTTTGTTGAGATTTGAACAAGTTACAGAGGTTCTGGCTGGGCGTGAGGTTGAGATGAAGTTCAGGAATGTGTTTGCCTTATGTATTTATTGTATGATTTATATAAATGGATGTATAGCCACCCCAGTGGTAGAAGCGTGCGCCTGTAACCAGAAGGACCTGGGTTCGAGCCCCAGTGGTACCCTTTTGATTTTTTTCACATTTTTTGCATTTCTGACTTCCTTTTTTGGCAGCGCTGGGCCTCCTTTGGGCCTTTTGTTTTTTTCTTTTCTCTAATCCCCTTGCAGGCTATCAGCACCCCTGGCCCAATTTTATTTTTTCTTTCTCATTTTTTATTTATTTATTTTCTTAATTATTTTTCTAATATTAAAAAATCATAAAAAATATAAAAATAGTAGACTTATATTTGGACATAGTTTATCTATTTTTTCTCACACAAAAATTATTTTATTTTATCATACTTCATTTATTTCACTAAATATTTTGTAAATTTAATTAAGAACTAGGTTTTTATTTATTTATTTTACACCAATTAAAATATATTATTTTAATGCAAAAAGATCAAAAATATTTTATAATACTATGAATTATTTTAAAAGACAAAAATACTTTTCTTATAAACTTAGTTTCTTTTTAATCAATTAATGAATTAGGGTTTTATTAATTTCTTTTCCTAGTAAAATTATATTTACTTTTATTATTTTAATTAATTATTTTCTTTTAATTAATTAGGTTAAAACAAATTCACTTTTCCTAAAAAATCCAAACAAAAATATCCATTCTCTTCATATTTGCATTCTTATACATTTATTCATTTTATACATTATTTATTTCAATTCTTGTACAAATTCAATTTGGTTGTAATAGATTATTTAGGTTTATTTTCTTGCAATCCCCATTTATAATTTGTACATCCCCCTCCCACAAGTATTGTAATAGCGTAGTAACTTTAAAATTCCATAATTTAACGCTTTTATATACAAATGCTAGTAATTATGGTTTGTATGGAAAGACTAAAATCAATCAATTAGAAAACCCTAATTCAAGACAAAATCAAGCATGAAAAACAATACACTTGCACACAAACACCCCTAAGATAAATCCACTTGGTTGCCTTTACAAAATGGCCATATTACGCATGCGAGGTATCTTAGCAAAAACAAAGTAAATACAAGATCATAAGTCCCTCGATGACGCTATCTAAGTTGCCTTTCAAATGATCTTAGTCCATAAAAAAGAATGCTAAGATACCTTGCAACATTTCTAATCATGGTTATACGATGACCCACGCTCGTCCCATTTACATCCAAAGATAGGGTTACTTGCCAAATCAATGGTAAGATAACAATGTCAAAGGAAAAAGGAAATGAACATGAAAGACTTTTAAGTAGGTAGGATGCTCCTAATTACTTGCTCCATTTCAAAGCAAAACATCCTTGCTATTTTCAAAACAAACGCCTACACTTTTAAAAAACATCTTTCAAACTTGAAAATATTTTCAAAAGATCAACATCTTTGTATACATTCTTACGAACAAGAATCATTACAAAGATTGCCTAAACGATGTCCTCTTTACAAAATACTTTCAAAAACCACACAAAGCACAATTTCAAACAAAAAACCAAGTGATCTAGCAAGTAACTAAGAGCCCGTGGAAAACCATGGATGAAAAGGGTGATAATACCTTCCCTTTTCATAATATACCCCCCGAACTCAAGAAATAATCTCAAAGGTCTTTCCTGTGCTTTTTCACCTTTCCTTTTGGATAAAAGAAAAGTCGGTGGCGACTCTTGCTAACTATAACATTTCCAATCAAACGCAAAAACTTCAAGTCAGTTCTCCCACTGTATCACAGTGGGTTTCTTATCCTATAATGGGGTATATGATATTTTGTATGTGGGAATTTGTATGTGAAATTGTTACTGTTTTATTGGCTTGTGTTTGGCTTGTGTTATTGTGATAATAATTGATTTGTGTTGGTTTGTGTTGTTTTGATAAGCATGATTAATATTGTTTTAGTTATGGAACTGTCAAAGAAATATGTGGGTTGATGTGTTAAACACTTGTCTGGTTTAAGTTTGGATTAGGAGACAAAAGAATTACTGAAGTGGTATGGAAACTAAGCTTAGAAAATAAGTATAGAAAATAAGGAAAAAGGAATGAAAACGAAAACTGGAAGTGGAAGTGCCATCCGGCACTTGTGTTTATGGGGGTTGCCGTTCGGCAACCTTGGAAGGAGAGATAAGTGTCGATCGGCACTAGGGAAAGGGTGGGAGAAAAAGTGCCACTTTGGCACTGTGAGGCGAGGGCACTTGCTTCTAGTTCTCTGTTTTTCTGTTTTGTCTTTCTATGGCACTATGCTGCATAATTCTTAAATAATATCAGTATTTACTAGTAACAGTATATATAAATGTCACTGTTTCCAGTAGCAGTAAATTAAACTTAGTTGCTAGAAGCTAGTTTTATGTGGAAGAATGGCACATCCATAGGTTGTCTAATAAATTAGTAATTTAGGGAGAACAATTAACAGTGGACTATATATATTAAATGGTTGAATTAGTATTTTATTAGTGATGAAAATAATTTAGCAGTGAGATTAATTTAATTAAGTTGGCAAGTAATTGGAAATGAATCGATTAAATTCGGTATGTTGGTAATTGATGTATTTTGCGAATTGACCGAAATGTCGTTTTGTTTCGATATATCCGTGGTGAATAAATATTGTGATTTACCCTTGATTAATTGGTAATAACTGTGATATAGGCCTTTGGCCAATGTTGAAGGTGTGAATTGTTGTTATGTTGACCTTTATTATGTTGTTGTCGTTGTTGCATTGCCAAGTTGTGGTTGTTTATATCAGCGCATAGCATAGCATAGCATAGCATAGCATTAAAGTTGGCCTGGATTGGCATGTTCTAAGTTGGAGGGAATGCTCACCATGTTGGCCTTTATTGGCAAGATTTATGTTGAGGGCTTATGCCTTATGCCTCGGTAAACTGACATTTTCTAAGTTGGGATTTCTGCTCCGATGGTACCACATGCATTTGCATAATTGAGTCGCATTTGAAGTTGTTGATTGTTGCTTATTTGAAATGTTGTTTATGCACGGTAATATTATAAGTTGAATTGAGGTGTTGGTGAATGGTATTTCTTTATGTTGATTTGGTATGAAGTAGTGATTTTACATAAACTGATTTTGATATATTATTTATCATATGTTCTATTATAGTATTCGATATCTCACCCTTTCTGTTTGAATGTTACCCTTTGTTGGTAACGTGCAGGTAACAAAGAGGAGTAGTCGTTAGCGTCGTTAGTTCGAGTTTGGTGTCACTTTCTCTGACACGTAGCACTCGGGGGGAAATGAATGCTTGTTTTATTTTGTTGTTTATTTATCGAACTTTATTTTGTTATTTGAGGAATTATCGTATTGATGTTGTTTTATGATTCAAAAGATGATATGTCTCATATGGAGAATTATTATGAATCTGTTGCGTGATTAATCAAAGTTGGTTTATGTTATGAAGATTTTATTCATGAGTTATGTTCATTCCGTTTTCTTTAAGTGTTATGTATCTATTATAAAAGCATGAGAGCTTTATGTGTCTCTGTTGAATGTGTAGCATCCTGATTATTTTAGAAATTTTATACTCTGATTTTCTGTAAATTGCTTGGGGTAGAATTAGGGTGTTACATTCAAGGCATTAGGAGTACCGGTTGAGGAAGATCCATAAGCCAACTAGTATCGGCCACTTGTATCTACACTTTTGTGTTTCAGGATTACAGTTATCATTGTCAAAAGTTTTTTTATCTTATGGATCCAGGTATTCCTGAAATCTCATATCTCGTATACTAACATGTCGTAGATCATATAGTTATATAGATGTTCATAATTATTTATTATATTCCGCACTAAAGTATATGGTATAATATATAGAACATGTATATATGATTAATTTCTATTGAATTAATTCTAATAGATTAGTTATAATGAGACCGTGAGAATAAAGGTAGGTGTTGGGAAAAGTCCTATAAAAATAGGGAGATATGACCACCATAAAAGTGGAAGAAGAGGGTCACCATGAAAGTGGGAGGAAACCACTAAACTCTAGAGAGTTGGAGAAAAATTTTCTAGAGAGAAGGGGAGTATCTCTCTCTATAATTTATTTGATTTGTGTTTGTCATCCTTGTTAATAGAAATGTTGTAATCTTTCTCTAAATTGTTGTTTGCTAAAATACTTTTAGCAATACCACCACATTAGGTAGAAAAATTGTTCCTAAATATTCATTTTAATGAGAGTAATGGTTTGTGTCTTACATCTTAATTAGAGGTAGGAATGTTCGAAGTGTCATTTGGATCAATTTTTAGATAGTGACTCATCTAATTCAAATATAAAAATATATGTGATTTAGTTCGATTTTAGGTGACAGCTTAAAAAATTTGACCTTAATTTAACTAATTTAATGTTGATTATTTTGATTCAGTTTTTTATATCCATATTTATAAATTATATTTTTTTAATTAATAACAATATGAAAAATACATGTTAAAATAATATATTTGATATAAAATATAATATATAATATATTAAAACTTAATGTAACATTATTAAACTCAACTTCATCCAATAATATTAATGGTGTAAGTGTTACCGTGTTACAATTTGGATATATTTGAGAATGAACCAAAAACTTAAATTTGGTCTTCTAAAAATTATAAGTTAAACTGACGCCAAAAATTGTAAGTTAAGCGAACGGTTCCATCCCGTTTTGCATCCTCTAATATTGGGGAGTTGCTCTTTCCACTCTTTTGTAATCTCCCACACCACCGTAATTAGTCTTTAGTGCTCCTAGATATCTGAGAAGCATTTCCATACGCAGTTTCTTTTACGCACAACTCAACAAAATTGTTTAGAAACCCTTGTTATATTTAAATTGGGTCAGGAGTTACATCTCTATATGTACAAAAGGGTGATTCGGAGATGTATCTCTGAAACCTCCATTAGTTCATTATTATGTGAGGTTTCTGGAGATGTATCTATGGAATATGCTATGTTAGTTCAGACGAGAAACATGCTAAAAACAATAGCAGAATGGAAAACCAACATAAATTAACATCAAAGTAAACATTATATAGATAAATATTACATAATTTTAACATTACATGTCATTACAAACAGGTGGTCCAAGACGTTGAAACATCCTTATAATATCTTTGATTGATCTTTGAATTGTCGCATCTACTTCAATCGAACCATTTATTGAGTAACAGTAAAAGTTACTCCATATAACCTTCAAATCATCATTTGTCTTCGGTTTAAGCATTGTGAATCATATAATCCATTCATTATCAATGGAGGGTGAACAATACTCGAGCTTGACAATTCTCTGATTTTCTAGATATCGCAGCAGAGTATTATGTTTGGATTTCAGATCAATGAGAAATATGTCCTCAAAGACCCTAAACTGAAGTGGTGGGTTTGCACCATTAAAATACACAAATGTAAGATGAGGATAGGGATTCATTTTGATTTTTGTAAAGAAAATGGAATGAGAGACCATATTTATAGAAGGTGTAAAGCAATAAGGATCTCACAAACCATATCCTATCTTCAGGAAAGACTTCGGAGATACATCTCTGGATCCAACTTTTCTTTCAAAAAATAAGGGTTTATCTGGGGATGCACGTCCGTATAGTCCCTTGTTTTTTTTTTAATTCCAAGGTGTGTTTGGAGATTCATCTCCTGATCCACCCAAAAATTATGCAGAAATGAACCAATTGATAATGCATTGCCAATTTTCAAAACACAAAAAATGTGTTACATTGTTAGATTACAACTAAAATGCATCAAAACATATGTCATTGCCTAAATCTATTGGTGGTTCATTCTTCGATCTTTCCTTTAGTACAGTGAGTGAACTGACTTATTTAGCGTTTTATCGCAAATGTTGCAAATAGCAAGAGTCGCCATCAACTTTTCCTTTATCCAATGAGGAAAGGTGAAAAGAACAGAAAATACCTTTGATAGATTGTGAGTTCGGGGGGTAAGTTATGAAAAGGGAAGGTGTTAGCACCCTTTTCATCAGTAGTTTATCTACGGGCTCTTAATTGCTTGATCACTTTAAAATTTGCTTTGTGTGTGTGGGATTGTTTGAAAATATTTTGAAATGCCAATGTAAGGCAGACTTTGTAATGATTCTTGTATCAGTCCTCAAGAATGCGTACAAAGTGTTTTGAAAATATTTCTTTGAAAGTGTGATGTGCAAAAATGATTTGTTTGTGATTTGTTTTGAAATGTGCCAATGGAAGGCAAACTTTGCAAAGATTCTCGTATTTGTCCTCGAAAAAATTTGCAAAGACTTTTGAAAATATGGTGTGAAAAGTTTTATTAAGCAAGCAATTTTTAGAGTCTCAGCCACTTAATTTATAGTCTTTCCTTTCTTTTAGATGAATGATACTATCTATGCCATTAGTTGGTAAGAAGTCCTCTCCATTGGATGTTAAGGGACGGGGAAGGGTCGTTGTATGGTCATAGAAGGCAACATGTAAGGATACTTTTAGCAATTCGAAGGGACTATATCATTTTTCAAAAGGCAACATCGAAGGATCATCGAGGGACTGTGATCTTTTATTTGAGGGTATTTGCTAAAGCATCCCTACGTTCGAGGGACATGACCGTTGTTTTTTCGAAGGCAACAAAGGGAGGTTACCCTAGAGGTGCAAGTGTGCAAGTGTGTTGTGAAACAACCGACCGAATAGTCATCGGATATAAAATCAATGAAGTCGCCATCGAACATTTTTTATCCCACAGGAAGGGAAAGGAAAACATCGAGTAAACCTAAGAAGGGAGAAATCACGGTCAAACGATCGAGAGATTGGGTAAGGGAGTCTGTTACGCAAGGGAAAGGTATTAGCACCCCACACGTCCGTAGTACTCTACAGTATCCACTCTAGTTTGTTCTAATCTAATGGGTGTGATCAAAATATATGTATAAGGCTTAAACCTGAAAAGGAAGATGCAAAGAGGGAATGCATGCAAAAGACAAAACACGGGGAAAAGAAGGAAATAATTACAAAGTTTACTCGGCTGAGCCCCGCGACCAGATGCATATGTAGCCCTTTTAAGGAATCAGAGCAGTTATAGTTCGGCTCAATAGTTTTTGTTGGTTTGTGCCTTTTTTATGAACAATGCTGGCGAAACATGTCCTTTTTGAAAAGGGTGTACTTGATTAATCTCGTGAGAGTAGGTGCTCCTACCCTCAACCATGAGACCCTTTATGCATGGAAACACTTGGTATATGGACCAAAGTGATTGATTTGGGTTATGGTTAATCAAGGGCAAAACCTGATTAATCTCGTGAGAATGGACATGCCCAAACTCAACTATGAGACCATTTAAGAAAAGCTTGGTATGTGGACCAAGAGGAGGGAGAGAAATTGTTTCAATGCATAAGATATAAATTAAAAACCCATACAAAGTGGCTATATGCATGCTCCTAGAAAGTGGGGCTAGCGTGGCACTAGTATTCTAAATGACCAATTGAAACAATTGATCGAATAGTTGTCGCTGCAGAAAAGTCCAGGACTAAACTATGAATGTGTGCAAATGTGCATTTGTAGATGGATACCTTTTCATTGATGACGAGCCCAAGAGGAGGCCAAGTGTTCTAATTGAACGATTATACATAATAGCAATATTTAAACATATAAAGAAAATAACAAAGAAAATAAAAATTCTAAGCTATTACAAACCATATGGGAATGGGGGTACAAGTTTACGAATGGGGGTGTATCGAATCGAAAGTCTGATTAAAAGTCTAAATAAACGAACAATACAATACAATTGAATTTAATTAAATAACTAATTAAATTAAATAATTTCATTTAATACAATTAATTAATAAATTAATTAAAAATATTAAATAATATTTCTCAATTTAATTAATTATTTAAAACAATTTTTTTTTTTAATTTTTCAATAGTGAAAGCAAAATAAATAAATATGAATAGAAAGTAAGTTAATGGGCATGAATTAGAAGTAAACAGGGTTTATGAAAAGTAATTTGTTTGGCCCAATAACAGCAAGCTCAGGCGCTTAGGAGGCTTCCTGTGATCCTGTGCGTGGCTTGAGTGGGGGTACATTGTAGGTATGCGGATCTGGACACTTGATGATACTTGATGAAAGATCTGATGGTGGTAGGGTGAAGGACCATCGTGGTTGTGGTGAGTGAACCTGCACAGAAATGGAAAGTGGCCACAAGGGCGGTGACAAGTGTCACTGCCGGATTAGATGCTTAATCACAATTAATTTATCAAAACAAACAAATATAAACTCAGATTAAAACAAAGAGTAATATCTCTCTCTATCAACCATTTGTTCTCTCAGTTCTTTTTATGTTATCCCATCTCTCTCTAACAAACATGTAAAGTCCAGAAAATAAGGATGCAGCAGATTTGTGCGGTTGTTCAGACGGCAACAATAATGACAGCTCGCGGTGGTGCTGATGAAGATCAATGGCAGAGTTGATGAATCCACGACGGCGGCTATGAATCTCCACGGTGGAGACGATGAAGATCACGGCGGAGGCTATGAATTTTCTGATTCTCACTTTTCTTACATTGTTCTCTTTGTCTTTCTCTTTTGATCACTAATTCGAGGTTGGATTTTTCAAATGATGAACGAATTTGTGTAGATCTAAAAGGGGTTTTCAAAAACCTGACCTCAGATTCGTGAAAATTGGAGATGATGATGAGCAATCAGTGATGATAACATGCCTTCTGAGCTTACTCCGGTGAGATCATTCCATTTTTCACTATTTTCTTCTTCTTCTTTATTATTCGAAACTTCTAATCTTTTTACATTTTATGAAGGGTTTTGTGTTATAGTGAAGATGATGATAACTAAGGGTTGGGGTTAGCTTGATAGCTTGCTGATGTTATTTCTTTTGTGAGCAATTTTTTATTTATGAAGGATAATGATATTAGGGTTTTTTGGGTTTTTTGGGTTTTGTGAGATGCGCAGCTTTTGATTTTTGTGAACAGTCCTTCCTCCTTGAAATCTTTGCAGATGAATGCTTATATAATGATACAGATAAGATTGTGGCTGTGTTGGTTCAATGATTGATAACAGGCTTGTGAGAAATTTGTTTCCGTATTGGGCTTCTAATATCTATGTTTGTTAGCATTTTCTAGTTTTTCTTGTTTGTGGCCTTTTATTGACATGTGCATCTTGATGTTGTTGGGTTGAGACTCGATTTACACTTGTTGAGATGTGAATTGTGATGCTTGTTGGGCTTGGAAACACGATTCTAACTTGTGATTTTTTTTTGTAGCCTCAAATGAGTTTGCATTTCTGATTTGAACCTCCTTTGAATTTGTCTTTTGTGAACCAATTTGTTTGTGATTTGCAATAGACTGTGATACTTTGCTGTTTTGGGTTGGGTTGTTGCGATTTTGACTTGTTGCTTTGAACATCCTTTTGTGAACCAAAAAACAATGGCCTTTTTTGTGATTTACGATTGGAGTTATGGGCCAATGATTGAAATTCTGATTTTTCCATGAGGCCTTGGTTTCTTGAAACTTGAATGTGATTAAAAAACCCTTTATTATGATTCTTATACACACCCTCATGATGATTTTGAAAAGAGAAAATCCTTAGTGTAAAACTTGTTCTTGTTCATGTTTTAATAATCATGTTGCTAACCAATTTCCTTTTCTTTTCTTGTTTCATAAATGAACCACAACATATAACGAGTAATGGAGCAAGTTGTTGAAGAGGATGAAAGAGATGGAAGAGACTTGAAGCTCTCAAAGGAACTTTAAGATAAAGAGGATTGTGATACGGTGGGAGAACTGACTTGGGTTTTGCGGTTGTTTTCGCAAATATTTCGGTTTAGCAAGAGTCGCCACCGACTTTTTATTTTATCCTAAAGGAAAGGTTAAAAAGCACAGGAAAAACCTTTTGAGATGTTTCGTGGGTTCGGGGGGTAGATTATGAAAAGGGAAGGTATTAGCACCCTTTTCATCCATGGTTATCCATGGGCTCTTAGTTACTTGTTTAGATCACTTGCCTTGATTTTCAATTGCTTGAAATTGTGGTGTGTGTGTGTGTGTGTGTTTTGAAAATGTTTTGAAAAAGATGCCTTGTCTAGGCAACCGTTGAAATGACTCTTGTTTGAGTATATACAAAGGTGTTTATCTTTTCGAAAAGATGTTTCAAATGTTTTTTGGAAGTTTGTTTTGAAAGTGTTTATGGAGTGGGTTTTGAAAAGTAGGCAAGTGTATTTTGCAAGTTGGATCAAGTAACTAAGAGTTTGTCTACCCCTAAATTTACTCAAAGGTTTTTCTCATGTTTTAACCCTTTTAACAATTTTGTTCCACCATTGTATTTGGTGGACAATCTTGCGTTAGGATGTTAACGGGACAGACGCGGGTCATCGTATGGACCATGAATGCAATGGTGCCAAGTGTCTTTGGCAATTTTTCCTTTAAGGGACTTGATCATTTTTTGGCAACTTTCGAAAGCGTCATCGAGGGACTATGATCATTTGAATTGTTTTGTTTTGCCAAAAACACCTAACATGCAACATGGCCCATTATTGAAGGCAACAAGTGGAGTAACCCTAGGGGTGCAAGTGTGATTGGTGTTGTCCATTTTCATGCTTTTTTGTCTTTGAATTAGGTCAAGCTATTTGTTATTTTTGATTTTTGCATACAAACCCTAAGTCTATCATGGTATAATTAGAAAGCTTTAAAATGCGAAATTTAAAGTCCTAAATTATTACAACATAATTATGGGATGGGGGGTACAAATGTTCAAATGGGGGATATTTAGCAAGAAATTTAAATCTAAGCTATTACAATCCAAATTGAATATACAAGTTATTTAATTATACAATAATTGAATAAATACAATAACTATGCAAAATGCACAAAATGGTTTTATATGTATGTAAAAGTGTTTTTTTAATGTGAAATATGAATAAAAATAAAAAGGTTAATTTTGAATATTTTTATGGTTTTAGGGCAAAACTCTAGTTTTTAAATAAATAGTAATTATTTATTTATTATATACAATATTATATATTAATTTATACAAAGATAAAAAAAAAGAAGTATATTGTATAAAAAGTAATTTTTGAGGTCAAATATTAATAAAATAAAAAATGTATTATTTTTATATTTTTATCCTAAATATTCTAATAAATATATATAAGTATTTATACTATGTATTAAATATATTAAATATACACAAAAATAAAATATTAATTATTTACAAAAAAGTATATTTTTTAGAAAATGTTTTCAAAAGATAAAATAAAATAAAATCAGAAAATAGAATGTATTTTGTATTATTTTTTAGTATTTTAAATAAAAGTATTATATTTATTTATATATACAAGTGTAAACAAAACAAATAAATTCAAAATAAATGCAAAAATGGTTGAAAAAATATTTTTAATATTTTTTATGTTTTGACAAAAAATAATAAGTCAGGGGAAAAAACAAAAAGTCAAAAATAATTGAAAAATCACACAATGGGCCAAGGGGGTGTAAGTGGAAAATGAGTGTGCAAACAGAAAAATGAACCAGGCCCAGCCCAAGGGGCTTTGTCTTCAACCTCCAGCAACCTTCCAAACAGAAAAACGCGTGTTTCTTGCTCAACCTGCTAACTTCTGATTCCTTGATTTTTAACAAAAACTTACAACATCAAAAGTGTAGAGCATCTTGTCACGATTCCAAATATATAAAAAAGTTGTTCTAACTCTCAGAAATGAGAGAGAATTTCTCCTCCCCCAATTCCTGACCTAACTTTTTTCTAATGTTCAGGTTCCAAATTCTCTTAACACACGCAATATAAATGAAAAGTGAGGATATAGGTAGCTTCAGGGCCATGAATAGAACATACTTTCTTCACAAACCTAAGCCAAGATATGCTTGGATAGAGAGATAGAAGTTCAAACTTTTACCTGTTTAGCTTGAATGGTGTACAACAATGGAGGTACTTTCAATGAATTTTGAGGACTTGTACAGCTTGCTTGAGGTCCAAGGATGCTCTTCCAACCTCTAGCTTGCTTTGAAACTAACTGAATCGAGCTATGTAACTCAACCTGCACAACTGAAAAAATGAAAATGGCAAACTTGGTTAGGGGTGTTACAGTCTGTTTCCAAGGCTTGGGATAGTTTGTATGGATGTTATGGAGTGTGTATGAAGTGGTTTTGGCCAAGACGCACGAAGGGATTGAGCTGGCCAAATCAAAATGCAGCAGGTGCCCTGTTTTGCCACAAAACTGTGTTTTGATGAATGAGAAGGTTTGAACTCTGGTTGATTCGTGTTTTAGGTTAGTTGGATCAAGTGAAGAGTGTTTGCAAAGTTTGTTTAGGCTCTTGCTTGCAGGAATGTGTGTTATTGTTCAAAATGCAAGTTTTCTTCCTTCTTAAGCAAAAGTTGCCAAGTTAGGTTACAGGCTCATGCAGGCCCCTTAAACATGCTGCAAAGTTTGTTCTTGATCAGTGGGATATGTCCACACATTTGTGCCTCATAGATTTCCTTGTACTTCAAAGATATGTGAACTTGACATAAAGTGCTTCTTTACAAGAATGGCTAAAATGCTTTTTCCATTTTAAGACTAATCCTTTGTGTAATGACTTAATGAATAAGATAATGCTAGGACACAAAGGTTTTGCATTAAATTATTGAGTAAGAATGGGATTAGAGGCTTGTAATCTAGCTTGTGCAAGCTGACTTGAAAAATGCAAAGTGTTATGAACATGAAATTGGCCATGAACAAAGTGACTTTTGCCCATCTTCACAAATTCGATTCTCCCTAACCACAAGGGTGTTTGAGAAGTTCTTGGACAATTTGGAAAGATTGGAATGTGTACTACAATCCATCTTTGTAATGCAAGTTGAAATTCCAAGTGGAAGCATGTGAAAAGTGGCCATGAAGTTGGGCAAAAATCCTGCCTAAAATAGGTCAAAAAATTTCTAAGTTAAGAATGTTTTGCAACCCTATTCCAAAAATCATAACTTGAGCTACAAGCTTCTTTTGAGAAAACTTTGTGAATCAAAGTTGTAGATTTTGCAATGGACTACAACTTTCATGTTTAGAGTTTTGTTTGAATCCAAATACATCTTGATGAAAAAATGGGACAAAGTTAGGAAAAAATTAGGCAATTTCATAACTTAGAAAATTTCTAAGTTATGAAATTTCTTCATTTCAAACCCTAATTTGTAATTTTTTGTTTCTTGATGAATAAGTTTCATACTTTGACATGTATTGATGAAAAATAAATCTTGGCACTTGATTTTGACCAAAAAGTCAAAGTTTGACTTTTCAGTATACAGTCAAATTTTGCTCAGTTGACTGGAAAATTCATCTGTCAATCTTGTGCATTTGGGATCTTTTGAACTTGTTGAATATGTCAAGACCATGCCATTTAATCATTGAGTCCATATGTGAGCTTGGTTTGCCATTGGCCAGGTCAAACAGTCAAAAATTGCCTTTGTGCAGTCAAAACCCTAAAAATGACCATTTTGCCCTTTTGATGATCTGATCAAATTTCTTGTGGAATTGTGATCCAAACTTGATCAAATGGTCCATATGAGTTCATAATGTTGATGTGGGTCAAACATGAGGTTTGACTATCAATTGACCACAGTTGACTTTTTCCCCAATACAGCTGATTTCTAGGTCAACTGTCCAATTGACTGGGCAAAGATTGGAATCAAGACTTGAAACTTGGTATGGATAAGCATGTGAGTCCAACATGAAACATGAAATTCATTTTGGGCATTTTAGGTCAAAACATCTTTGTGCAAACTCAAACCCTAATTTGGGTCAACAGTGCAAGGAGGGGTCTTGAGCAGAGTAAATCCTAACTTGCTCTTGAGCTTCAGAGGTCTTGTGGTGAGAAAAAGTTGATGAAATGAGAGGGAAAATTTTGGGGTACAACAAGGACCTCTTTGTAGTTTTTTTATAACAAACTTGTATCCGCTAAGAAATTTTGTAACATTGTGATTTCAAACTTTAGATTTGAACTTTGAGACTTGGAGACTTATAATAAGTGTATTCAAATTTACTTGTAAACTTAAATAGCAATGATGCTTTGTTGTAACCTTAAATTCTTGAGCATGAATAAGAAGAAATGGTTTTGAATATCGTAACTTGCATCTTATTGGAATCTTGAATGAACTTGGCTCTAGGACACCATGTAAAGCCTATGAACTTTGAATTGGAAATTAAACCTCCCTAAGATTCATTTGGATTTTGAAAGATTTGAAGTGAAATCCACTTGAATCCTTGCTTAGAAATTGATATGAAAAACTTGGCAACTTGAGATCAAGGTTTCTTTTGAACTAAAATATGTGTTTCTTACTTGAATTAACTTTTGACATCATAAGCACATATGCTCTTGAATAAATTAAATTTAATGTATCAAGTAATCAACAATGAATCCAAATCTTTAATTCTAAAATCCATGTTAACTTGTACTTCAAGAAAATCAAAATAATCTAACTACAACCTATTTTCTTGCAAGCTTCAAAAAATTTGATTCAATTAAGCACCTTTAAAAAAAACTTGAATGAATACCAATCAAACTATGATTCCAAATCAAATTCAATCCTTAATGAACGAAACCAAATGCTCATCACTTAAGAGAAAGCTTCAAGTGAAAGTTAAGCCTTTGTAAAAATATCCAAGAAGTGATGACATAACTTGTAACACAAGTAGAAAATGTGGGACCTTGATGCTGAAAGAGAGAGGCTCAAAATAGCCATAAGATGCAACCCTAATCCATGATCCTTGAAGAAGAAACCTCAACTAAAACACAGTAGCTGAAAAACCTTGACTTAACTAATCTTCTAAACCAAAGACGCTTTGTATGATATGATGAAGATGACTCTTCGAAAACTTTTCCCCCAAAGATGTCACATGCTTGAGTAATCAAAAGCCATGCTCAAGAGCCAGTGGATAGGAGAAGATGTAATTCAGTTCGAAGTACTTGCAAGTCTTTAATTCTCTGAGGATACGAAGAATTAATGAGATATCTTGAGGCAAGAGAAGCCTTGGCAACCTGAATACAAGAGAGAGGACCTCCTTGGTAATGATTGACAATACAATTGAATTCCAAAGCTTGAAGAAAATCAAGAAGATAAGAATACCTTGATCCCGTCACAATGCATGAATTTATATGGTAAAATATAAGCCATAAAAAAATCGAAAAATCATGAGGGTAAATTTTGGGGTGCAACATGTTGATTCAGTTATTTAGTCTTGAAAACGTTTAAGTTTATCTACGGATTAATTTTATCTTGTCATACAAGCCTATTACTACACAGTTATATATATACAAGGCATAAAGTATAAGTGCGGAAAAGTAAAGTCATACGCTATTACAAGGCCTTGGGGCAGTTACATGATAAAGAAATTATGCGGGAATTTAAACTAGTTATTACCAAAAAATCGTGTGACCAATACAATTGTTTCTAGGAATTTAAATGCAAAATAAAAATAAACAAAAATGAAAGAAATATCATCCTAAAGTCCTAAAATCTAAAATATAAGAAATCATTCTTTTGTGTATTTTTGGTTTGATTTTAGATGTTAATAATAAGAAATCTAATGTCTAATTTTAATTACAAATTAATTAATTTAATTTCAAAAACATAATTCTAAATTAATTAAATTAATTGATAAAAAAAGACTAAACCTTATTTTTTGATTTTATAATTTTTTTCTGATTTTTTATTGGATTAAAAAAATAGTTAAAAAAATGAACTAATGAAAAATTAATTAAGAAAGAAAAAAGAAAAAGGGTTAAAAATAAATAAGAAAAAGGGTTGCAGGCGCTGGGGCTTAAACCTTTACATGCGATCACATTAACCTATTCTAAACATCATCCTAAACACACATGAACATACAAGATTAGTTAACAATGCAAAAAATAGAAGTTTAAAGTTTTGGAAAAGTTACCCAATCGGTGTTCTTGAGAGAGCATGTTCTGGGTTGTCTCGAGCTTGTTGAAAGACTGGAAATGACTCCTGGGATCTTCAGGAGTATGTTTAGATGCTTGGTTTTGATGGAAAAAGCCTGGAAATAGGATTTCGACTTTAGCCTACATCTTGATATTTTTGTGATTTCTTGAGACTTGCTTTGGAGGCAAAAACTCATGTCCTCTCTTCACTGATGATGTCCTCTATTTATAAGCATCATATTAAGTCAACAAAATTGAATGGAAATCATGAGGAGTTAAGTGTGAATCAAGCATGATAAAACATGTTTTCAAGCTTTCAAATTTGAAGATTCTTGCCAAAACCAATTAAAAACCTTCCAAAACAAGTGAAACTCTTCCCATATTGAGGCAACATGGTTTTGGATAGTTGGATATGTGTTCTTGGGCCACAAATCTGATCCAAAACCAAGCCCACATACCTTGGTCCATCATTTGTAATTTTATTTAATTTATTTTGTATTTAATTGAATAAAAATCAAAACAAATATAAATAAATAAATAAAATCATGGTAAGGTATGAATGAGTTTAGGGTTCCTCTATAAGGTCATGAACATGTTTAGACCTTAGAAGATAGGTCCACTAGTCCAAATTTTCAAAATTGCTCAATTGAGGTTTCATGCATTTCTCAAAAATTTCTCAACTTGCACCAATCATATCTCACTCAATTTTTGTCATATGAAGGTGATTCATAACTTTTTGGAAAGCTCAAGATATCCCCTACAACTCTCACGTTGGTTACTTTTTCATTTGAAGTCTTTAACTTGATGTAAATTGATTTGACAACATATGTCTTTTTGTTGACTTTCAAAATGACTTGTAATGTTTTGGCTCATATCTCTCAAATGAAGCATTTTTTGGACTTGAGCTTAAATAGACAAAGTTATAGAGAATTTAATTTCTATAAAAATGGGCTTTGGTTGAGAATTTTATGATGAAACATGTGAAAGTTATGTTTGGTCAAAGTTCAGTTGACTTCTCCTAAAGAAAACCCTAATTTAGCAATTTTTTACTTTTGATGAATCTTGAGTTTTCACTTGAGGCATTAAAAACTCAAATTTCTTTGAGAAATAAAAAACCATAATTGTAGGCCATTGCTTAGAAGAGATGCTTGTATTTTCAAAGCCTTGAGTATTCTTTAGCAATTGAGAACACTAGGAGCATGAGGAGGTGTCTTGAATCAATTTTCTTCAAAAAAGGGAGGAAAAATTTTGGGGTACAACAGCTGCCCCTGTTCAATCTTCTTAAACTTGAAGAGTTAGATTGGCATGTTTGTCATTCGTGGTCTGAAGGTGGAAGAGGATTTAACACTTAAGCGCACAGAAATTTGCACTCACGTGTGCATAAATTGACATTGTTGGTTGATTATACTGCTTGAATGGGTTTAAAGATGTCATTCGGAGAGGTGATAGAGTGTCATCGGAGATGGGCTTACAGATGCCATCCAAAGTAACTATTGATTAGAGTATCCGAATGAGTCTATGCCTTATTGTATCCGAAGGAAGCCTTTCAGAAGGAAAATGCTTGCCATAATTTAGTCTCTAAGGGGAATGCTTTCCAGAATAAACTTCTAAAGGAGATGCTTTTCAGAATGAAGCCCTGGAGGATATGTTTTTCAGAATAAACCTCTGAAGGAAATGTTTTCCAGAATTCAGTCTCTGGGGGGAATGCTTTTCAAAATAAACCTCTGGAGGAGTTTTTTTTTCAGAACAAAGGCCCTAAAGGAGATGCTTTTCAGAATAAACCTCTGAAGGAAACGCTTGCCAGAATTCAGTCTCTGGGGGGAATGTTATTCAGAATAAACCTCTGGAGGAGAATGCTTTTCAAAACAAAGTCCTTGAAGGAGATGCTTTTTAGAATTCTTCTGAAGGGAATGCTTTCCAGAATTTGGTCTCTGGGGGGGAATGCTTGTCAGAATTCAGTCTCTGAAAGAAATCATTTGGTCATGCATATAGTCGCCCTGTCCTATTTCGGGAATTGATCTACAATCTATCTTTTTGTTGGTAAACACATCATGTTTCGGGAGTTCATACTGCTTGGTCATATAGATAGTTGTCCTGTCTTGTTTCGCGAATTAACCTACGACCTGTTTTTTGTTGGTAAACTCGTCCTGTTTCGGGAATTCATACCACCTGGGCATATAGATAGTTGCCCCTTCCTATTTCGGGAATTAATCTGCGACCTATTTTTTGTTGGTAAACCCGTCCTGTTTCGGGAATTCATATTGCCTGGTCATATAGATAGTTGCCCTATCTTGTTTCGGGAATTAATCTGCGACCTGTTTTTGGTGGGTAAACATATCCTATTTTGGGAATTCATATTGCCTGGTCATATAGATAGTTGCTCCGTCCTGTTTCGGGAATTAATCTTTGGCCTATTTTTTCCGTTGGTAAACACGACCTATTTTGGGAATTCATACCGCCTGGTCATATAGATAGTTGCCTCATGTTAATTCGGGAATTAATCTGTGACCTATTTTTTTGTTGGTAAACCCGTCCTGTTTCAGGAATTCATACCGCCTGGTCATATAGATAGTTGTCTCGTCCTGTTTCGAGAATTAATCTCTTACCTATTTGAAAATTGTTGATGATATTGGTATGTTTGTGAACTTTTCCTGAAAAAACAAAATTAGCTTTATGTAATGTCATGATGTATGTAATGCATTGCGTAATGGTGCTCTTAAAATAAATGAGAATGTTATATGCGTTTCAGTATGCATATGCTATGATGTATTGTGAAATGATGTATGGACACAATATTTCGTTGAAGCGTATTGGTAGCTCCTTGTAACAATGTCTAGCTGGGAAAATAAAACTCGGATTGTTGCTGGGGATGAAGAAAGTGATTCTTCAATTTCCGCTGGGAATAATTTTTCTTGGGATTCCCGCTTTTTGTTTGAGGATATCCTACTGGGGGTATTCGACCTTATCTTGAGGATAGAGAGATTCAAGGAGAGTTGGTCGTTCTCCGTTCTTTTTATTGAAGGAATGAACCCTGACTAGGGATAAAAGAGACGGATATTCCTCTGGTGTACTATTTGTCCAGGTTTCAGATACCGTAGCAACTCTTCTAGGGATAGAAACTTTGATTAAACCCTATTAGAGAAGAGAACTTTGTTAGGGATTTTACGGTGTTAGAGAAATAAAATCCGTTGGGGAATTCAATCCTGTAGACCGTGTTGAGGAAATAAACTCTGGTGGGGATTGGAATTTCATAGGCTGCACTGAGAAAGTCTCCATTGTATGTTGGGGAAATGATCAAACTTCCTTATATGCTAGGGTACCTATTAGGGAATATGATCATGTCAAGCTATCCATCAGAGATATGGAGGTGAACTGTTAGAAGATATCTCAATTTCTGTCTGAGGGTATATTAGACTTTTTGGGGAATATATCTTTGTTGGGGATGAGCTTGTGAAGATAGCTCTGTAGAGATAGTTCCATGGATATTGCTCTGTGGGGATTTGTGGATGACTTGAATATTATCCCAACTCCTAGAGTCTTTAGTAAATATTGATCAGAGTGATAAACAAGTGATAAGATAACGGGACATAGTCGTACGCTTTAATCCCTAACTTTTGCCTGGACTGTCTTTTTAGATTTTCAGTCCGCCGGGATACCCTTTTTTGCCCCAGCCGCCTTCTCAGATTTTAGACTTGCCGGATGTACAATTTTATTTATATGTCCCCAATTTTTGCCCAAACCCTTTTGGTTCGTCGGGATGCCCTCATTTTTGCCTAGGCCAATCAACCTAGCGGGTCTCTTTTTCATGCGTAGTATTTTTGACTATGTTTGTGTTCACATGGCGTGAGGAATTTTCACTGTCCATGGTAGTAAGTGTTGTAGCACTTCTAGAAAATATTTTCTTGATCATGCGTGGCCCTTTGTATGCGGGATTCCATTTTCCCCTGGGATTAGTTTGGTACACCCGATGTTTGAAGTTATTGATCAACCATTGATTACCAGGTTTCTGATAGTCTTGACCTCCCTCAGTATTTTTCTAAGAACTATTACGGCAGAATGACACCATCTGATACTGCTGACATAAACAAGAAATATGGTGATACCGAAGATTCAATTTTCATAGTGGCTTTTGTTGAAACTCATAATCAATGTAACATGCCCCAAGTGATTCAGATTGATCAGCACTTTTAAGATATTCTTTGAATCTTGACTTGACTGCCATAGATGAGTTGGACAATAACATGTCATGCCCCTTGATTTATAACCAATTGTGTCCATGAAAGGCCTGTTACTGGAAGTGTATTTCTCTTTGACCCATCCTCTGAAGTAAATTTGTCTATTGGGAGGATTTTCATTCATTGAATATTCGTCATGTGAATTTCTCTGCTGTCAAACACTTAGTCATATGCAAGTAGTGGTATTAAAATGCAAAGCTTATGTCCATCTTTAAGTTTTAAAAAAATACATTTTTTAGTAAAACAATTTGTAAGAATGTGATATCAACTCAGAATTTATAGTAAGCCTTACATGAGTTAGGATACCTTTTTGTAACAGTGTGTTTTCGAACTAACCCATGCTTCAGTTAGGACTTTGAAGGGTTGTAACTTGGCCTGGTTCACAGTTTAAGAAATAAAGGATAAATGATCAAAGTTTATTTATACCCAACTCGTTCTCCATGATGTCCTTCATCCCTATACTCAGTTAATTATGCATTTAGGTTCCAATAGAGTTTGGAATTATAGCACTGATACTTGGTGATGGTTCAGAAACCGAAAGTTTATTTGAGAAGGCAATCATTTTTTTTGTAACATCTTTCTTTTGTTGAGGATTTGTAGCGACCTCTTTTTGACTTTATTATCCCTAAATTTTTCCTGAATTGTTTCATTTGAGATTACAGTCAGCGGGATGCCCCTGTTTTTTCTCTAAGTCTCCTTCATAGGTTTCGAATTAGCGGGCTTTTCTTTTAAAAGATAATGATTTCCCGACTTAATGATTAAGGGGAACCATCACCGACTTTTGATTTGGAAGGATATCTTTAATACTACTTTTTGTGTACCAAGGAAAAGTTTGTGACTTTATGCACAATTGAATTAAATGAGAAACTACCCTACCCCATGTTATGATTAAGGGTTTCAATTTGCATGAAAAAGAAAACTCATACTTCTTAGGCTCAAAGGGGTTGACTAGGGATTAACTTCCTTATATCTCCACTATTTAGGAATTGAAGCAACGCCTGTACATCATCAGCAAGGTCTATTCAAAAAGCATATTGTATGAGATTATGGTATCTTTTTCATCATCCTCCCTCTAAAGGCTTATAGCTTTTAACGAGAGTTGAATATCACAAAAAAGAAGTAAAAAATAATAGTTTAAATATAGTGAAAACGAACGGATTAATTCAAGACAAACATATGCAATGCATTAATGTGAAAAACCAAAGTTTGACATAAAGATAAGTGTTTAAACAACTAAAGAAATTACAAACAAAAAATTCAAATGATTTTAAAGCTTCTTCGCCTGAACTTGTCACTTCATAATGGCGTGCCTTGCAATTTCGATGTTTGAGGGATGATAGAAAAAACTCAATTTGACCATCTTGTGTGAATTCTGAAACTCCTTCGTCAATCAGGTCCTGAATCTTATATTTCAACATCTAACAGTTGTTAGTGTCATGTCCAAGACTATTGGAGTGATATGCACACATTTCATTATGATTGTAGCTATGAGAGGAAGTATTGGGATTCCGAGGAGGATCCTTTAATGTGACCAAATTCATATTCAACATGTGTTACATAGCTTGCGACATCAGTATGTTGATTTTGGAAAATTGTCTTTTGGGTGTATCATGCTTATGATGATTACCCTGTTGTTGTTAGTGAGGTCGTTGTTGAGTTGGCGATGTAATAACAAACTGGAAAGGACCTTTTCCATTAAACGAAGGTTTAGCAATGTCAGCTTATCTCTTTCCCTCTCTTATTCCCCTCCTACTTTCAACCAAGTTAATTTCATGTCTCATTGGAGGCTGGTTAATGATTGGATCCCCAACTCTAGTAGTTCGTCATATACGGTCATATATGTTCTGATGAAGCTCGTTGATAAGGATTCTCAACTCTTCTTGTCCCCGAGCTAAATTTTGGATAAGATCCATCTGACCAATCATCTGGATTCTCATCTCACCCTGCAGTTGTTCCAATTGGTCATCCTTATTGTCTTCAGGATTCTTCTGGGTCATGTTCTTTACTAGGATTGCTTTCAATTCCTCTTGCCCCTTGAATAGGCTTAGAATCAATTCCTGAAAGTGAGCATTCTGAGACTGGAGATCCTACATTGTTTATTCGAGATTCATTTATGCTTAAATAAACAGGGAGGAGATGAGAAAGCTCTCTTGAGAATACTTGTTATGCAATGATATGGTATGTAAATGCATATGCAATTTTTTCAAAGATCTCGTGGGATTTAAATTTGTTAAACAAAAAAGAAACAAAGAAACTTAGTAGTAAGTTCAAATTATAATTTCCTTCTAGGATTACAATGAAAACAAGATATTTAAATTATAAAATTCTTGAGGCCTAAGGTATTAAGTCTCCCGTGGACGCTTCCTCTTTGTGTTAACAAATGCATTAAGGCTATGCTCATCATGGAGTCGTTTCGTCAGCTCCAATACTTTTTTTCTCACTAGCATAGAACTGAGTCTCAAAGGTATCTGTGATACGGTGGGAGAACTGACTTGGGTGTTTTGCATTTTATTGCAAATGTTGCGGATAGCAAGAGTCTCCACCGACTTTTCTTTTATCCAATAAAGGAAAGGGTGAAAAGAACAGGAAACACCTTTTAAGAATTTTCTTGAGTTCAGGGGGTAGGTTATGAAAAGGGAAGGTGTTAGCACCCTTTTCATCTGTAGTTATCTACAGCCTCTTAATTACTTGATCACTTTGAAAATGCTTTATGTTTGTGTAAGTTTTAAAATATTTTGAAAACGCCTAAGTTCGGAAAACTTTGTAATGACTCTCGTATCGTTGAGAATGTATACAAAGTGTTAGTTTTGAAAATATTTGTTGAAAAGGAGTGTTTGAAAAGATGTTTTGAAGATGCCAATGCAGGGCAATTTTGTAATGATTCTTGTATCATTGAGAATGTATACAAAATGTTTGTCTTGAAAAGTATTTTGAAAGTGTGAGGTGTAAAGATTATTTTAGTTTGTGAGCAAGCAATTACGAGAAATCTACCTACTCAAAAAGTCTTTGTTCTTTTCCTCCTCCTTTAGATAGTGTTATTTAATCATTTGTTGGTAAGGAGTCATATCATTGGATGTGAGGGACAAGCGTGGGCCATCGTACTGTCGTAGAAGGCAACTTGTAAGATATTTTAGCAATTGTCATAAGGGAATAAGATCATTTATCGAAGGCAACATTGAAGGGTCATTGAGGGACTACGATATTTTAATTGAGGGTCTTTTGCTAAAGCATCCCACATTCGAGGGACATGGCTGTTTATATTCGAGGCAACAAATATGGGTTACCCTAGAGGTGCATGTGTGCAAAGTATTTTTGTTTTCAAGTATTTTATCTTTTAAATTAGGGTTTTGCTAAGTTTAATTTTAAGTCTTATCATGCAAACGCTAATTACTAATAATAATAAGGAAAGGGATACATTGCGAAACTTAAATGTCTTACGCTATTACAACGCTTTGGAAATGGGGGGTTGAAGTTTGTGAATGAGGGGAGAAAAATAATAAAACCTAATTATCTATTACAAACCATTGAACATGAATAATAATAGAGTGTACAAAAATGTAAATATGAATAATAAAAAGAAATTGTTTTTTGTGGTTTTTGATGGAAAAAGGTTTTATAATTAACCTAATTAAACTAATTAATTAATCAAAAAACCTAAATTCTATGTTAATTAACTTAATCAAATTAAAAGGAAAATTAAATGACAAAACCTAAGTCTAATTTAATTATTTAGAAAATAATTTAGATGTCAATGTTAATAAAGAAAAAGTTTTACAATGTAAAAGAAATAATAAAATTTAATTTAATTAATAAAAAATAAAATAAAGTGCTTGAATTAAAATATTTTTTAATTTAATTATTTAAGAAAATATGTTTTTTGTATTTTTTGGTTAAATGAAAATAAATAAAGAAATAAAAATAAGAAAATATGAAGAATGTAAAAATATTGGGCCTGGGTGTTAAAAAGTAAAAAGGGTGTTAAAAATTAGCAAAAAGGCCCAAATATATATTTGTTTGAAATAAAAAATAAAAATATAAAAAAAAAGGAAAATGGGTCTGTGTTGTTTTAGTAAAAATGGGGTGAGAAAGCAAAAACAAAAAAAGAATCAGGCTCAATTTAAGGAGTCTAGCGCCTGTTTTGGGATTCCATGTGGCTGGCTTTTAGAGGTGTATCATGTACATTTATTCTGGGACGCTTGATCTAATTGTCTAATGATCATATGGTGTGGATGAGAGGCACATGATGAGCGTATATGCATGGCATGTATTGAATCTGTAGAAGAAATGTTAGAAAATAAAGATGCCTCACGCCTGGATCAAACCTAGGACAAGGCAGAGGAATGACTTATACGTGCGCGCTCTGCCACTGGGGTGGCTGTTACATTCGGTCATAACACAACTTGCACTAAATTTAAAATAAACTCGTTTTCGGACATACTTCATCTTCTTCCTTGCGCCAGCATCTTCAACACCATTTTTTAATTTTCAAACATGCTCATTTCTCAACCATTTTCAAAAGTATAAACATGAAACTTGCTCCATTTTTCATCACGAATTCAACCATGTAAATAACTAAAGCTAACATTCAAAGATGAACATGAATTTTTGTTGGTACCAAATAAAAACCTAATTTTTCTGAAAGTTCAACTTCAAAATTCTCCACGTACAGTTAACGTAAATGTAAACTAAAAGCATGGTTAGCTTCAGGGCAATGATGTCTACATTTTTTATTCACAAAGTAATCATTAATGATGCTTGTATAAGGAGTTCAAAGTTGAGAAAACTTACCTAAAAACTGGAAATCGTATTTGAATTTTGATCTCTCCTGAAGGTGTTGTGATGATTTGGATAGGTTCACTGAACTCCTAGGAAGCTATTGCAATGCTTATTTTGGATTGAGAGTGGTCGGATTCTTCTGGAGAAGTCAAGTTGCAGAGTTGAGTTTTGAAAATGGTGGACGGGGATGGAGGGATTACAGAAGTGGTTCAAGTGTTTGGATCACTTATATATGGTGTATAGATGATGTTTGGTTGATTAAAATAGAAAACGCACAAGTGGATTATGAGTTTGGTGTTCAAAGTCAGAAATGACAAGTAATGGAGGTTTTGATGTAAATTCTGGTTTTAGGGAGTTTGAGATGGTTTGAGGGCTATTGAAACCATGCTAAGTCTTGAAAATAACCTCTCTATTTATATATAAAAGTTTTTAGAGGCTCAAGTAATCAGAAATCAAAGATCACATGTTATGGTTATGTGACTTGATTTTGAAGCAAACTTGAAATACATAGTTTCAATGCATAGTATAAGGCTCGTAGGGTGGTTGACAGGCTTGTAGATGTGTTGCTTTTGTCTTTAAGATTGTGTATGCTCTGAAGAAATAAGTGCAAGGCTCAAGGAGAGTGGATTTTGTGATTAAAGCCACTTTTCCAAAATGGAAGTCTTGACTTTCTTCCCTAAATGGCAAATCAACTCGGACAAAGCTTGAATCACTTGGGCAATGAATCAATCAGTTGTGAAAACATTAAATTATTTAGTGATTTGCAAGTTATAAGGCCTGCAAATCAAGATTGTGCAGCATGCTTGAAGATTGGACCATAAGGTTCATCACAAGATGACCTGAAATTCAAGTTTATCATGCCAACTTCTTCTCTTCGATTCTCCTAGCTCAAAAATGATCTCTTCAAGTTCTTGGAAATTTTGGAAAGCTTGAAACATTTCCTACAACCTTAATGTTTACCATTTTGGCTAAATAAATTTGTAACTTGGTGAAAAATTGCCAAGAAGTTGGGAGAAAAATCTGACCAAACTTGTTGAAAATTTCACTAAGTGTTTTGTTAAAAATGTCATGACTTCATGAGCCTATATCTCCAAATATAAGCATTTTTTGGACATCAACCCTAAGGGAAAAAGTTGTATAATTCATCAAGATTTACAAATTTCATGTTGAAAGTTTTCCTTGAATCATCTTGCATCTTGGTGAAAAATTATCATGAAGTAGTAAAATTATTAAGGTTAAAAACACTTAGAATTTTTTTAAGTATTGAAAATATTGACTTTAGTTGACTTTTCTTGATTTTCTTGATTCTTGATGATCAAGTTTGATATTTTTGAATGTCTTGATGATTCTTAATCTTTGAAATTCAGTGTTGGCAAAAATTCAAAGTTTGACTTTTTGTATGTCAGTTGACTTTTCATCAGTTGATCCAAATTTCAACTATCAATCACTTGATCTTTGAGGATTTTTTTGAACCATGCAATTAGTTCAAGATATTGTGTTTGATTCCTTCAGATCATGCTTCAAGCCATTAGGTCATGCACTAGGTAAAAATCAATGATCAGTCATTCTCAATCAAAACCCTAATTTTGACAAGTTTGCCCCTTTGATGATTTGACTGCTTTTCTTGAGGAATTATGATCAACCCTTGATAAATTGATGAATATGACTTAAAAATGTTGATGTTGACCATAGTTGACTTTTTATCCAATACAGCTGACTTTCAGTCATCTGAACAATTGACTGAGCAAATTTGTGATGCAAGACTTGAAACTTGGTACGAGTATTATTTGAGACCCGTAATTAAACATGAAAGTTACATGAATCATTAGAAGTCCAATATTCCTTGAGAAAACCAAAACCCTAATTGTGGACCCAGTGGTTAGGAGGTGAGCTTGTCTGATCAACTCTTGAGACTTCTTGAGCATTTGAGATCTTTTTGTGAGAAATGTCTTGAGGAAAGAGAGGGAAAATTTTGGGGTACAACAGTATCCCTTTCTTCCTTGAGTTGAATCTAGGACTTTTGTAGTTCCTTAAAGTCATTAGGCATATCGAGGTGAAGAGTGGTATGAGGAACATCTACTTCAGCAACAGGCTCTACGATCACTGGTAGGATAGCAGGATATGGAATCATAAGGTTTTGAACACGAGACCGCACCCATCTGAAGTAAGGTTCCAAAGGAATAGAGTTACTATGCCCCAAAGTCTTGCTATCAGTCTTATTGATCATACCCCAACCACGTATAAACCTTTGACGGTAACTTTGAGGGTCATTCTTATAGTCGAATATAATACCCTGGATGAGCATATCATGACCGTATCTTCGAGCAAAACCAAACTGACGTAGATCTAGAGAAGGCTTGTAAGTAATTCCTCATCTTATGCCAAGGAGTGGTATATTAGGGAATTCCCCACAGTGGTTAATAATGGTGATATCTTCCTGAGATCGGGAACACTAATGGATATCTGAATAAGCAAGTCATATCAACCTTCAAGACCACCTCAAACCTTGTTCATTCTTCATCACTGATCGAGGCAAGTGAAAAATAAACCACCTGGAAAGTAAAGGTATGCAACACATGAGAGTCCCTTGTTTCCTCATAGCACGAGTATGAAGAGAATGCAGAACATCTCCAAGCAAAGTAGGCACCAGATTATGAGTAAGAAATATTTTGATGGTGTTCACATTTATGAGTTGGTCTGGATTAGGGAACAGCACCAAACCATAGATCAGCAAAGCCACAATATCCTTAAAAGCACTAAAACTCATGGCATCTAGAAACAACTGAGCTTTCTCTACCAGGAATTTAGGAAGAAGGTTCTTGACTCCATTTATTGTTTCTCAGTTAGATGCAATGTTTGACCGCTTCAGGTGTAAGGCTGCTATAATATCTTCAGGTTTTGGAACTTGCTCTAGACCGGTGAAGGGTGTCTGATCAAGAATAGGCACTCTGAGTAACTTAGAGAACTCTTCAATTATAGGTACCAACTGATAATCTTGGAAGGTAAAATAATGATGCTTAGCATCAAAGAACTAGAACATAACACTCATCATGTCTTCTTCAAAACCGAGAGTAACCAAACTTGGTAGATAGCTATGCCTTTTGGTGAATTGAGAATTTTCGAGAACCTTTGAGACTAATTCCTCAAGCTTGGAAGGTACCCTTGAAAAGTTGATTTGGATAGTATTTCTGCGAGCGGAAGTAATGATCTGCAACAAGTAACAGAGATAAATCCTTAGTTCCTTGAAATGGTTAGGGAAAATGCCATCTCATGATGATATGATGTCGTAATGTCATGCTTAAATAAATAGAAAATACAAACAAATCACGCAAGATCCTCAGGTTTAAAGGCTTGCATGGGGTCCATAGGTAAGTACCCTACTCTATTGAAGTTAAGTTAGCTCAACCTATCCTAAAAATATTAACCGTGTTCTAGGAATCTCAATGTCACCGATCTTTCTCGCATGTTTTATTTTAGCACGGCAAATGACTTGCCACCAAAATATCCTGAAAGTCGAATCTCAATGAGCGTAGCTTCGAGTATCAACCAGCCTTGGGATGCACCAAATTTGGATATCTCGCTATCTTCTAATGGCCAAGATGGGTCAATTTAGGTTCTAAAAGTCAGTTAGTGCTTATGACACCACGCGACAGCCCAATGTTATCCTCGACTGACTCGAGGAACATCGGTACAAACCAAAGTGTTACGCTAACGTAGCCATCACTTAAACCATATTGGTCTATATCGTACAGTTTCCATGATCTATTACAACTTACCTAAGGCATCCGTAGATCCAGGTGCAGGATCTTTGCAAGAAATTAAATCCAAGAAACCCTTTAAAGTAAAGCAGACAATGCAAACGAACTTAAAGCAAGTAAAAGTGATCTAAGACTCTAAAAGTAACCCCTCTTTTGATATTCCCTGGCAGAGTCGCTAGTTCTGTAAAACGGTGGGAGAAGTAACTTGTTTTTTAGTTTTATTGCAAATGTTGAGCATAGCAAGAGTCGACACCAACTTTTCTTTTATCCAATGAGGAAAGGTAAAAAGAACAAGAAAGACCATTGATAGATTTTGAGTTCGGGGGTAAGTTATGAAAAGGGAAGGTGTTATCACCATTTTCATATGTAATTTATCTACAGGCTCTTAATTGCTTGATCACTTTAAAAATTGCTTTGTGTGTGTGTGTGTGTGTGTGTGTGATTGTTTGAAAATATTTTGAAATTCCAATGTAAGGCAGACTTTGTAATGATTCTTGTATCAGTCCTCAAAAATGCGTACAAAATGTTTTGAAAATATTTGTTTGAAAGTGTGATGTGTAAAAATGATTTGTTTGTGATTTGTTTTGAAATGTGCCAATGGAAGGTAAGCTTTGCAAATATTATCGTATCTGTCCTCGAGAAAATTTGCAAAGAGTTTTGAAAAGGTTTGTTGTTTGATTTTGAAAATGTGACGCGAAAAAGTTTTATTAAGCAAGCAATTTTTAGAGTCTTACCCACTTAATTTATAGTCTTTCCTATTATTTCATTTCTTTTAGAGGAAAGATACTATCTATGCCATTAGTTGGTAAGAAGTCATCTCCATTGGATGTTAACAGACAAGCGAATGGTCGTCGTATGGTCATAGAAGGCAACATGTAAGGATATTTTTAGCAATTCGAAGGGACTATATCATATTTATAAAGGCAACGTCAAAGGGCCATCGAGGGACTATGACCTTTTATTTGAGAGTCTTTTCTAAATAATCCCTACGTTCATGGGACATGACCGTTGTTTTTCTGAAGGCAACAAAGGGAGGTTACCCTAGAGGTGCAAGTGTGCAAGTGTGTTGATCCAGTTATTTAGTCTTGAAAATATTTAAGGTTATCTACCGATTAATTTTATCTTACCATACAAGCCTATTACTACACAGTTATATATATACAAAGCATAAAGTATAAGTGCGGAAAAGTAAAGTCCTACGCTATTATAGGGCCTTGGGGGCAGTTACATGATAAAGAATTTGTGCGGGAATTTATACTAGTTATTACAAAAAAAAACGTGTGACCTATACAATTGTTTCTAGGAATTTAAATGCAAAATAAAAATAAACAAAAATGAAAGAAAGATCATCCTAAAGTCCTAAAATTTAAAATATTAGAAATCAATTTTTTGTGTATTTTTGGTTTGATTTTATATGTTAATAATAAAAAACCTAATGTCTAATTTTAATTACAAATTAATTAATTTAATTATAAAAACCTAATTCTAAATTAATTAAATTAATTGATTAAAAAAAAGACTAAACCTAATTTTTGATTTTATAAGTTATTTCTGATTTTTCATTGGATTAAAAAGAATAGTTAAAAAAATGAACTAATGGAAAATTAATTAAAAAAGAAAAAAAAAGAAAAAGGGTTAAAAATAAATAAGAAAAAGGGTTGAAGGCGATGGGGCTTGAACCTTTACATGTGATCACATTAACCTGTTCTAAACATCATCCTAAACACACATGAACACACAAGATTTGTTAACAATGCAAAAAATAGAAGTTTAAAGTTTTGGAAAAGTTACCCAACCGGTGTTCTTGAGAGAGAACGTTCCAGGATGCCTCGAGCTTGTTGAAATACTGGAAATGACTCTTGGGATCTTCAGGAGTATGTTTGAATGCTTGGTTTTGATGGAAAAAGCATGAAAATAGGTTTTCGACCTTGCCCTAAATCTTGATATTTTTGTGCTTTCTTGAGACTTGCTTTGGAGGCAGAAATTTGTGTCCTCTCTTCACTGATGATGTTCTCTATTTATAAGCATCATATTAAGTCAACAAAAATGAATGGCAATCATGAGGATTTAAGTGTGAATTAAACATTATAAAACATGTTTTCATGCTTCCAAATTTGAAGATTCTTGCCAAAACCAATTAAAAACCTTCCAAAACAAGTGAAACTCTTCCCATATTGAAGCAACACGGTTTTGGCAAGTTGGATATGTGTTCTTGGGCCTCAAATCTGATCTGGAACCAAACCCACATGCCTTGGTCCATCATTTGTTATTTAATTTAATTTATTTTGTATTTAATTGAATAAAAATCAAAATAAATATAAATAATAATAAAATATTGGTAAGGTATAAATGAGTTTAGGAGTCCTCTATAAGGTCATGAACATGTTTAGACCTTAGAAGATAGGTCCACTAGTCCAAAATTTCAAAATTGCTCAATTGAGGTTTCATGCATTTCTCAAACATTTCTCAAGTTGCACCAATCATATCTCACTCAATTATTTCCATATGAAGGTGATCTAAGACTTTTTGTAAATCTCAAGATGTCCCCTACAAATATCATGTTGGTCACTTTTTTATTTGAAGTATTTAACTTTATGTAAATTGCTTTGACAACAGGTGTATTTTTGTTGACTTTCAAAATGACATGTAATGTTTTTGCTCATATCTCTCAAATGAAGCATTTTTTTGGACTTGAGCTTAGAGAGACAGAGTTGTAGAGAATTAAATTTACATCAAAATGGGATTTTGTTGAGAATTTTCTGATGAAGCATGTGAAAGGTATGTTTTGTCAAAGTTCAGTTGATTTCTCCTAAAGAAAACCCTAATTTAGCAATTTTTGACTTTTGATGAATCTTGAGTTTTCTTGATGAATCATGATCAACCCTTAATCAAATGATGAATGTCACCTCAAAACCTTTATGTTGACCAAAAATATTGAAGTTTGACTGTATGTTGACCACAGTTGACTTTTTGTTCAATACAGTTGATTTTCACTCATCTGAGCAATTGACTGAGCAAACTTGTGATGCATGGCTTGAAACTTGTCATAAGGGTACCTTAAAGCATATTAGGAACCATTAAACTCACTTGAGGCATTAGAAACTCAATTTTCTTTGAGAAACACAAAACCCTAATTGTAGGCCATTGCTTAGGAGAGATGCTTGTATGTTCAAACCCTTGAGTATTCTTGAGCAATTGAGAACCCTAAAAGTATAAGGAGGTGTATTGAATCAATTTTATTCAAAAATGGGAGGGAAAATTTTTGGGTACAACATTTCCTTATTTGCTTTTCTTTCAATGTCGCTCAACTTGGTGAACTCATCCATCCTTTTTAAAAAGTGATTCGGCCAAGTTTCAACTTCTTGTGTAAAATGTGTCGTCCACTCGAGTGATGTATTTGGTATATGGCATTCTGATTTCAAATAAAACTAAACAAAATGTTCTTTTTTGATAGTGAACCTATACACATGATGCATTCGAATGGATTTTGAGGTGGCTTACTCATAAGTGGAAAGAATATTTTTGAGAAGGCATATCATGTTAAAGAAATACACACCGTATCATAACCACTTGATATAAGGTGTCTCATTTCCAAGAAGCATATCCATTTTTCAAACGGAGATAGACCATTAAGACAAGAAACTAGAGCATTGATAATTTCATCGTATTTTGCTTTATTCTCGTATAGCTTTGTTCTTGTATAGCTTTGTGTAATCGTTTGTATAAGATAAAGACGGACAAATTGGTAGTCATCCTCTCCCTTACCAAGCAAACCCGAAATAGCTCAAAAACCACAATTTTTGTCATCTTAAACATTTACAATCCACTCAATGTAGTTGTGCATAAAAAGCAACATCTCTTCAACTTTTTTATTCTAGGTAATGGTTATGAGGGAGATGGTTTGCTAATGTGATCACCCTTGAAAATACGCTTTTTGGATTTTGGAGTCAGAGAATCCGAAAAGTGATAGTTAACATGTTCAAAGTATGAAGGAAATCGTCTCGTGGAGTTGTCACTTTGTGTCGGTTTGACCTTTTCAGGGGCACCATTTGTTTTAACCGGTTCCAACAGTGGTTTTAAACTTGTTGTTTCTGAATAGGCAATCTTCCCCAATTGCTCTTTGATGTGCAATTTCATTATATCATCAGCTTTCATGAATCTCTCTTGGATGACTTGTCACTCTGTCTTGATAGATATGTTTGATTTATCATCCTTCATCACACCATCATCACCAAAACAGAGTCTTTTCCAATGAGTGCAAACTTCATCCATACATATTGGTTTTTCAAGCTTCATCTTCTTTGAAATTAAACAAGCACATGGAAGACCAAAAGTCTTCCTAAGTTACATTCACACTTTGAGCTATATGAACCTGTTTTATCCCCTCACTTGGCTTCGTGAAAATTAAAACTCGATGCCTCCCGAGATAAATTGCCAATAAACTGTGAATAAAGGATGTTGTCTTTAAATCCATGTTCTAACACAGTAATGCTCCGACCAAAATGTGTATGTATCTTATTATGTTGGTTTTGGAGCATTTGCTTCACGGCTTCCCAATATCGACAAAAATCACCTTTATTGTTTCCCAACCAATTATTCAATCTAGCATGTGTAGATTAAACTTTGATAGTTATCGTATTGCCAAAGTGTCGAATCTGATCGGTCCATGCATAAACATTCTTCTCTTTAACCTGATCCAGAATCGTGGCTTCATCATATTTCCGTAAATTTAGATATATCGCATACACATTCTAGAAATGTATTAAAAATTCGGCATATAATTCTTTCGTGGAAGAATTTATTATACCATTCCATGCATCAATTATATTTTCCACGACCACACCAGGTTTAACAACTTTACCATCTTCACATTTGACTTGTTTTGTGCCAACCACGGGTCTTACTCTACTTCTCACATTTTTTATTATGTGATACTTACAAAGTAATGCAAAAGAAGTATGAAACATTGTTGCAACTAAATTCTGTAAGAACAAGAAGTGTCTCCTACATTTGGCCTTGAGATTTTGATGATAAATTCACATGTTTTCTTAGAGAATAATTGTATACACTAATGGTTTCGTCTAGTGTGTAGTTGTTGCTATAATGTTCTGACTCTGGTACAAGGCGCGTGACATCATCAGGTTCTGAACATACACTATGGAAGAAAACATGTGGTTACATGTTTCAATAAAGTCAAGGTTATGAACTTATCTTCTGCAACGTGTCTTAGGAACGTTAGTACAAGAAGTTTTGATCGTGGCTTTGTGGTTTAGATTTGGAGGCCTTCTAAAGCTTAACTTCTATGTTACAAGTTCTGAAGATTATGAAGACGAGGTTATGTTGAACAAGTTATGATGATCTAAAGAAAAGGAAGTTCTTACAACTAAGTGTTGAAGACTCTGAAGAATAAGGTTCTATGTGACAAGTTCTGAAGACTCCAAGACTTAGGTTATAAGGCTTATAAGAAAGATTCTTCTACAACAAGCTTCGACGTTCAACATTCAAATATCTAAAGCCTCTGAAGATAAGAATAAAGTTCAAATGGTTAACGTGTAATGTTGTGAAAAAGGTACATAAAGTGTTTGTGACCTCTAACCTCTAGGATGGCGTAAGGACAATCCTTTATATTGTATTGATAACCACTTTCATTGTGACTATTGGGAACAAACAGCTGGATTTACAGCTATCTTTATTTACTTAAAGGATCTTTGTTCACAAGCTTAATATAAAAATATTATTCAAAGGAAAAGTTGGAAAGCTATCATTGAACAGTGACAGGATACAGAAATATTATTTTATGTTGTATAAACTCTTACACCTTATTTTATCCATTGGGAAATAACCATTGGTGCAGGAAAAGTTTTTTCTATTCTCACAACATCTCTCTCTGTCAAGGGCTATAAAAGAATATCAAAGCTTCAAAGATAAATCGCTGGTTAGCAATTTAACAGTTGCCATTGGCCAACAAGCTTCATCTTGTGGAAGGAAAGCAGTGGACTCTGAAGATGTTAAAGTTGAAATGCTATACATACTGAAGACCACTTAAGAAGAGAGAAAAGAAAGAAATAAGATTTCAACAAGATGCCATTCAACTATCATCATATGCGTCTTGGATGAAACAAAAGAAACAAGGAGTTGTTACTCGTAGCTTGCTCAACAAGAAGATGAAGAAGAACACTACAAGATGATACTCAACTTCTAATCATATACATCTTTGTAGAACATTGTAATGAACACTAGATTTGTTGCTCGGATAGTGTTTATGTTCATATCTCTTCATGTAAAATTGTTTTAACACTTGAGTTGTTGCTTGAAGAAGTGTAAAACAATATATGCTCAAAACACTTGTGTATCTGCTTAGAAGAAGCATTCATGTAAACACAAGAAACCCCATCAATTATTGTTGATTAGTTCCTTGAGAGACTGAGTGAAGGTATGATCTCAAGAAGACAATGGTTATTGTTTATTATGGGAAATCATGATAGGAGACTCTGCGGGATTGGATTCTATTGGGTCAATGATTGTTATATTCGGTTTGATCATTGAACATATCATTGCAAGGTTCCTTAAGAGACTGAGTGAAGTTCTGATCTCAAGAAGATAATGATTTCTGGTCATTATGGGAAATCCTGATAAAATATTCTGAGGAATCAGATTCTGTTGGGTCAATGGTAGTCATATCTCAGAGAGGATCGGGTGAAGGTAAGACTATTATGAGATCCCTGATGGATATCATTGCAAGGAAATCCTGGTAGGAGATCTTGAGAGATCGGATTCTATTGGGTCAATGAATGTTATATCTGGTTGGATCCTTGAATGTGTCATTGTGTGTTACTCACTGGAGGTTTCTCGTGTGATTGTAATCACTTTGGTTATAGTGGATTAAGTCTTTGGATAAGGCAAAATTATCCTTGCGAGGGTGGACAGGAGTATCCTAGTTAACGGTGAGCCTGGATAAAATACTCGTGTCCTTTATCTTCATTATCTTTATTCCTATTATCATTTGAGTGCTTAGAATTTTAATGGGGAATATTTTCTAAGAACACAATTCAACACCCCCCCCCCCCCCTTTCTTGTGTTTTCTCTACCTTCAATTGGTATCAAAGTCCGGCTCTGTTATTAATTTAAGATCAAACACTTAACCGTGTAGACAGATCAAGTTAGAGAAAATTTTGTAGTTGTCTGCTACTTAAATGATATAAAGCTTTTCTGATTCAAAACCCGTTCTGCAGAAGATTCAAAACTCTGGGCTAGAATTAGAAATATAAAGACAGAATCTATAAAATAAGTTCTCAATATTCTAAAGGCTCAAGTACCTGATGGAAAGAGATTTCATCTTCTCATTCAACAGAAGTTTCCATCAGAGGCAAAGGTCATCATTCAGCACTCCAGTTCTTCAACTAAAGCTTACACTCAAACAACGATTGCAAGTTGCATCGGATCAAATCAACGTCACCTTATGGATATCCATCAAGAAGATTGTTGTCTCTCAAATGTGCACTCCAAAAGTCAGATAAAGGAGTCGCCTGAAAGGCTTCAAAGAAGTGTTGCGCAAAAGAATTTTTTGCTCATTAAAATGTTCAAAATCAACAGAAGATTTGGAAGTCAAAAGGAAGAAGATATCATTCACCAAGGAGAAGAACAAGTCATAACAACTCTAAAATATATGGAAACCACTATCAGAACCTGAAGAAAACAAGTTGTCACTGAAGAACAAGAAGTGAAGAAATCAGAAGTTGATCATCCATAAGCTTCTTATTTCAAAGATATCTACTCAAAGGGAATCAAAAAAGTAAGAAGATCCAAGTTAGTTCTTCAGAAGTAATGTAGTGGAAGATACAAGAAGAATCCAAAAGATGACCAGAAACAAGTTCAAATAATAAAAGTAAACTCCTCAGGAGAATAAAATCTCAGGTCAGTGTTTACATGCTTTTTAAACAAAAGTACTGATAGATACTTTTACTAGTTAGAAGATATCCTATTCAGAAAATATCACCTGCCTTAAGTTACTAATTTTTGTTGCAACTAATAATATTCGTTTTCTCTATAAAAATTCTCTTAGCTCAACCCTAGCTTTAATAGTTGTTCAACTCCTCTCCTTAAGAGTTTATTTTCTTAACTAGTTAAGTAAACTAACATCATCTTATTAAGTGGTCAAATAAGAAACTATTATAGCTTTAAGATATAGATCAACCCTTAAAAGTTGAAAAGGCAATCGCATTAAATGGAATGTCTTTCAAATCACGTTTAATGATTGATGTGACCTGATAGAAAAATAGTATAACCCTAAGAATAGATAGAAAATCCTTTCACCTTACCCTTTGTCAGTATTTCATACTTCTCCAAAGACTAAATAATCTTTCTCTCACCTTGCTTCTGAAATCCTTCACCAGTTCTTCTTTCAGCCCCAATCTCTCAAAAACCCTAAATCCTATCCGCCTGTGTTCAAAGTCCATCCATATTTTTCAAATGACGTCTCCTCTATCAACTCTTCCTGAGGAAAACACAAGTCTCCCACTTCACTCTCGACCTATTTACATTCTTGATGCCCCAGGAACTCCCTCTATAGTGCCAATAGAAAAAATGACAGTTATTGTTGAACTAATAGGGAATTTTGAGAACCTAGCGGAAAATGAACTCAATCTATCAGGCGATGTTAAGAGTCAAGGCTGGGAAAGTCATTTTGATCTTCTCAGAGGACTAATTTATCCCTGAGTTGGTCAAAGAATTTTGGAATAACGCGTTCGTTCTTGATAAGATAACCATTTGTTCAAAAGTCAAAGGACATGACATCATCAAGGAAAATGATATTGCAAAACTCATTCAACATGATGGATCTGGTACCAAATATGACAATACTAAGGCCGATATTTTATCCTCATTAAAGCAAGTACTATCAGAAACCACCTCCATATTTGATCAAATCATTTTCAAAAATGGCAAGAACTCTTACAAGACAAACGATATTTATGAAAATCTTAAGATATAGTCAAGAATTCTCTCTGGAAGTATTCTTCACAAACGGTCGACCAACAAAATTACATATTTAGATATCGACTCTAAGTACATGTTATACTACTTGGTCAAGAGAGAAAAAGTTAACCTAGCCGCAAGCATCTTTTCCAACCTTCTTTACTCAATTCGACATTCAAAAAGAGTGTCCAAAAATCAAAAGAAATGGATTCCTTATGGAAGATTGATCTCTGCAATCTTAGTTGAAAACAAACCTTTAAACTCTCCTTTGACTCAAGATGGATTTGAAGTGATGAGTGGAAAATCATTCAATTGAGAAGATCTATTAGAAATAGAAATCATTTCTAACCTAACCAAGAAACCTCATACTTTTGAAGTCCTCCAGAGAAAAACATCTACTTCATGTTCTTCGGAAAAGAACATAAAAGAAGACAAGTCATTATCTCTCAATAACTCTCGGAATTGAAATCATTTGCCTCAATCACCTGACCTTTTACCTATATTTGGATCCCTCATCAACATATCCCCCTCATTTGCTCCTTCTTATCCGAAACCTAGCCAAATAACTCTTCCACCCATCACATCCTAAAACTTGCCACCAACTCCCCTTCATTCGGCCTTTTGTCAAACCTCATTGAGGCCACTAACCTCATCTGAACTCTTTTTATTATGTTTGAAACAATTTTTATACCCTCCGGAACAAGGCGACATACAATGGGATGACCGGCTATCTTGTCAATAAAGTCATGATTATGGATTTCGGAAATCACATTAAGTTTCCATGTCTCATCCGACATACGGTATCCGCACAATTTAAACGGACACTCATGTTTCCTCTATCTTGCATCATCTTGTTTCAACTTCCTAATCTTTAATTGGTACGTGCCACTTCTTTCGCATATCATTGTTACAAATGATTGTCTTATATCTGAACCATTGTCGGGCCTTCCAATTACAACGCAAATCTCAATTTTCTGGTCTCCCTATGAACCCATTGTAGCATATGTTCACGAACAATAAACATTTACTTATTTATAAATTGTGCACGAACATCTACCTCGACAACAACCGGCCGAGCACCCCGTTTAACATCATCATTTGCTTCATCTGATTTAACAACGACATTTACTTCATCATGCTTCACTTCGAACAATTTAATATTCACACTCACAATAGCTTTGAAAAATATATTCAGGTTTATCATATCTATTACCACCAATAACATAAAAACAGTGTGAAAACTCATACTATCCAGACAATTCGGAGATGCTCATTCGCACCCATCAAACTTTGTCCGAAGAAACACCTCTGAACTCAACATTCATTTTTCAACTCAACTAAGATTAATACAAGGAATAAGGGATGAAATGAACTGATGTGATATTTACCTGCAATTTCAGGTTGTTTTGCTCTCTTTGAAATGATGTAATACAATAGTGATGTTTCGGTGTTGAAAAGTTGATTGAGAATGAGAGAAATTTTTTCATGGACTTTGAAATGATTTATTGTTTTAGCATGAAGAAAAAGATCATGCGAAGTGGTGTTTTATCAATTTTTGCACTGAATATTTTCGAAAATATATCTCTGAAAATATCACTTTTTATTTCAATCCGTTGATTTAATAGCAAAATGACATAAATGAGTGCAAGAGATAATTTGAATATGCATCTTCAGATCCACATAAATAGTATACGAAGATGCATCTCTGGACATTTTTTAAAAAAAATTGGAGTAAAACTCAGAAAAGAGATCATTGACGTGATTTTGAATACATCGAAAGATGCATTTTCAAACGCACGAAACCTTTCGTACAATTGTTACATTGTTACACTCCTTTGCTTATATAACTTAGGCATGTATGTGAGAATGTCAAATCGCATTAGAAAATAATATTAAACATCGAACATAAGGCAAGTTCAAAACAGTTTTTTTAATTCAAGGTGGTATTTAAATATGACAGTGAAACTGAATTTTGTTCAGATCTAGACACATTCTCAAGTAAACAGAAGTAACGTGATCTCTTCAAATATGTTTAAACTTGGAAGCTTATAGTAACATGTTACAGCACTTGAAAAAAAATACTTAGATTGTAAACCTTAAACATAGTGAAAATCCCATGCACAAAGATAAAATATAACCCTTGCACCAAGATAAAATAAAAATACACTCTCGCACCCACTTGCAAGTGCGTTGCCAAAAATAACTATTATTTGAGCTATATTTCATCCCAAGATGGGATTTACAGACAATTACTCTCTGCCTTAGATATCACATTACATCCTATATAACCAGATTTTCAATGCTTCAAAAATATTTAAACTGGTAACAACAATGTCATGTTAATAAAGATACAAATTTGATTCCACAACAATCAACCAAGCAAGTTGATTCCACTGCTATTAATTCAATTGGGTGAGTGGAGAACGTGGAATAAGTGACGGTTTCAACTCCTTTAAGTCAGAAGAAGATTCATATGAATTATTTTCCCGGAATTCATCGAGAAGGGTTTCGATTGGCAAGGTTCGAAGAGAGTCAATTGTACCTTTACTCGGAACCTCTGGCTCACATCTTATAGGTGTTGTACCACTAGGCTCATAGTCCTGCACAACACAAATCAACAAAACAAATATCATATTAAACAATGCCAACAGTTTCGTTTAATAAAAATTGATTATTTTAACATCAGACTAAAATAACCTACCCTAAACTCCTGCTGGAAAGTTTCACATGCTCTGTGTTCTATGGAAGCTGCTTGTCCAGTATGATTGTCTCTGAACATCTCAAGCGTATTTGCATGGCTTTTCACCACATTTACCACACTACATACAGACTCGCGTTCTTCTGCAGACGTGGCTGGAAAATATACCCCAAGAAAAAGGATTACATGAATGCAATATATATATAGTAACACTTAAATAAAAAAAGGGAGAAAAGGTGGTGCAATGCACTTGATAAATGTTTATTATATATAATAATATAATGTTGTATATATGATATTTGCATGCTTTATGCAATCACAGATATTTGGACGTAATCATGGTAACATAACTTCAGCTGCAATTTCAAAATTTTGCTGCAACATTGTGAAATCAAAGGACCAAAATCCAGAATGCAATACTAACCATCAAACTGCTCGAGAAGATCGTCACTGTTCTTCGCCACATCTTCCTCGGCTGCTGCTCGTGCAGAATTGACCTCGGCAACATGTCGCTCACCGCTATTACAAGCATTCCTGCACCAAAGTAATTGATATAACAATATAGTACAATTAATTATAACAATATAGTACAATTAATTATAAGAATCATATTGCACACCTGATAAGTGACTCTGTCGCATGAATATGTTTGGTCCCTAAATCATTTACACCCTCGTGTGTCCTCTTAACTTGTTCCAAAGCTGAATGAGCAGTGTTGACACTACAGGGATTAAAAAGGACTATTAGAATGTGAACAAGAGGATGAAGACCAAGAAAACTAGTAGAAATAACACATACCTTTGCTGCAGGAGTACCTCCATACGGCAATGCTTAGCTGCAGAATAATCAGCAGTATCTTTTGCCTCTTTTTCTGCTTGTACACAAAAGGACTGCCATTTCCTTTTTGCATTAGTCACAATATCACCCACGGATGACACGTGTCCATCAAGGAATGACTTGTTCTTAACACCACTTTCTCTAAGATCAACAAGCTTTGAATCTACCTGTGAGACCAACCATTAGATGACATTCATTAAATTGATTAAAAAAAACAGATTTCAACCAACCCACAAGTATTACCCATTCAGGCCCATAAAAAATGAAATAATAAACAAGAAAATAATGCCAAAAACTGACAAGATCGATTTGACGCCGAATGTGATCAGAAACCAAACTAGTCATATCAGCGATGAGTTTCTCTGACTCAAATTTTGATTGCTCCTGTACAATAGAATAAAATGCCCATATGAGATAACAGCAACCATATTCATCTTCCAAACAACACATGTTAACGTAATATTATTACCTCGTAAGCTTTCTTAAACTCATCAATGCTCTCTGTCTGCATTTTGTCAGTCTGTGCTACAAAATTTTCAAGCTTTTTTGATTCTTCGAAAAGCTTTTCAACTAATTCTTCAGATCGCTCAGATATCTCCTTTATTTGTTCCACGCTAAGATTGAATCTCTTTCATTCATAATAGACACAACAAAAACAAGAAAAGTAGATAAGGAGTATCAGTATAAAACAAAGAGTAGTGAATTAAAGGGAATTATACAAAACGAGGAAACGATAAACACAGGAAAACTTCAAGCACATACATTGCGTACTTCCCCAGCAAAAAGTGCCAATTCACCCTGTTGTGTCGAAAGACAACTCTGAAGCTCATCAAATATTGAGCCAGCTTCTGTGACGGCGGTTGTAAGGAACTGATTCATCAGAAACAAATAACTTTCTTTTAGTAATGAAAAGAATGAAACTGAACATAATAATTAGTACAAAAATTTAGAGTTGTTGTAACATACTTCTTCAATTGAATGACCGTGGGAAGATATGGCAGATGACAACTCCTCCAAGGATGCCTCTGAGCCTGACTTATGCAAACGCACAACATTTTGCACTGCCTCAATATGAGACACGTACACTGCCCTCAAGTCTTTCACTTTCTCTTTCAAATCAATAACCGCCTACAAGCAACAAAAAGGGGGTTCAGAATTCAAAGTTAGATGATAAAGACAAATGATTAACCATGAGATGGAAAACCAAACAAAAAGCTCTAGTGAATCAAACAAGTACAAATGCATGAAAGAGTGTCAACGGCAAGAACAACTGCTTAAACCATGAGCTAGAAAACCAAACAAAAAGCTGAAGTGAATCAAGCAAGTACAAAAAGCATGAAAGAGTGTCAACAACAAGAACAGCTGCTTCGGATATATGAGGTGCGCACCTTATCATGAATGCCCAAATAAGAATGACAGAGCTTCTCCACACCTTGTAGATGTCCATTCTGTTCCGACAACGATGTTGCAACAGTGTTGCAAAGAGAACCAACCTGCTGGGCAAGTTCCGCTTGAAAATTGTTTACAACAGTTCTATTATCTGTGTTCAGTTTATCTTCTCTACCTATACAATTACCGGAGACATATAAGAATAAATTATATAATAATGTATACACTCTAGGTTTTTAAAGACAGAGAAGAGACACCACCTACCAATTTTTAGAAATAGTGAAGCATTATCCTGAAGAGCTTTCTCTAAATCAGCTCGTAATACACATGCCTGGTGCGCTAGAGCATTTTCTGTAATGCATAGTTAACATTAACTAAGAGGAACATTAGAGATTTAACATTACACTCTCCCACACACAGGAAAATTACAAATTTAACATTACCCCAACCCAAAGTAACATTTCAGTAGAAACAACGATAGAAACACAATCCTTAATACCTGCTTTTCTCTGTTCAGATATGATGAATTCCTTTTCATTCAGGGTATAATGACACTTTTTTAATTCATCCTCTCTATTGGCAAGCAACTTGCTGGTCTTGTTCAGATTTTTCTGTATGGTTCAGAATATTTTCCCTATAAGCAATTATTTAGAACATAACAATGACAGTCAAGAAGAAGAAATGATATCTGACCTCAGTGGTATCAAGTTTGTTGCTTAAATCAGAGCAGTGACGAACTTGGCCATCGTACTTGTTTTTCATATCCTCAAGTTGCTGGTTGAAACAAAAAATAGTCAAGTATAAAAGAGACAACAAACTGGTCCTTGTATAAGACTATATAGATAGACTATAGTTTTTTTAGGAAACAAACCTTCTGATATGATTCTATTGTGATGCCCATCTGCTCGATCTGATCTCCCATAGCCTTAACAGAAGAAAAAATGCATCAACATAAGGGACATGGAGTAGTGGTTTAATGACCAGATCATGTAAATTAAACATAAACTAAATTTTATCTATCCATGAACCAGAAGTATAAAAAGGATAAATGAGGTAGAAACAAGAAATGCTCACAACATTAAAAATAAATAAATAAGTGTCAATAATTTCAGCAGCAAATAGTTACATGAAACGAAAGTGTTGGGTCTTGGGGAATTTGTTGAAATAATCATATCACAACAGCTGGAAATAATTCAAACAAACTAAGACATAAGACTACCTTCTTTTCAATCTCTTCTTGATAGTATCTGTCCTTTGGAATATAGACTCCATTTTTCTCACGGGTAGCATAAACCTCTGATCAAAGTCACAAATTTAATCACCAATACGCTATTGTGGCAAGAAATATAAAGATTCACAGTAATTCTTACTTTATCAACCACAACGTAACAAAGCAACTAACCTGACTTAAGGCGTTCAATTTCACCATAAAGATCCTTGATAAGTGTTGATTTCATCATTTTTTGGTTGATCTAAAACAAAAAGAATATAAAAGTGGGTGAGAAACAATGATATAGGCATGACAATGAACCATATGATAATAATATTAAAAACATCTGCACATCTTGATCTTATTCTAAAGCAAAATGTTAAATTGGAGCTAGCTTGTTAATAACCAGTCTATTGTTAACATAATGGCCCTTGAAGGACTCTGCTTGTCCCAGCACAATTGAATGTAATTCATTGGAAGAACTAATCTTCTAGGGATTTTGGCAGCAAAAATAAATATAATTCATTCAATAAGTCATACAATTAGAGAAACCAACTCAGCCCATCTGGTTTCTGATTTTAATTTTTTACAGTTATTAAGTCATACATGTGTTTTACTGAATTGTATATAAAAGCCATCAAATATATTGTATATAAAAGTTATCAAATATAATACTGAAAGACTATTTTGATTTCAACAAAAAAATATATTGGAAGGATTTAGTTCTAAAAGTTACTCAATGAGCAACAAACCTCTGGCTTATTTTTAATGTTCTTTGCCCTATGTGCATAATCCAATGTGCTCAAAGTTTCTTCTAAGCAATGAACAGCAGGAGATACTGTAGCTATAATGCACGTCTTGGTTCTACCTCCAAGTGAATCACGAAGTAAGCGAGTCAACTTACTATCCCTAAATATCAACATATATCCATGTAAGATACAATGAAAAGGATAATATCAGAGAACCACTGAATGAAGCATTATCAGTCCAAATTAAAATACCTGTAAGGAATATGACCAAGGTGCTCCACAAGTGCGTTAATCACTCGCCCTAATGTAAGCAAACTTTTATTAATTTCCCCAGCTTCTCTTGCACGACCCTAATAAATATTACAAGCTCAAATTATCAATTGGAAAAAAAAATTATCATGAAGCCCCCGTGCTGTATAGTTCAAATGACTAAACAACCAGTATGTATATGCTCCTAATGAATTACCTCCCTAGCACCAGAACGAGATATATTTTCAGAGCCAGCAAGATCTACCAAATTCAGTTTACCACACTTAATTAGCTCTTCACCTTCAGGGGTCGCTTCCTTGATGTGGATTGTAATTGAAAACAACGAATGGGAACGACTGAGTAGCAAAATGATGTGTTAACCAACAGACGTTTAAATATATGACTATCCAATCTAACAATTAAAGAAACAGTCACCTAGATTGCTTATTTAACAAAGTTTCTGCAGTACGCCTTTTGGAAGACCCTCTCTCAAGAAGAGTATAAATCTCACTAGCACACGTCACAATTTCTTCCTCCAACCCTCTTACAAGAACTCCACCTTTCCCATCCTCCATAAGAGGAAGCTGCTTCTTTTGCTTCTCCTCCAAACTAACCTTTGAAAGCTCCTCCGGGGCAAGCAAATCAGTAATCTCCTCATTATACAACTCCAAAAACGTTACTTTAACACTATACTCAGCATTCTGCCCCTCAAGTGTGTCAAAAATCTGCTTAACAGCCCTAGGAATTACTCCTGCTTCTGGAGGCAACTCTCCATTGGGTCCACTCTGCATCAAAAATATTCAAATGAAGTCATTAACATGACTTAATACTGTTGTTAATAATTAACAACACTTCGATATTGTTTACACATTCAAGCAAAATCATACCTTGGATCTTTTGCATTCACCTTCCATAGTAAATGTTTTTCCAGTACCAGTTTGCCCATAAGCAAATATAGTACAATTAAAACCCTCTAAAACTTCATGCACAATTGGAGTAACAGCTTGTTCATAAAGTTCCCTTTGTTGTGCAGAAGGTCCAAAAACCTAAACAAAAACCCAACAAATTAATCTTAACAACACTATCTTATCATTTTAACCTAAAAAACCTCGATACACAGAAAAATGAAAAATTAAAAGAATAAGCTAGATTTTTTGGCACAAATAAAAGGGCTTAGAAATGAAGAACCTTATCGAAAGTGAAAACCCTATCGATGTGTTTTCCGGCGATATTCTGAGACACCGCAACTTCTCTACTGTAATCATTACAAGTAACTACTTGCGGCGCATTGGTACGTAACTCCTCATCGCTAAAGGGTCTGTAGAGTATAAATAAGCTATAGTTAGAGTATGAAATTCGAAAAAAAAATCGAAAAATTAGGAGAAAAAAGGATTGAAATGGAATTACCTGCATCTGAGAAGAACTTGAACGTTTACGCCTTTTTCTTTACCGGACATTTTTGGTGTGCGGTGGTGGTGATAGATCTGAAAATTTGAATTTGCGGTGTTTTTTTTTTTTTTTGGGTTCTGTGTGTGAAATGGTGTGGGAAAGAGAGCGGTAGCGTTTGAGATTTGAATTTCGAAAGACGCTCTTCTTTTTTTGCCCTTTTGAGAGAGATAGAGAGATCTACGATACGACTTTGCGTTTTGGGTTTTATAATTTAACGGTACTTCAATTCAAGTATTTTATTTGTCTTGACGATTTTGCCATTGTCGTTTTGGGTTTTTAGTGGTTTTTTTTTTAACGTGTGAATTGTAAATTATTGGGGGTGGGAGTAGATGGAGTCTAGTCAGATTTTATTTTAAATATTTAGGTTTAGTTAAAATATATATTTATTTTTTTTACTTCGTACATCTATATTTTGATTTGTACTTCTACGATTAAAAATTTTAGACGAAAATATCCTTTCATATAAATAGTAAAGTATAAAAAAAAATTATTTCTCACTTGTATGCTCTTAAAACTCTTTCGAAAAGCTCAGAGCTTCAATACAAATCGGAACACTTTGAAAAGCTCTTCTGGTTTACACTTTTCCAAATCAGAACACTCTATGTAAGTCTTTCAAAAAAATTTGCTAACCGGAACAGAATTTGACAGTCTTCCATTTTAATTTAACAATTTCGGAACACATTTGAAAAATGTTCTGATTTGGTTACATGCACTAGAACACAACTGAAAACCGTTCTGGTTTATAAAATGACAAACCGGAACACTTTTTAGAAGTCTTCCAAAATTCTTCATGTTTTGCACACCGGAACACTTTCAGAACGTGTTCTGGTTTGTTTTTTTTTTTACTCTCTTTTTTACTTTGCAGAATGCGCACATTAGACAACGACGGTAGGCTTCCTCAGAGGCATGGAAAAAGCGTTCAGATGGAGGTGGAGAATGTTGGTGCATCTGTATCCACTCCCCAGCCTCCACAAGAGCCTGTTGGATTTCCAGGAGGGTCGTCTAATACATCTCTCTTGGTTAGATATGAGCAGCATTGTGCTCGACATCTATGGTATGGGGAGGTAAGTAAATGAAAATTTTATGTTAAATAAATTTATGATTTTTATCTGTGTTTATTAATATGTGTTGTACCCCAATTTTTGTCCCTAACATTCCTTTGTCATACCATATTGATTCAATCACAACAAGGTCATATTAAGGCTTTTGGTTCTCCTCCCTATCTTTAGCTTTGCTCTTTGAGGAACCACCAAGCACCTTGGCTTATTTTTCTTTTGTGATTATGCATATTTTGTTTTGACTTTTCCTTTTAATTAATAAAATGCAATGTTGGTTTGTCTTACTTGTTAATAATGTAGGTAAAGGCAATGTGACTTAGCAAGTTAATCCATGGGTCCAAGAGTTTATTTCCATGCCCTAGTCAATAAAGTTTGAGAAATTCAAACCTCACCATTGAAGTTGTTTTGGAAGAAATGGCATGGCAAGATTTATTTTGGTTCACCATATTTCAAGGTTATCAAGATTGATTCAAAAGCACAAAGGGTTGATTGAAGAAGTTGTCATGATTGGACAAGGCCTTGTTCCCATTGGTCACAAGTGCATATTTCTCTAATTTCTCAAGATATGGAAGTGTTTTTGGTTGCTATGATTTCTCATTATCATCCTCAACAACTTCTATCTACAAAGCAAAAGGGTTGGTATAAGAAGGTTGTTTAAAATTGTCAAAGTTCCTCAAAGCATTTTCTTGATCTAAGAGCTAGGGTTTTGAACTTCAAAGAAGTATATCTTGCTCATCTTTTGGTATTTTTGGGTGATTCAAAAAATATCCTTCTCTTCAAAGGGTTATTAACAAATCACTTCAAAAGTTTCAAGGAGTTTTCATGTAGAAGAAACTTGGTGATGAAGAAAGATTACAAGTCCTCCAGATGAACCCCCAAATTCCTATGTGTGACTTCAAATGATCATAACTTGGTCAATTTTTATCACCTTAAGCCCACTCTTTTTCCATAATGATCTTGAGGATATGAACTTTATTCCTTATTTTATATTCAAAGTGAGAAAATGGATTGAAGATGCCCTAAGGATACAAAAGATTATAGGTCATTTCATGATTTTTTGCCAACTTCAACAATTCATAACTCTCTCAATTTTTGGAGACTTTGAATGGTTCAAGTTTCAAAATGTCATTCAAGAGGTCTATTTCATGCCATCTTTTTTGGTCAAGAGCAAATTCTAAGTGGAATGCCATGTTTGGATGCAAAACATTATAGGTTACTTTTAAAGAAAAAAACTTGAAATATTTCTAAGTATGGAAAATCAACTTCTTTTTCCCAACTTTGACTCGTTTCAATTTTCAGCTCAAACATCCATTTGATTCCATTCTTTTTTCATTGCAAAGATTGTAATCTCATCTTTCTAAAGCATCAAGAATCATGTCCTAAGACCCCTTGAGCTGAGAATGCCATTGATTTGAACTTGGTAACTTGAAACTGAATTTTCTTCAAAAGTCAGAAGTTGAAATCCTTGATTTATCTTCTAAATACATTTTTTCTGCGTGCTTTTGCTTATAAACATGTTTAGTGAACCTCCAGAAGAGATTAGCACAGCAAAACGCGAAGTTTGGATGAGTTTTGATCAAAATAGAAGTCACACTTTTTCTTGTTTGCAACTTCACATGATTTCCCTCCAAACTTTATCACTTCACACGCTTGAACATTCCATTTGATTCCTTATAAATATAGGGTCATCCCTCATTCATTTCCTCAAGCTTGAATAGCCAAAATCACCCTACCAAACTCACTCCATAACTCACTTTTCTGCAACTTCGGAATCAGTGTTCAAGCCTTTTTTAATCCATTTTTTCTATCAATTCACCTTCCTTGATCTTCCCTGAAGCTAACTATACAATTACCTTCAATAATCGTGACCTATATTGATTCATAAAAGTCCAGTTTCAGAGCTCTACAACTCAACTTCAATAGGTAGATTTCTCCATCAATTCTTCCAAACTTTGATATTATTGTGAAGCTCTCATTGCCCTGGTTCTAGTCACAACACTGGCTTTTAACTAGAAACACGTTTTGGCCATGAAATTTCAAATTCCTTTTCAAAACTTTCCTTCTAAATTGCTTGAGCTACAGTTTATATAAATTTGTCGCGAAGGTGTGGTTGTCTTCGTCTTGAAGAGGCGAAGCGAATATCATAGTGTGATACGGTGGGAGAACTGACTTGGAGTTTTGCGTTCGTTTTCGCACTTGTTCGGTCTAGCAAGAGTCGCCACCGACTTTTTATTTTATCCTAAAGGAAAGGTTAAAAAGCACAGGAAAAACCTTTTGAGATGTTTCGTGGGTTCGGGGGGTAGATTATGAAAAGGGAAGGTATTAGCACCCTTTTCATCCATGGTTATCCATGGGCTCTTAGTTACTTGGTTTTAGATCACTTGCCTTAATTTTCGATTGCTTGAAATTGTGGTGTGTGTGTGTGTGTGTGTGTGTGTTTTGAAAATGTTTTTTGAAATAGACGCCTTTGTTTCGGCAACCGTTGTAATGACTCGTGTTTGAGTATATACAAGGGTGTGTATCTTTTCGAAAAGATGTTTCAAATGTTTTTTTTTGAAAGTGTTTGTGGAGTGTGGTTTGTAAAATAGGCAAGTGTTTTTGCAAGATTGATCCCAAGTAACTAAGAGTTTTGTCTACCCCTATTGTACTCAAAGGTTTTCTCTATGTTTTCAACCCCTTTTTAACAATTTTGTTCCACCATTGAATTTGGTGGACAATCTTGCGTTTAGGATGTGATCGGGACAGGCGCGGGTCATCGTACGGACCATGAATGCAATGATGCCAAGTGTCTTTGGCAATTTTTGCTTGAAGGGACTATGATCATTTTGATAGGCAACTTTCGAAAGCGTCATCGAGGGACTTATGATCATTTGAATTGTTTTGCCAAAGAAACTCGACGTGCAAGCATGGCCCATTTTGGAAGGCAACATGTGGGATTACCCTAGGGGGTGCAAGTGTGATTGTGTATTGATTTCATGCATTTGTCTTTGTATTAGGTTATCTAGCGTTTGATTTTATGTACATACAAACCCTAGGTCTAACCATGGTATAATTCGAAAGCGATAAATTGCGGGAATTTTAAAGTCTACGCTATTACAAATAGTATCCGGGAGTGGGGGTACAAATTTACAAATGGGGGATGAGACTTAAATAATTACAACCAAATCGAATCGCGATCAAATGTAAACAATGTAATGTATAGCAATGTATAAGAATAGCAATTGTGTATGTGTCAATGTATTTCAAATGTGTAAGTGTATGTATAAATGTATGTCAAAGTATTTGTGTATTGCGTATGAGATTTATTTACAAGTTGCGGAATATTTAATTTAACGAAAAATTAAGTATTTTGATTATGTATTGTTGTCAATTTGTATTTTTTTTGTTTAAATTTTGTATTCTAAGAAAATTTAACTAAAAGAAAATAGCATGTTTTAGGTTTTGTTCTTTTAGGTATTAAAGTTAATGTATTTTTTACAAATAAGAAAATTTTAATAAAAGAAAGGAAAAAAGTTTTAAGTTCCAACTTTTGTGGTATTTAAAAAATAATATATATTTTAATTAATTATGTATAAACAAGATATTTTAAGAAAAAGAAAGAAATGTTTTTAATTTTAATTATATTATGCATTATTGTTTTATGTATAAACAAAATTAAATGAAAAAAAATAAAAAGATGTTTTAAGTTTTTAAGAAAACAAGAATGGGCCTTAGGGAGGTTTATCTTGGCCCAAGCATAATCAAAACAGAAGCCAAGGGGGGGGGGGGGGTGAATTGGAACATATTTGGGCCTTATGCTTGCTTTCGTGGGACAGAGCCCAAGTTTGAATCAATTTTGTTTAGGGTTCGTGAGTTTTGTGTCATTAGGGTTCACGAGCTTGAGAGTTACAGCGTTGTTCTTCTTTGTTTTGTCTTCGTTCCTTCATCTTCTTCGCCATGGATCTTTGAACAGCATCCTTCTCGCCCAAGCCACCAGCGCCACCGTTCCCCTTTCTCCCTCAGTGTACTGCTCAGGCGATGCTTGCAAGGTTCGATCGCGTTAGGGCTTTCGTTATTTCTTGATTTTATGTTTTGATTGAGTTCTGATTTATGTGTTTTCGTTTGTCATTTTGAAATGCATGCAAAGGGTATGAGAAGACTACCTCTTGGAGACAGAGGAGGAGGGAACTAGGAGGCGCGTAGGCGGCTTGACGGCGGAGGAAACAGTGAAGATGTTGAGCTCGCTTGCTGGAAACTGGTATTTCTGTATTACTTCCTTCTATTAGGGTTTGATGATGATCCCTGAAAACATCTTCTATCTGCCTGGCTCTGTATAACTTTACTCTTTTTCTCTTCTTCTGTTAGCCTTGCATTTGCCTATGTATGCTTCTTTATCCCTTCTTCCTCTTTGGCTTGCTGAGTATGCTTCTGTGGGTTTGGTTGCCTTGGATGATGTTGCCTTCAATGATGATTTACTGAGATATTTTGTATGCCTAGACAGTTGCCTTGTATGCTTTGATGATGAATATATTGCTTCTTTATCCTCTTCTTCTTGCTAGCCCTTTTGTCTCTGTTGCCTCTAATATTTGCCTATGATGAGAGTTCTCTGAGGCCTCGTTGGGTTTGGAAACTGGTTTATCAGGTTGAGGATGATTTGGATATTATGTGAGTTTGTCTTGGTATATCAGTTTGACAGGTTTATGGTTTTTTAGGCTTGGTTGTTAGCTTCAGGCATGTTTTGCTTGTTAGGTCTTGGCTTTTGGTTTTTTTATGCAGGAGGTTTGATGGACTGGTTTGAACATGATAAGGCTTTCGTGATCTGTTTTGAAGGCTATGGTTTTAAGGTTTATTGAGGTCTTTTGACAGGTTAAGCTTGGCTTGATGCTTTCAGGCTTCAGGTTTGAGGGCTGGTGCAGGTTTTTTGAGTCTTCAAAGGCTTATGCAGGACCTGCTATCGTTACCTTTGAAACAAGTTTAAGCTTGAGGCCTTTTTGTGAGGTTTTGGGTATTGGTCATGGCAGGTTTTGTATTTTTGTTATTTTACAGTTCAGACTTGTGTGTTTTGAACTTGTTGAATGTCGGGGGTCCTTTTGACAAGTGAAGGTTTTGGTGTTATATGCTCCAAAAAAGGTTCAGGGTTTGAATCTGGTTTGAAGGTTTAAGTGTGGATAGATAATTCTGTTTCTTTTTCTTGACAGTTTTGTTTGTATTCTGATTTCTTCATATCTCTGCCTTTTGCCTCACTGTTTTATTGCAGTTTTGTTTTTATATATCTTGTCCTCATGCCTAAACATGTAAGCCTATTCTTTTCCTCTCTTCTTCTCTCTCCAGTACAGCTTTAAGCATTAGATAATGTTATGTTTGTACTTTATTCTGAAAAGGCAATGCTGGAAAATGATGAAAATAGGAGGTTGCTTGCAATGTAGTTTAGTTCTGCATATTTTATCTCTTTTCCATACTGCCTGCTTCTTTGGGATAGTTTAAATGTGAACTCAGTTTGGACTCTTGACTTGGTTTAGGCCATTCAGTTTGGTCTTGGACTTTGTAGTTTGTTTGGCAATTTTGAAATTATGCAGTAGGTTTGACAAAAATTTGAATTTGTGCATTTCAACTTTGTGCATTCATGTTTAGCAAGCATTATCCATCCCTCTCTGTGAACCGGGAGAAATCCCGTGATTTACAGAGAGGGCTAACTGATTCCAGTCAGTTGCCTTTAATGATGAGCCCAAATTAACTGTCTGCCTTTAATTATTTATCTGCTTCTGACTTTTTCTTCTTTTCTTTGCAGATAAAAAATCAAATAGCCACAAATGGAGGATGAAGAATTTGAAGACTTAGGAATTTAGGATAGTTTATTTCAATTTTAATTATTGTAACTATCATTGTTATAAATACTTTGTAAATAAATACTTGTATTTAAATAACAATTGTAACAAATATTTAAAGATGAATAAAAATTCCTTTTAACCAATTAATTCTTTTTATTCTTTTCGATTGTTTATTTATTATTTATAATTCTTTAAATTATAATAATTGAAAATAAATTCCAACCATTTAACTCAGAATAATAAATAATCCATAAACGTCTGGCATCTTGAATAATCAAAGCAATGCACCGTCAAATCATACATGCCCAAATGTCTTTTCTTCTCACTGATTTAGTCAAACATTGCAAAATCAGTCCGAATGCCTCAGTCCATATCTCGGAATAACTTGGAAAGCACTGTAGAATTTAAATCTTTCTGAGAGATCTGCGTACAAACCCTAGTTCCTGATCAAATGCCAAAGAAGCATTCGCCTGATCGAAGTTGAGCCAAAATCAACCAAACCCTAAACCAACTGTTTGAATTGTTCCAGAGCCATGAAAATCAATGAAAACCCTAATTTTGTCTGACTGACGAGAAAAGTCTGTTTGACCGATTCTTGAGCCAATCTGAAAAATCAGGAAAAGCCTGAAGATGTGATTTCTTGTGGAAAAATACGAGGGCAAATTTTAGGGTACAACAGTTGCCCCTGTTCAATCTTCTTGCACCTGAAGAGTTAGATTGGCAAGCTTGCCTTTCGCGACTCGAGGGTAAAGGGAGATTGGACACTAGAGTGCCCAAAAATTTGCACTCGGTGATGTGATGGTAGAGGGAATGGGCTTACAGATGCCATCTAGGGATGTGACAGAATCTTGTTGGGGGATGGGCTTAGAGATGCCATCTGGAAATGGGCTTAAAGATGCCATTTGGAAGTTGCTGGTAGGAGGATGGGCTTAGAGATGCCATCTGAAGGTGATTGTTGAGCTGTATGCCATTGGTGAGCGAGTATCAGAAAGGTATCCATGCTTTGGAACATCTCTGAACCGGGGGTCTGAACAAGCAATAGATTGACATCTGTGTTTGGAGAATCCGTAAACTGTTTTCAGAAGTCTTGAAGTTGAATAAGCAATAGAGCAGCATCCGTTGATGGGGAAGCGTCCGTAAACTGTTTTCAAAAGTTGAGAAGAATCTGAACAAGCGATAGGTTAATCATCTGTTACTGGAGGACTCGTGAATTGTTTTCAGAAGTCTTGAGAGTTGAATAAGCAATAGAGCAGTATCCCTGTTGGGAAGCGTCCGTAAACTGTTTTCAAAAGTCTGGAAAGAATCTGAATAAGCGATAGGTTAATCATCCGTTACTGGAGGACCCGTGAACTGTTTTCAGAAGTCTTGAGAGTTGAATAAGCAATAGAGCAGCATCCCTGTTGGGAAGCGTTCATAAACTGTTTTCAAAAGTTTGGAAAGAATCTGAATAAGCGATAGGTTGACATCTGTTACTGGAGAACCCATAAACTATTTTTAGAGGTCTTGAAAGTGGAGGAGGAATCGGTGTAGGGTTTCCTGATGATGAGTCCGTGAAAAACTGCATCTGGATGAATCTGGAATAAGTCTCAAAATGTCGCCGTGTCTGGGTCACATCTGAACTATTTCTAGAAAGAATCTCGGAAGATGGTGATCTTTGTCTGTCGACTGATCTTACCTGAAAATGTGAAGAGTTAGTTGTATGCAATGTCATGATGCATGATGCAATGTATGATATATCAATGTGATGAATGTGCATGTAAGTTGATGAGCTGTCTTGCTGAGGATAGATGAATCCTGGATGGCTGGAGACAAAAGAATCTTGACTGCTGCCGGGGAAAATAATTCCTTGGCCGCTACTGGGGAGGGCAAGAATCTTTTTGATTTGTTGAAGATGAGAAGTCCTGGGACCACTGTTGGGGAATCAGGAGCTTGGGTTGTATGCCAATCTACTGGGGATTCCTGTCTTGAGGAGATCTTCACTGGAGAATATTCGAATATCCTGTGAGAAACTGAGAATGAGAGTCTTCACTCTGCTAATGCTTAACTATTATCTGGTCGATCTCCAGGCTTTCACAGAAGTTTGTACTGTTAACTGGTCGTAATCCAGGCTTCACGATAACCTGATAAGCTGCTATCCGGTCAAATCCGGGCTTTACGGCTTGTGTTGAAGATATACCACTATCTGGTCGATTCCAGGCTTCGTAGTATTCTTGACTGTTGTCTGGTCGTAATCCAGGCTTGGCGATTGTCTGACACTGTTATCCGGTCGCAGTCCGGCCTTCACAATGTGCTTGTAGAGATTAAGATGTTATCCGGTCGAGTCCGGGCTTCACAACTTGAATTCAGGAGATCCCATCATCTGGTCGTAATCCAGGCTTTGCGGTAATCTGACATTGTTATTCGGTCGTAGTCCGGTCTTCACAATGACTTGTAGGGATTAAGATGTTATCCGGTCGAATCCGGGTTTCATAGCGTGCTCTGAGGGGATACCACTATCTGGTCGCAATCCAGGCTTTGCGGTAGCTTGACACTGTTATCCTGTCGTAGTCCGGTCTTCACAATGTACTGTAGCGATCAAGATACTATCCGGTCAAATCCGGGCTTCATAACTTGAATTTTGTGAGAATTTGATCTTCGGCGACTGTAGCTTCCAATAGGTGATGAAGGAGTTTGTGAACGAATGATCAATCTGAGATGTAACTTGTTCTGGAGAATAAATCCTGGACAAATGTTGGGTAAATAAACCCATAATGGAAGAACTCTGGGGTTACTGAGGATGAGAAATCCTTGTTGTCTGCTAACTGCTTGGGGAACAAGATCTTCACTGGTTGAGGGATCTTGGGACTAATGTCGGGGCTCGGAGCTTCTTGATGACTTGCGGGGTGAGAGAATTCTGATGATCTCTGCTGGAGAGTTCAGAACCTGGTAGACTTACGCTGGAGAGGTATGACTGTGAATCTTCGGTCTGGTGGGAAATGTCTCTGTGGGGAGAATGTTTACTGGTCTAATTCCATTAGGGATTGATAGTTGGAAATTTTAGCTCTGCTGGGGATCTAGAACTTATCTCTGAGAGGAACTAAGTTCTGGAAGGCTCTCTGGCTGGGGAGATCAGCTTTGAGAAAGCTCTTGTTCTGCTGGGGATCCTAGAGTTTAACTCTGTTCGGGGAATCCTTGTGAAAGGGCATTGAGATATCTATCCGTACCTTCTACCTATCAATAATCATCTTTTCCTGATTTGTGAGGAAATGACTATGTTCAAATGCATATGCCTACTTAACAAAACATTGGACGTTTCTCACGTAAATATAAGTGTGAAAGAAAGACAAAGCAAATTTGTGTATTTGGAAAAGTATTTGTATTAACTTTCTATGAGTGTCTTTGTACAAAGGAGACAAGCATCCTAGTAAGAGGATGTTGCCGTAAAAAATGAAAAAATTTTATACAAAAGAAAGATGGCTATGTGAAATAACTCCATGGGGTTCCATTCTGCTATAGCCTTCACAACTCTGAATATTTGTCCATTCAATGCTTCGCCTGCCGATGACTGGATTGATCAGAAGCTTGGAGTTCGTTGATGAAGAGATTGTCCTTAAAGTGATCCGACGAGACATAGTCATACGCTTTAATTCCCTAACTTTTGCCTGAATCTCCCTTTCGGGTTTTCGATCCACTGGGAAGCCCCTTTTTGCCCAAGCCGCCCTTTCGGGTTTTCGACTTGCCGGGTGTACAGATTTTTTGTTTTATCCCTAACTTTTGCCTGAACCGCCCTTTCGGGTTTTCGGTTCACCGGGATGCCCATTTTTACCCAAGTCGCCCCTTCAGGTTTTCGACTTGTCGGGTTATTTCATGCGTAGTATCTTTTGACTATGTCTGCATTCGCGAGGTGCGGCAAATCATCGCCATCCATGGTGGTCAGAATCATTGCACCACCAGAAAATATGTTCTTGATCATAAACGGTCCTTCGTAAGTAGGAGTCCATTTGCCCCTGGGATCACTTTGCGGCAAGATAATGCGCTTGATTACCAGATCCCCAACTCGATACTCCTGTCGTCTAACTTTCTTGTTAAAAGCCTTGATCATCCGTTTTTGGTATGTCTGACCGTGACAGATAGTAGTAAGTCTTTTTTCGTCGATCAAATTGAGTTGATCAAGTCGGGTCTGAATCCAATCGTCTTCATTCAAACCTGCGTCTTTCATAATTCTTAAGGAAGGAATCTGAACTTCCATGGGCAGGACAACTTCCATGCCGTATACCAGAGAAAATGGGGTTGCCCTGGTTGAAGTACATGCTGTGGTACGATATCCGTGCAGAGCAAACAGTAGCATCTCATGCCAGTCCTTGTAAGTGACCGTCATTTTCTGAATGATCTTCTTAATGTTTTTGTTCGCAGCTTCAACAGCACCGTTCATCTTCGGTCGATAGGGAGGTGAATTGTGATGATAAATCTTGAACTGTTCGCATAGAGCGGTGATCATAGTATTATTCAGATTGGTTCCGTTGTCTGTAATGATCCTGTCAGGGACACCGTACCGGCATATGAGGTTTTGCTTGATGAAGCGGGCAACCACATTCTTTGTAGCAGAGGCAAAGGAAGCCGCTTCGACCCATTTGGTGAAATAGTCAATGGCGACCAGGATGAAGCGATGTCCATTGGATGCAGTAGGCTTGATCTCTCCAATCATGTCAATGCCCCATATTGCGAATGGCCACGGAGTTGTCAACACGTTGAGAGGAACCGGAGGAATGTGCACCTTATCGGCGTAAATTTGGCATTTATGGCAGGTACGGGAGTGTTGATGGCAATCAGCTTCCATGGTGGACCAGTAGTAGCCTGCCCTTAGGATCTTCTTAGCCATCGTGTGTCCACTCAAGTGGGTGCCGAACGCACCGTTGTGTATCTCAGTCATTATCAGTTCCGCCTCAGCTTTGTCCACACATCGGAGTAAAATACAATCATGGTTGCATTTGTAGAGGATGCCATTGCTCAGGAAGAACTTGGCAGCAAACTTCCTTAGGAACTTCTTGTCATTTACTGAAGCTCCTTCGGGATATTCTCTAGTCTGGAGATACCTTTTGATTTCATGAAACCAGGGTTGTTCCACTACTTCTTCGGTATTAATCTCGTGACAATGCGCAGGTTCATCCATTCGCTCGATGGTTATTTGGGGAGCCTCGTTATCCCAATTGAGTTTAAACATGGAAGACATTGTAGCCAGAGCATCTGCTAGCTGATTCTCTTCTCGCGGGAAATGCTCGAAGGTGATTTGCTCGAAATGAGGCAACAACGTCAAGACATGTTCTTTGTATGGGATAAGATTGGGATGTTTGGTATCCCACTCTCCTTTGATTTGACTGATAACCAAAGTCGAGTCCCCAAATACGATCAAAGATTTGATTCCCAAGTCTATAGCATCCTTGAGACCAAAAATGCAAGCTTCATATTCAGCCATGTTGTTGGTGCAGCTGAAGCAGAGTCGGGCCGTGAAAGGCGTGTGGCAACCTTCCGGGGAAATGAGTACCGCACCGATACCGTTTCCGAGTGCATTCGAAGCACCATCAAAGTACAGGGTCCATCGGGATCCCTTTTCAGGTCCGTCATACGGTCCATTACCTTCAATATTATCCAAATTCATGATGTCCTCGTCTGGGAAGTCAAATCTCATGGATTGATAATCTTCGATAGCTTGATGAGCTAGATGGTCAGCTAGTACACTCCCCTTTATGGCTTTCTGAGTGGTGTACTGGATGTCATACTCAGTTAAAATCATTTGTCATCTAGCTATTCTTCCAGATAAAGCAGGCTTTTCGAAGATATACTTGATAGGATCCATTTTGGAAATAAACAGAGTGGTATGAGTCAACATATACTGTCTTAGTCGGCGAGCATCCCATACCAAAGCGCAACAAGTTTTCTCGAGCAGTGAGTAGCGAGTCTCACAGTCGGTAAACTTTTTGCTAAGGTAATAAACAGCATGCTCTTTTCGACCAGACTCGTCATGCTGGCCCAAAACACACCCCATTGAGTTATCCAGGACGGTCAGATACATAATCAATGGTCTTCCTTCGACGGGTGGCATCAGAATAGGAGGTTCTAGCAAATACTCCTTGATCTTATCAAAAGCAGCTTGGCAATCATCGTTCCATTCGACTACCTGATCTTTCTTTAATAGTTTGAAGATGGGCTCGCAAGTAGAAGTCAGACGAGAGATGAATCTGGCAATATAGTTCAGGCACCCCAAGAATCCTCTAACCTCCTTTTCAGTGCGGGGAGCAGGCATCTCTTGTATTGCTTTCACTTTTGCTGGATCGACCTCAATGCCTTTGTTGCTGACAATAAACCCTAGAAGTTTACCAGACCTAACTCCAAAAGTGCATTTACTTGGATTCAGCCTGAGTTTGTATTCTTTCAACCTGGCAAACAACTTCTGCAAATGTTCAAGGTGTTCCTCCTCTGTTTGTGATCGAGCTATCATGTCGTCTACGTAAACTTCGATCTCATGGTGTATCATATCATGAAATAAAGCTACCATGGCGCGTTGATAAGTTGCCCCTGCGTTCTTCAGTCCGAACGGCATCACCTTGTAACAGAAAGTACCCCATTGTGTAACAAAGGTTGTTTTCTCCATGTCTTCGGGGGCCATTTTGATTTGATTGTAACCCGAGAATCCATCCATGAAGGAAAACACTTTATGCTGAGCTGTATTGTCGATCAAAATGTCAATGTGCGGTAGCGGAAAATCATCTTTGGGGCTGGCCCTATTCAAATCCCGGTAGTCCACACACATTCTGATTTTGCCATCTTTTTTAGGTACTGGCACGATGTTGGCAACCCATTGTGGATAGGATGTAACAGCCAGAAAGCCAGCGTCGAATTGCTTCATCACTTCTGCTTTGATCTTCTCAAACATGTCAGGCCTCATTCGGCGGACTTTTTGTTTGATCAATGGACAATCTTCTCTTGTAGGGAGACAGTGAACCACGATGTCTGTGTCTAAACCCGGCATGTCTTCATAAGACCAGGCGAAGATTTCAACATACTCATTTAACAGTTGTATCAACCGTTCCTTGACACTTGGCTCCAGATTGGCACCCACTTGTACTTCCTTCCGGTCTTCCTCTGTTCCTAAGTTGACGGTTTCCAACAACTCTTCGTGAGGCAAGATGGCCCTTTCTTCTTGCTGTAGAAGTCTGGCTAGCTCTCCCGGTACTTCACAATCTTCGTCATCTTCATACTCAGCCTAATTGACCAGATCTTCAGAGTTATTGAAGGACATAGCAGAATAGTCACCCATAGAATCCAGAGTGGATGGGTACCTGCATTTGTGAGTGTGGGTGTGTGTAAGGGATAGCCATCCTTAAACAAACAAAAATGCAAAAAGGAAAGAAAATGAACACAGCAGTTTATCAATGAAAAACGTCCAATGAATCATTAAACATGGTATATGGATATGAAGATAATCAAAACCCTTACAAATGGACCTACATGCCCTGGGCAAGGCATGAGGTGAAAAAGTAGTGTACGGATTGTTCAAGAGTAAATATTACAAATCAACAGGAAATGTTCGACAGATAGTTACTGATTAATAAAAGTAATGGGGACAAAGTCTTTTGCCTCCCAGTTACGTAGTCCTCCATCGATAGTCGGGTAGATCCAATCTTCAATGTTGGCTTCTTCGTCTTCACCTTCCAGAGCATTGATTCCATAAGGAGAAATCTTGATGGGCGCTCTTTCAACCTTCGAACGGCGCATAGCTTTCTGTCCCGCAGCAGTGAAACCTAATCCAAACTTGTCCGTTTTATGAGGAATATCTGGCAACTGACCCCATGTTGAGCTCTTCCCTTCCTTCAATGCAGCTTTCGCGTCTTTTAGAGATACCATCTTGGCCATCTGCTTTGGTGCCTCAGCTACCACTTTAGCTACTGCCACTTCAGGAGAGACTTCCTCGAAGTGCTGGAATGGTGTTTTAATGAATTCTCCTTCCACCTCTACATACCGAAAGGAGTTCAAGTGGCTGATCATATATTCCTCTTCGTCGTGCACGGTTATGATCTTTCCTTTGACAGGGTACTTCAACATTTGATGTAAGGAGGAGGTAACTGCCCCAGCGTTATGTATCCACGGCCTTCCCAGTAAACAAGAGTATGACGGACAAATGTCCATCACATAGAATGTTGAGGGGAATACTTCTGTGCCAACCTTAATGGGAATGTCTACCTCTCTGTGTACCATTCTCTTCGACCCGTCAAATGCCCTTACAATGATATTACTTGGCCTCACCTCCAAGCCTTCACAATCTAAATGGTCGAGAGCCTTCTTGGGCAGCACGTTCAGAGAAGAACCAGTGTCGACCAGAACATAGGCCAGAGTAGTTCCTTGGCGTTCCACTGACACGTGTAATGCGTCGTTGTGTTTCCTTCCTTTTGAGGTCAGGTCCGCATCAGAGAAACCTAAACCGTTGTCTGCTGTAAGACTGACTACACAGTCTTGGAATTGGTCGGCAGAGGTTTCCTGAGGGACATGGGTTGTCTTTAGGAATCTGATCAATGCCTTGGCGTGCGCCTCAGAACAAAGTAGTAATGCTAACATGGAGATCTTCGAGGGGGTTTGCCCCAGTTGCTCTACCACGTCATAATCACTCTTTTTAATTATCTTCAGGATCTCCTCCATCTCTTTCTTAGAGGTCTCCGGGATGACCAAAGGTTGAGCCCTCGTCCGGACGAGCTCATCTTGGGTCCCTTTACCTTTATCAGCAGAAGTAGGAGGGACAATAACAGTTTCTTCAATCAACAGAGTTTCGGCGGAAAGTCTTATTGGTGCAGGATTAACTTTGGCAGCAGCTGAGGGTCCAAAGGTTGCCTTTGGGGGGGCAATCTCTGGAGAAAATATTCTCCCGCTTTGGATGATCTTGCTTGTACCAGCAATGTTTCCAATGCTGGCCTCTTCTTCATCAGAGCTTTCTTCGGTCACTTCGACTTGTTTAACACCATGGTAATAGATGTCTCCACCGTAATTCCATGGTATTGACTTGTCAGAACTGTAGGGGACTGGCCCAGGCATAGTTATTTTCAATGGAACAATCTTTGTAGCTGATGTAATCTTAATAGGCTTTCTGACGACCTTGGAAAGATTGGCGTGAATGGTGATAATTGAGACATCTTCAGTAGGGGTTGGAATAGCAGGAACCTTTTCAAACAGAATTTGTTGACTGTCCATCAGGCCTTGGATGCCTTTCTTCAGTGATGGGTAGTCAAACGGCAGAGAGTAACAACAGTAGCAGTCTTCTTTGCATCCCTAGAAAATCCCGGCCTTTAACAGATTTAACTTGATGGTTAACAGCGGAGTTATCAGGTTATTGACATCAGAAACATACAAATCTTCCTCGATAGCATGGACATTTCGACCGTGCTTCGGCATCGGAGCAGATATCACGTTTGGCTTCTCTGGAGCGTCGAACTCCACCTCTTTTGCATCTATCAAGTCTTGGATTTTATTTTTTAGCGCCCAACAATCGTTTGTGTCATGTCCGACGCTATCGGAATGGTAGGCGCATTTGGCATTGGGATGATAGTGCGGTGAAGCAGTATTCACAGTCTTCGGTGCTTCCCTAATCTTGGTGAGATTCAAATTCAGCAGATGTGGGAGAACCTGCGCAGGTGTCATATTGATGCGGGTGAACTGCCGTGGTGGTCGTTCTCCCCATTGCTGTTTAGGCTTGGACTGGTTACTGCGAGGTTGATCGTTTGATGGATTCTGGATCATTACGGCCCCCACAGTCGACCGACGCTCACTCCTTCCTGCTCCTCTCTGAGAATACACAACAGCCGTTTCCTTCTTCATCGGAAATGATTTCTTAACCGTAGTAGATGCAGAGGCATCCTTCTGAATTTTCCCATTCTTGATACCGGCTTCTACCCGCTTGCCAGTCAGGATTAATTCGGTAAACCCTGCGGAGGAGCTACCGATCAGATGATTAAAGAATGGACCAGACAGGGTCCCCAGAAACATATCAACAAGCTCTCTATCAGACAGAGGGGGCTGCACTCTCCCGGCCAGATCGTGCCACTTCTGGGCATATTCCTTGAACCCTTCACCTGAGGCCATCCCCATACTCTGTAGCTGAGTACGGGTTGGTGCCAGGTCGGAGTTATACTGATATTGGCGATAAAAAGCAGCTGCAAGATCCTCCCAACTATGTACCTCTGATCTCTCAAGGTTGTAGAACCAATCTAGTTGTGTGCCAGACAGGCTATCCTGAAAGAAATGTACCCAAAGGTTTCGGTCAGATGTGTGAGGTTGGATTCTTCGGACGTATGACCTTAGATGCATTTTTGGGCAAGACAGCCCATCATATCTTGCAAAAACTGGCACTTTAAACTTCGGGGGGATCACAATTCCAGCGATTAATCCCAAATCTTCGAAATCTAAGCCTGGAACTCTCTGCAGCTCCATAGCTGCCAACCTGTCCTCCAAACTCTTGTACTTGTCATCGGCCGGCGGGTATTATTGTTCTGAGTAGTCTTCGTCTTCTTCCGCCTCTTCCTCTTCAACTTCGGATTCAGACGGTATCGCGGCCCCTTTTCCTTTACTGGTTCCCTCTTCAGATGTAGGGGGAAATTCAAGGACCCTTCTGGCTTCACCTTCAAACCTTCTTCCCAGGGTAGCCACCCCGACTCTCTTCTTTTTTTCTTCACTTGCTCCTTTTTCCCGAGCATGGCTTTTAGATCTTCCTGACCCTTTGCCAAGGTCATCAGAAGATGTTGAAATTGTGAGTTCTGAGACTGTAGATCTTTGACCGTTTGTTCGAGATCCATCTTACTGAAATAAACAGCAGAAAGATAAGGAAACCTGGTGTGGAGACCTGCTTATGCACATGATGAATGATATGTTTATTTATGCAATGCATTCAAGGATTTAGAAATTCACAATTGTTGCAGACAAAAAGAACACACGTCATATTAAGAAGAAATTTTGTTAGTACATAAATGCCCCATGGGCCAAATATTACAAAAACTTCTCATGGTAAAAAGACGTTGCGCATCCTTTTTGGCGCGATGTAGGTATTAAGGGTCTCTTCCTCGTGGAGTCGGAGGGTAAGTTCCAAAACCTTCTTCTCGCTGGCGTAGAAGCTGGCTTCAAAAGTATCCCTTTCTTCCCTGAGTTGGATCCAACTCTTCTGCATCTCCTCCCATGTCGTTGGCATGTCAGGATACAAGACGGTGTAGGGAACCTCTCCTTCCTTAACGGGCTCCTTAATCACAGGGAGAACATGAGGGTAAGGCATCATTAGACTCTGGGCTCGGGTTCGGACCCACTTGAGATAAGGCTCAAGAGGGATGGAATTTTTGTGCCCCAGTGTCTTTCTGTCTACCTTGTTAGGCATCCTCCAAGCTCTGATGAACCTTTGACGGAGTCCTTGCGCATCGTTGTCGAAGTCAAAAACTATGTCAGGAATCAACATGTCATGAGGGCCATCCCTCCGTGCATATCCAAACTGCCTCAAAGCCAGACAAGGGTTGTAGGTAATGCCCCCTCTAATGCCAAGTAATGGAACATTAGGGAACTCTCCACAACGATCGACGATGATGACACTTTCTCTGGACCAAGAACACCAGTGTACATCAGAGTGAGTGAGAGTCATCAATCGTTATGACCACCTTAGGCCTTGGTCATTCTTCAAAACAGACTGTGGAAGGTGCAAAATAAACCACCTTGCAAGGAGAGGAGTACAGGACATGAGAACACCTCTCTTTCTCATTGTTCGTGTGTAAAATGAGTGGAGGATGTCCCCAAGCAATATTGGTATGGGATTCCTGGATAAGAAGATCTTGACGGTGTTGACATCTATAAGCTGGTCAGGATTTCGGAACAAGACCAACCCGTAAATGAGGAGTGCCACAATTTCTTCAAAGGCTTGTAGATCCAAGGAGTTCCAACACTCTTGTGCCTTCTCAAACAAGAATTTTGCCAAGAAGCCTTTGACACCGCTTCTGGTTTCCCAATGCCCCTTGATGTCGGATGGTTGCAAGTGTAGTGCTTGAGCAACGTCTTCAGGCTTTGGCTCCTTTTCCGTACCGTTGAAAGGTAGTTGATTAAGGATAGGAATCCTCAGGATTTGAGAAAATTCCTCCAAAGTGGGCACCAACTGGTAATCGGGGAAAGTGAAACAATGGTGAAGGGGGTCAAAGAACTGGAATAAGACCTTCATCATGTCTTCTTCAATGCTGGTGTTGACTAGGCTGAGCAGTCTACCATGTCTTTCACTGAAGGGAGAGCTTTCGGGAGTTCTGGATGTGAGCTCCTTGAGTTGGGGAGGGATTCTCACAAGGTTGACTTGGATAGTTTTCCTGCGAGGAATTTCCATGACCTACAAAACAAAAACAAAGGTGAAGATCCAAACCCTTGAAATGGTTAGTGTATGCATATGATGATTTATGATGTTCATGATGTATGCATAAACATATGTACAGGCAAATCACACAAAACCCTAGTTTCAGGCTTGCATGGGTTTCATAGGTAAGTACCCTCTTGAGTGTAGTTGGCTTAAAACCTGTCCTATAAATAGTAACCGGGTTCTAAGGAGCTCAATATCATTGGATTGTTTTCAATGTTCATTGTTTTGGTTTAGCCACCTAACTAGCGACCAAAATATTCCAAGAAAACAACCCTCAATGAGTGTAGTATCGAGTATCTACCAACTTCGGACTGCACCAAAGCCGGTCATCTCACTACCCCTAATAAAAGGCCAAGATGGTCAAGTAAGGTTCTAGGTCATTAGTGCTTAGTGACATCACTCAGCGGCCCCGTACTCTCCTTGATTGAACTCAAGGGTTACCGGTACTCACAAATATGTCGCACTAATATAGTTATTGCTTCAACCGTGTCGGTATACCCCGCACAGTTTCCACAACGTATTGCTATCTATGAATGTTTTCCAAATCCGGGTGTAAGATTTCAAGCCCAAACAAGAGAACCACAAAGGTAAAGCAAACAAAGCAAACAATTAATCATGCAAGAGGGTGATCTAAAAAACCCTAAGGTAACCCCACTTTTAAATATAACTCCCCAGCAGAGTCGCCAGTTCTGTGATACGGTGGGAGAATTGACTTGGAGTTTTGCGTTCGTTTTCGCACTTGTTCGGTCTAGCAAGAGTCGCCACCGACTTTTTATTTTATCCTAAAGGAAAGGTTAAAAAGCACAGGAAAAACCTTGTGAGATGTTTCGTGGGTTCGGGGGGTAGATTATGAAAAGAGAAGGTATTAGCACCCTTTTCATCCATGGTTATCCATGGGCTCTTAGTTACTTGGTTTTAGATCACTTGCCTTGATTTTCGATTGCTTGAAATTGTGGTGTGTGTGTGTGTTTTGAAAATGTTTTTTGAAATAGACGCCTTTGTTTCGGCAACCGTTGTAATGACTCGTGTTTGAGTATATACAAGGGTGTGTATCTTTTCGAAAAGATGTTTCAAATGTTTTTGTTTTGAAAGTGTTTGTGGAGTGTGGTTTATAAAATAGGCAAGTGTTTTTGCAAGATTGATCCCAAGTAACTAAGAGTTTTGTCTACCCCTATTGTACTCAAAGGTTTTCTCTATGTTTTCAACCCCTTTTTAACAATTTTGTTCCACCATTGAATTTGGTGGACAATCTTGCGTTTAGGATGTGATCGGGACAGGCGCGGGTCATCGTACGGACCATGAATGCAATGATGCCAAGTGTCTTTGGCAATTTTTGCTTGAAGGGACTATGATCATTTTGATAGGCAACTTTCGAAAGCGTCATCGAGGGACTTATGATCATTTGAATTGTTTTTCCAAAGAAACTCGACGTGCAAGCATGGCCCATTTTGGAAGGCAACATGTGGGATTACCCTAGGGGTGCAAGTGTGATTGTGTATTGATTTCATGCATTTGTCTTTGTATTAGGTTATCTAGCGTTTGATTTTATGTACATACAAACCCTAGGTCTAACCATGGTATAATTCGAAAGCGATAAATTGCGGGAATTTTAAAGTCTACGCTATTACAAATAGTATCCGGGAGTGGGGGTACAAATTTACAAATAGGGGATGAGACTTAAATAATTACAACCAAATCGAATCGCGATCAAATGTAAACAATGTAATGTATAGCAATGTATAAGAATAACAATTGTGTATGTGTCAATGTATTTCAAATGTGTAAGTGTATGTATAAATGTATGTCAAAGTATTTGTGTATTGCGTATGAGATTTATTTACAAGTTGCGGAATATTTAATTTAACGAAAAATTAAGTATTTTGATTATGTATTGTTGTCAATTTGTATTTTTTTTGTTTAAATTTTGTATTCTAAGAAAATTTAACTAAAAGAAAATAGCATGTTTTAGGTTTTGTTCTTTTAGGTATTAAAGTTAATGTATTTTTTACAAATAAGAAAATTTTAATAAAAGAAAGGAAAAAAGTTTTAAGTTCCAACTTTTGTGCTATTTAAAAAATAATATATATTTTAATTGATTATGTATAAACAAGACATTTTAAGAAAAAGAAAGAAATGTTTTTAATTTTAATTATATTATGCATTATTGTTTTATGTATAAACAAAATTAAATGAAAAAAAATAAAAAGATGTTTTAAGTTTTTAAGAAAACAAGAATGGGCCTTAGGGGGGTTTATCTTGGCCCAAGCATAATCAAAACAGAAGCCAAGGGGGGGGGGAGGTGAATTGGAACATATTTGGGCCTTATGCTTGCTTTCGTGGGATAGAGCCCAAGTTTGAATCAATTTTGTTTAGGGTTCGTGAGTTTTGTGCCATTAGGGTTCACGAGCTTGAGAGTTACAGCGCCGTTCTTCTTCGTTTCGTCTTCGTTCCTTCATCTTCTTCGCCATGGATCTTTGAACAACATCCTTCTCGCCCAAGCCACCAGCGCCACCGTTCCCCTTTCTCCCTCAGTGTACTGCTCAGGTGATGCTTGCAAGGTTCGATCGCGTTAGGGCTTTCGTTATTTCTTGATTTTATGTTTTGATTGAGTTCTGATTTATGTGTTTTCGTTTGTCATTTTGAAATGCATGCAAAGGGTATGAGAAGACTACCTCTTGGAGACAGAGGAGGAGGGAACTAGGAGGCGCGTAGGCGGCTTGACGGCGGAGGAAACAGTGAAGATGTTGAGCTCACTTGCTGGAAACTGGTATTTCTGTATTACTTCCTTCTATTAGGGTTTGATGATGATCCCTGAAAACCTCTTCTATCTGCCTGTCTCTGTATAACTTTACTCTTTTTCTCTTCTTCTGTTAGCCTTGCCTTTGCCTATGTACGCTTCTTTATCCCTTCTTCCTCTTTGGCTTGCTGAGTATGCTTCTGTGGGTTTGGTTGCCTTGGATGATGTTGCCTTCAATGATGATTTACTGAGATATTCTGTATGCCTAGACAGTTGCCTTGTATGCTTTGATGATGAATATATTGCTTCTTTATCCTTTTCTTCTTGCTAGCCCTTTTGTCTCTGTTGCCTCTAATGTTCGCCTATGATGAGAGTTCTCTGAGGCCTCGTTGGGTTTGGAAACTGGTTTATCAGGTTGAGAATGATTTGGATATTATGTGAGTTTGTCTTGGTATATCAGTTTGACAGGTTTATGGTTTTTTAGGCTTGGTTGTTAGCTTCAGGCAGGTTTTGCTTGTTAGGTCTTGGCTTTTGGTTTTTTTATGCAGGAGGTTTGATGGACTGGTTTGAACATGATAAGGCTTTCGTGATCTGTTTTGAAGGCTATGGTTTTAAGGTTTGTTGAGGTCTTTTGACAGGTTAAGCTTGGCTTGATGCTTTCAGGCTTCAGGCTTGAGGGCTGGTGCAGGTTTTTTGAGTCTTCAAAGGCTTATGCAGGACCTGCTGTCGTTACCTTTGAAACAGGTTTAAGCTTGAGGCCTTTTTGTGAGGTTTTGGGTATAGGTCATGGCAGGTTTTGTGTTTTTGTTATTTTACAGTTCAGACTTGTGTGTTTTGAACTTGTTGAATGTCGGGGGTCCTTTTGACAAGTGAAGGTTTTGGTGTTATATGCTCCAAAAAAGGTTCAGGGTTTGAATCCAGTTTGAAGGTTTAAGTGTGGATAGATAATTCTGTTTCTTTTTCTTGACAGTTTTGTTTGTATTCTGATTTCTTCATATCTCTGCCTTCTGCCTCACTGTTTTATTGCAGTTTTGTTTTTATATATCTTGTCCTCATGCCTAAACCTGTAAGCCTATTCTTTTCCTCTCTTCTTCTCTCTCCAGTACAGCTTTAAGCATTAGATAATGTTATGTTTGTACTTTATTCTGAAAAGGCAATGCTGGAAAATGATGAAAATAGGAGGTTGCTTGCAATGTAGTTTAGTTCTGCATATTTTATCTCTTTTCCATACTGCCTGCTTCTTTGGGATAGTTTGAATGTGAACTCAGTTTGGACTCTTGACTTGGTTTAGGCCATTCAGTTTGGTCTTGGACTTTGTAGTTTGTTTGGCAATTTTGAAATTATGCAGTAGGTTTGACAAAAATTTGAATTTGTGCATTTCAACTTTGTGCATTCATGTTTAGCAAGCATTATCCATCCCTCTCTGTGAACCGGGAGAAATCCCGTGATTTGCAGAGAGGGCTAACTGATTCCAGTCAGTTGCCTTTAATGATGAGCCCAAATTAACTGTCTGCCTTTAATTATTTATCTGCTTCTGACTTTTTCTTCTTTTCTTTGCAGATAAAAAATCAAATAGCCACAAATGGAGGATGAAGAATTTGAAGACTTAGGAATTTAGGATAGTTTATTTCAATTTTAATTATTGTAACTATCATTGTTATAAATACTTTGTAAATAAATACTTGTATTTAAATAACAATTGTAACAAATATTTAAAGATGAATAAAAATTCCTTTTAACCAATTAATTCTTTTTATTCTTTTCAATTGTTTATTTATTATTTATAATTCTTTAAATTATAATAATTGAAAATAAATTCCAACCATTTAACTCAGAATAATAAATAATCCATAAACGTCCGGCATCTTGAATAATCAAAGCAATGCACCGTCAAATCATACATGCCCAAATGTCTTTTCTTCTCACCGATTTAGTCAAACATTGCAAACTCAGTCCGAATGCCTCAGTCCATATCTCGAAATAACTTGAAAAGCACTGTAGAATTTAAATCTTTCTGAGAGATCTGCGCACAAACCCTAGTTCCTGATCAAATGCCAAAGAAGTGTTCGCCTGATCGAAGCTGAGCCAAAATCAACCAAACCCTAAACCAACTGTTTGAATTGTTCCAGAGCCATGAAAATCAATGAAAACCCTAATTTTGTCTGACTGACTAGAAAAGTCTGTTTGACCGATTCTTGAGCCAATCTGAAAAATCAGGAAAAGCCTGAAGATGTGATTTCTTGTGGAAAAATACGAGGGTAAATTTTGGGGTACAACACATAGGTCTGAGCTTCTGATTTTACAGTTTGAGAGACATGCAATTCACGTTGGCTGGAGGATTAAGATGACAAATGTGTCATCTTCTAACCAATGATGGCGTGCCATTTGTATTTTTTGAAATCTGATTTTATATTTGATTCAGTGTTTTATTCACTAAAGTCTATAACATGCACAGCGCGCCAGGTCCACTTTATCTGTTTACTAATGTGTTTTGACAATGATCAGATGACCCATGTTTTTTTGGTTTGATATTTTATTTTATGATTATTATTTTAATTGATTTAAATTTCAAAAAAAATCATAGAAAATTCATTTTAAGTCCAAAAAATCTGGAAAAAAATTATGAAAAATATTTTTGATTTTTCTCTTTCTGATTTTTATTTTTTTACAATTTTACTTCGTGTTTTGATTTTTTTTATAAATTTTCTCTTTATTTGAATTGTTTTAAATGTTTAAAAATACTTTTATGCATTTTTAAATTCTGAAAAAAAATTGAAGGATCTAATGATATTGTGACAAATATTGGTGACCTCATTTATTTTTTATTTCTGACTTTTTTTTATCATTTTTGGTTTATTTTACTCATTTCTTTTAATTTTAAAAATAGTTTCTGACTTTAAAAAATTACCAAAAATTTGAGTTCATTTCTGATTTTTCTATGGTCTTACTTAATATTTCTTGATTAATTTGAACATAGTTGATATTTTTCTCTTTTATTTCTATTTTAAAACATTTTAAAACCTTTTTTTAATGCATATATTAAATGTAATATTATTTTGTGATTATTTTCTGGCTGATCTTGGGTTAAATTTTTTATCAGGAACTTTGTTAACATCATTGGATCCATCGTGTTGTGTCTAACTCCATAAAAATGGATGAATGATTTTAATAACAGTTTGATTAAAATTTAATTCAAATGTGGTTTATATTATTTCCCACTCTTCTTCATCTCACCCCTTTCTTATTGCACTAAGTGTTATTGGAGCATGATCTCTATATCATGTCTCAAAACAAATAGTGCATAAATTGCTATTGACCGGTCTCAAAATAGGTGCGACTTCTATATAAGTCTACTTACGATTGCTTAACATAGCGCTAAATTTTGTCCCGATTCGAATAAATGATCATTCGTGGCCCAAACCTATGTTTGCAAGCCCAAGTATGTTAATCTGATCTCTTTGATCCAATAACCTTAAGATTCATTGTGTGGAGGCTTTGGTTCTACCAATCCTCTAATGGATCTTCATCACTTTTGGTCAACGCGAATCACTTAAACATCGTTGATCATTAAATTTTACTTTTGAGGATTCCAAAATGGATGATATACTTGACAAAAAAGCAAATGCAACTTGTTGTGTGGAGGCTTTGGTTCTATCAATCCTCTAATGAGTTCCAAATGCAAGTTTCAAGATGGTCATCCAACTAACCACTCATTATTGATAATTGGCTTTATTTTGTGCTTTTATTTTTATGCTTTTTATTTTATGCACCATTTACTTTAGCATTTACATTTCATGCTATTTTCATCTTTACTCACTTGAGCATTTACTTTCATGTCATTTTTATTTTGCTCACTTGAGCTCTTCTTTTGGTGTTTTTGGTTATTAAAGTTAAAATAAGATAATAAGAGAAAAGGGAGTAAGAATAAGCATGTTGCTGAAATGAGAAGGAACAAAAGTTTTGACTCTGATACGCTGCAAGAAAGAAAATGTTAGTAGGAAAGTAGAAGGTCAAAAGTTCTGGGTTCGGGTACACCAAGTTCTGAGGTTGCTGGGAACAAAGAAAAGCCTAGAGGTTCTGATTGCTGAGGGAGTCTAGGAACTCTGGTACAACTAGGAATCTAGAAGTTCTAATGTCACTGGCAAATCAGAAGTTCTGGTTGTTTGAGAGAGTGAGGTGATAATGTTGTTGGGTGAAGCTATCTAGAAGTTCTGGTCTAGGAATATTTTCTGACAGATAAATGGGTAAAAATGTCAATAAATGAACCTAAAAAAAGATACTTCTGGGACTAGAACCCAGGACCCTTAGCACTAATGTCTTATGCGCACGCTTTCTACCACTGGGGTGGTTGTACATCCGGTATTAGAAGCAAAAGCATAAACATGTATCACAAAGTAAACTCTGATGATAAACTCCATCTCTTTCTCCATGCTAATCAGAATATCTGCAACTTAGTCATTTCTCAACAGAACAAAAAATACAAACATAGCAATTATGGCAGGTTTCCATCATGGTTTTAGAAACATAAAAAATGTCAAGACTGAAAATCAGAAGCAAGCATGTATCCGCAATTCTAATTTCCTTAAGAAGTTCTGAACTGACATTATCCCTACTTAGGCATAAAATACATGAAACCTCAGAATATGTACAACATCAGAATCAGGATGTCTACATTATATTTTGGACATGCAAGTTTAACAATACCTAAGTGATATGATGAGAGTCAGCAGAAGCTTACCTTGCAGCTGGAAAAGGTCTTGTGAACTGGATCCTGGTTCTGACTGCTTGTAATGTTCTGATCAGCTTCCTTACGTGCTCAGCAGACTAGAACAGCCTTTAACTTGGGTTATGAATGGCTGGAAAATTCTAGAACAGCTAAGAAGCAAAGTTCTGACTTTTTGAGGTGGAGATTAATGGAGAACATGTTACAGTATGAAAACAGAAGTTAGGATGACTTCTAAATGTATATAAGAAGTTGTATGGATGATTTGGTCAAGAAACACTTGAGGGAAATTGGAGTTTGAATGCAAGAATAAAAAACTAGCAGGTTTTGTATTTGTGTTTGCAGTTTTAGATTCTTGGAATTTTTAGCAAGGTTTCAAATCTTTTTCTTTTCAATTTTTTGACCCCTTCACAGTTGCCAATGAAGTTCAATTTATAGGCAAGAATTTTGTATCTTGGAGAAGTCAAGGGTACAACCATCATGCTAGGGCGTTGACTTGTTCTTGAAGCAAGTTAAACAAGTATGGTGGTTAGCAGCTTTTAGCCGTGCCTAAGCTGGATTTATAAGTATGAATTAAGGAAAAGTACCCTCAGAAGCAAAAGCAAAGCATGGGCCCAACATACTCTTGTACAAAAGTTTGCTTTTTCAATGACATCAATGTACTTTTATGCCACACGTGGGGAAATCCTTTGGATAAAAACTCAAAAGTGGTTGTGAGCATTAAATGATGATGAGATTTGTCAAAACAGAATCCTGCAATATAAGATTATGTGTCATAGTTCAAACTGGATTAGAAATTCAGCACCAGCGTATCTTAGAACAATCATTCAACTTCTGATCTTTGAATCTCCTTGCTCCAACATGTTCTGAAGGAATTCTCAGACTTTCCCAAAAGCTTGTAACACATTTTATAAATATTCTTTAAATTACTCTTGCAAATTCTGACTTGACTTATATGAATACTGGTCCAAAAGTTCTAACCAAATCCTGTTTTGGAGAGGTCCAGAATTTACTGAATGTTTCAGTTTCAATGACGTGTCTTTGAAGATGTATAACTTGAAATCCCAACATTTCTAGCAGAAATTCTGTTCTGCAATGTTTGAGATCTTGTTGAGGTCTACAATTCTTGTGTCGGAAGTTCTTCCAAAATCAACTTGCATCATGGTGATAATCTGACCAGAAGTTCTAAATTTATCATATTTCTTAAACACTTAGAAAAATTTCTAAGTATTTAGAATTTTGACTTTTTCAACATAATCTTGACTTTTGATTTTTTGATGAAACAAACTTCATGCCTTGATGAAATATGATTCTTGAAACTTGATTTTGATCCAAAAGTCAAAGTTTGACTTTTCAGTGTGCAATTGACCATTTTCCCCTTATGAATGACTTTCTTGGAAAATTGTCATCCAAGACTTGAAACTTGATAGAAGCAAACATGTGGGTCCAGGATGATCCTTTGAGAAATGAGAGGGAAAATTTTAGGGTACAATACAATGTATATAAAGCTATAAATAAATAAATAAACACCCAAAGAAACAAACAAACAAGATCTAGGATTGACTCCGGGATGGACCAGCAATGGGTCAATCTACTCCCCAGTGAAGTCTCCAGCTGAAACAACCATCCGAACCGTCATCTGATAATGAAATATCAATGAAGTCGCCACCAAACATCTTTTATCCCGACGAGAGGGAAAGGTAAACATTGAGAAAACCTAAAGAGGGGGAAATCACGGTCTTGCGACCGAGAGATCGGGTAAGGGAGTCTGTTACGCGAGGGGAAGGTATTAGCACCCCACACGGCCGTAGTACTCTACGGTATCCACTCTTGTTGTCTAATCTAATGGGTGTGTAAGAATATATGTTTAGGTTGTATAGGGAATGCATACAAAAGAAATGATAAAAGAATGTAGGGAAAATAAAAGTTGTGCTCGCTCGGGCCCTACCCCAATGCCTACGTACCCCCTTTAAAGAATCAGAGCAGCCATAGTTCGGATTATATATTTTGGTTGGTTTGTGTTTTTTAGTTAAGAAGACAAAAGCAACAGTCAAGATGGTAAAACATCAGATAAAATGACAAAACATCAATAACAATGATAAAGAAACAAAAGGGATAAAAATACATCGCATGGTAACACAAACTTAGATGAAATGATAAAACGCCAGCATGATAGCAAAATATCAGACAAGACGATGAAACATTACACCTAACAATGATATCGAAAATCAAAGTAGGATAACAAACATGTGCGGAGAAACATCGGCTACAAATATGTGCGATGGTGAAACATCGGCTAAGAGATAGGAAGATAACATGGCAAAGATGGCGAAACATCAATAAACCAGATGACAAAACATCACACCTAACAATGATATTTAAAACCAAAGTAGGATAACAAACATGTGCAATGGAGAAACATTGGCTACAAACAGGTGCGATGGTGAAAAATTGGCTAAGAGATAGGAAGATAACATGGAAAAGATGGCGAAACATCAATAAACCAGATGATAAAACATCACACCTAACAATTATATTGAGAATCAAAGTAGGATAACAAACATGGACGATGGCGAAACATCGGCGAAAAGATAACAAAATATCATGGTAAGGATGGCAGAACATCAATTAACCAAATGACAAAACATCACACCTAACAATGATATTGAAAATCAAGGTAGGATGACAAACATGCGCAATGGTGAAACATCGGCGAAAAGATAACAAAATATCATAGCAAGGATGACGGAACATCAGTTAACCAGATGACAAAACATCACACCTAAAAATGATATTGAAAATCAAGGTAGGATAACAAACATGCACGATGGCGAAACATCGGCGAAAAGATAACAAAATATCATGGCAAGGATGAATGAACATCAATTTGACAAGGCTTAAAACAAAGTCGAACGGCGCACAAATAATTAAGATTGGTTTGTATTTTTTACCTTGAAGAAGGATTTAAGTTTATTAGAGATATTTTATAATTTGTCAAAAAGAAGTTTTTGTTTTAAGATGCAATATGAAAAGAAAGGAAAAACAATTGAGGGAGACTAGCCTAACACTACCCCTAATGTTATCATACAATGATTGATCCTAAGGTTGAGGATGAAAGAGGGAAGTTTCTACCCTATGTTAACATACATGGATTCTTATCATAGGGTCTAACTAGAGGACTAACCCTACACGAGCAATCCTAAGGGAGCATGGTAAATACCAAATAAGTAATCAAATAAGTGTTTAAACATGAGTAACAAACAAGGCACATATGCGGAATCACCTTAAACAAATCTTTAAATAAACCAGAGGGACTCCTGACATATATCAGTAACAGAGGTCCCATCATGTAATAGAAAGCAATAAGGAGCGGAAATAGTAAAAAGGAAATAGTGCAATACCAAATGGATAACTATCCGTACAAATGAGCAATAAAAAATAAACCCAGAGAACTTCAAGCGAGCTAGCATCAGCAAATAAATCAAGTCATCAGATATAAGCACTGAGACTTCAAATATGAACATATCCCACAAGTGATGTATATCAGTCACAATCACATATATATCCTTCAAAAGAATAAAAAATCTACAAAGCACAAGAATGGTGCAAGCACAACCAATTGTGTTCCACAAATAAAGTGGAACACTACAACATTAATTCAAAATGGAAAACTTTTCTCAGAGTACCTCGCACATTCAACAGACAAATTAGCGATCTCAAAGAGAAATGATGAATCAAATAAGGGATGGATGATGACATAACAAGGCAATGGAAAAAAATGATCGTGAATATCAAAGCATTAGATATGAGAAACACCAAGTAGGCGTAGGCAACAATTAGGTCAAAGCTAAAAAAATAGTTGCTCCTTTTTATCACCATGTTGAATTGGCAAGTAAATATCAATCAAGGATCAAAGGAGCTATAGAAGAATACAATCAAAGACCTTGGAAGTTAGTAGCAAACACTACTGAACCATACCCATTCATTTCATTATGGCTCACAAGCATAATAGAATAGGGATTCCATAAAATGTATTACAAAGCTTGGATCACAAGTTAGCAATGAAAGGAGTTCAATCAAAAGCAAAGTTGGAGGGATTAAACCATTCAAATACTTGAAATCAAGATTCTAACATGCTATGAGGATATGATCAAAATTTTAGAAAGTTGATTCTAATACATGTTGCACAAGTGCATTCAATATACCTCAAGGATTCAAAAGGAAAGAAGAAAGGAACATCGAATTCATATATGAATGAAATTGGTTCAAGCATTAAAGGTCAAGTAATCTCAAGTCTTTATGAGACTATACTTGATGTATCATTCCTTAACATGTTACCATTGGTCATTTGATGACCTCAAACTCAATCCAAAAGTTTAAAGTTAAAAGCAAAAACAAGAAAAGAACATTACTTATGAGACATGAATAAAAAGGGGTCATCAACCAATTATGGGAAATCAAGAGGATTGATTTGAATTGATGTGAGGAAACATAAGTGACATGATCATTAAGTGCCAAATTATAGGCCTTACACGAGTTCATTGGCCATCAAACAAATTGCAACAAGACATGCAACATCAATTGGGCACTTTCACTTTGAAAATTCATCAAAAATAGAAAGGAACTTCAACAAATCGAACCATAATTTTCTTAATATCCTTGAGATGTATAGAATTCGGAAAGCAAGTCTCAAGTTCATGGATGGATGAGGAAAGGATCAATCAAACTTCAAATATCAAAACTAGTTAGTGAGACCACCAATCTAGACAAGTTTTCAAAATGAATCAATGGAAAATACCAAACCTCATCAATTAATTCAAGAAAAATATTTTTAAGATCCTAAACCCATCTAGAAACCTTTAAAAAGAGCTAAATTTAATTGAAACTTAGGGCAAGTTGGTTTATAGAATAATAAAAAAACAAGGGAATTATCAAAACCCTAATTATTTAGAAAATAAACTCAATTATTGATTAATCAAGCTCCAATTCTAAACAATTCAAACTAAAATCATACCAAAAATAGAGAAAACTCTAAAGATAAGAACACTTATTTTTCCATATTTTTAGAATTAAAGAAAAGTCAAAAATAAAATTCAAATTCAAACTATTAATCAATTAAGCAAATATTCACATCTCAAAATAAAAACCTAATCAAAAGTCAAAAAAATATCCAACAAAAATTATAATAAAAAAATTAGAATTAAAAACAAGCATTCATGATTTTTGTGTGGAATTTTTGGATCACAAGAAATATCAAAGTAAAATTGAAAGTTAAACAAACAATTAATTAGTCACACACATTTTTAAACCAATCAAAGCGTTTCTAAAAATTCTGGAAAAAATACGCAAGGTCATAAATATTATTTTGGAGTTTCATGATTTTTTTCAGAATTTTACAACCATTTTTGAGCAAGAAATAAAAACAGGAAAATCAATGGTATAAAACAAACAATTAATTATTCACACGAATTTAAAAAACCAATCAATACATTTTCAAAAATTCTAAAAAAAAATACAAGGTCATAAATATTATTTTGGAGTTTCATGAATTTTTTCAGAATTTTCCAACCATTTTTGAGCAAGAAATAAAAATCAGGAAAAATCAAGTTATAAAACAAAATTCAAATGAATGCAAAAATCAAATGGACCAATTGGAAGGTTACACGCTTCGTCTTCAACCTCTGGACAAGTTCAAAAACAAGCACAAGAATAGTCTTAGGGCTCATGTTCAGATCCATCGTACATACTCATTTCCACACCATTTTTCATTAAATTTTATGCAAATCAAAGTCAAAAACAAAATCTACATCATGCTATTCGAATCACATCAAATGATTAACCATAGACCAAGAATAGATCTCATTAAAATTGCAAAAAAACACTGAGCAGAAATTTCAGAATCATCATACATGCATATCTCATTAAATCAAAAGCTCTAAAGCTGCAGAAACACTCAATGAATATTAAACAACATGATTCCAAACTCAAATCACACAATGCACGACTAGAAATCAAGATCCAAAGTTTAGGGTTCTAACCTTTGAGGAAAAAATGGATCTAATGTCTCCTTCATTCCAGTTGGAAACCAAGCTTGGCTTCGTCTTCCTGAGCACTTGAGGATGAAGATCAGCAAGAAAATTGAGGAAAGATCAAGCAATGAGAGGGATTCAAAGAAATGGATTTTTGAGATAAAAAGGGATTTCAGATCTGGGCTTCCTTCAATGTAGCTTTTTGTTCTATCCTCCGCCTTTTGAATGAGCAATGCAGTGTTTATATAGCCACTTTGGAGTAAGGGCAATACGGTCATAACTCACACAAATCCGTTGGAGGGCAATTTGGCCAAAACAAGCAAGTGAAAGTGTGAGAGCATGTACTTTCGTTTTGTTTGTTATTTAGCCTTTTTATGTTGCGTTTTGATGAGCTCAGAGGTTAATGAAATGAGGTGAGTGAAGCGTAACGGGGTGAGGTGGAAAGGATTGCACATGGTATGATTTTTCTTGAGGTGAAAGTTACCAATTTTGGCAAAAAATGTAGAAATCGTGGGAAGGCAAGGAAAGTGTGATTGTTTAGCCAAAAAAAAGTAAGAAATGAGGTGAGTGATTCATGTCAAGCATGTGCAATATCAACCTGAAACCAAACATAATCGAAGGGTGCACAAAATCTGCAACTTGCATAACTCATGTGTGCACCAAAAGTCAGTTGATTTGTAATTGAAGCTATAGAAAATTAGCTCGTGCATTCTCAAATTTTCCTTGAGTCAATTAAAGAACACACCCTAAGCTTCGAAATAAGCTGAGGTTTGAAAGAAATGATAAAGAGATGAGCAAGATATGAGGCTTAGGATTCCTGGGCAACTCAAACCAACTTGCCCAAGACTGCACGCACGTTGGCCTACCCAAGATAACACTTTGATTGGTCCAAATTTGAGAGAAAAATAAGAGAAAAAGAATGAGACTTCAACCAGGCCATAAGGTCACTTCGAATGGTCCAGGCTGAAGGAAATTGAAGAAATAAGAATGAGGCTTCGACCATCCCACAAGGTAACATTTCAATCAGTCCAAATGAAGAAAGAAGAATGAGGCTTTGACCAGCCCACAAGGTAAGACTTTGAATGTCCAAACTGAAGAAAATCAAAGTAAGAAGAAAGAAGCTTCGACCAGCCTTCAAGGTAACACTTCGAATGTCCAAACTGACGAAAATCAAAGTAAGAAGGAAGAAACTTTGACCAGCCTTCAAGGTAACACTTCGAATGTCCAAACTGAAGAAAATCAAAGTAAGAAGAAAGAAGATTCGATCAGCCTTCAAGGTCACTTTGACTGGTCCAGACTGGAGGAAATCAAAGTAAGCCATTCAAATTTCTACTTTCAACATCCAACTTCCTCAAATCACAACTTCTTCGATTTTAAGCCAAATTGAGTGATTCCAAGTTTAATGAGAAGCTTTCATAGCCCTTTTTAAAATGTACGAGGCACATTTTTGAATTATGCCTTAAATCAACAATTATAGGCATGTCACCAACTATTTGATGAATTGCCTAGGCCAAATGCCTTGCCTTGCCTGGCCAGATGCACAAGATTGCCTCAAAAAAATGCTCAACTTGCCTTGAACTTCAAAGGCTCATAACTTTTGATTTTGAGTGAGAAGTGTGTTTTGTGTCCCCTATGGGCCCTTGTAGATCTCTTTCCCCTCTTAAATTGGAAAAAAGAACCACCAAACTCCCCTGAAAAAATGAGAAAGTTATGCCCTTGCAAAGTCAGGCCAAAATCAAGAATACTTAGTGAAATTTTCTATCATCAAGATAACTTCAAATCCAAGTAACCTCTCAAACTTACAATTCTCATCAAAATCAATCATCAATGGTCATCCCACATGTAAAAGGGCTATGAAAAGTTCACTTGGTCAACTTTGACTTTGTTGAATTTGAGTAAAATGACTGTTTTGCCCCTTTGATCAATTGAACCACTTCTCTTCGAAATTGGTGATCAAAACTTCAAAAATATGATATTCCAAACACATAGAGGATATGGAAAGAGTTTTCACTCAAAATTCTAAAGAATCCCTTATTAAAACTCAAACCCTAGTTTTGTACTCTACATTAGGAGATAGTTAATCAAGCTTCAAAACACTAGTTCCACTGGGCATCATGAGAGACTTTTTAAACAAATTTGATTACAATGATGATAAGAGAATGATGCCTCAATACTTGGCTCATCTAGACCCCAATTACTCCAGCTTGGGCAAAACCCTAATTTTGACTGATGAATCCAAAGGATGTGATTCTCCTTATAAACAACACAATACTCAATCTTCTGATGATCCAATGTGGTGGATAAGATATCCTGGGACATGTGATACATTTGGGCCTGAAAGATCCAGAGGTTTAGATAATAAAGCCCTCCTTGAGCAACTTGTCAATACAATCAATCTTCCAAAGCTTGAGGGAGACTTGATAGCCAAAATACTTTGATCCCATCACAATGTATGAATGCAATAAAATATGATGTTTATGATGAAACATAAGCCTAAATCAGGAGGGTAAATTTTGGGATGCAACACATTCGACCTAAGTGAGTTTTTGCTTTTTAGAGGAGTTTTCACGAGGAGTGAGGGGGTTTTGACGGAAGAAGATTATGAACGATAAAAATTGGTGCTTTCAAGAGATTTAGGGACAGAGATTCCTTCATGAGCGATAGCAATTGAAGATCGAAGAATCCATACGTTTTGTAATGTCTAATTGTATTATTGCTTTTCTTTATAACACTGTGAGAGGCTAAACCCCCCAATGCTAGGGGGTGTCCCTGATTTACAAATGTAATGATTTTGAATTCTTGATTTTGATACAATAGTTTCTTGTCAACTTAATTGTTCAATGTTCTTATGCTTTTCCTATCGGACTAATATGGATTGATTCACGGTTAACAATTAGGGTTGGACCGCCATTGTTAAGGTTTTTGAACCGTTAGACTATAATATATATCATCTAGGACTAGGGATACCCTATAGGTTAACGATAAAATCTTGATAAAATAAATGCTTGGTTTCATCATTATTCTCTAAGTACTTAGGTATTAGGATAAAGGACCAAAGGTTTTCCCACTAAGGACTTAGGGGAAAACAAACTAAAGATTCCATAGTTGAAGGTAATGAACTTATTGAAGAAATCAAGAGTAAAGATTATTACAGGGCCAAATCACACACTTACCCCTAACATGCTCCTCATATTAGTGAAAATCCTATTTATATTTTTGTTTATTGTTAAGTGACAATTCTAAAACCAAAACCCCAATTCAAGACTTTTGTTTAATTGAACCACAAATTGAACTCGATACTGATACACATAGATACTTTAGGATTTCCCATTATTACTACATTGGCAAATTAGTACACTTGCTAATTTGACGATCAAGTTTTTGGCGTCGTTTCTGGGGACTACCAATTTATTAAGTTCAATTGTAGTTCAATTAAAATTTTGTTGCTCTGCAATTAAAATTTTATTTTCTGTATTTTTAAATTTTTCGATATTACTAATTTGTGTCTAACCCTTGTATGCAAGGAAAGCCCTTAGCTGAATTTCCTTTTGACGCAAGAATCGAAAGAACTTTTCACGCAAGGTGCACATAAGCTCGCTTAGTTAGACTGGAATCAGAAGGTTCATTAATCATTCAGATTTAGAGTCTAAAGAAGAAAGACCAATGGCTTAAGATCCACCACCAACTGAGAGTCTTCTTGGATACTATGGAGGAGGAAATGCTCCAGCAGGTCGGTTGACTATTGTGAATCAACCGATAATTGTTGCAAATTTTCAATTGCACCCCTCAACAATCTGACATCTTGAGAACATATCTTTGACCGGAAAGATCAATGAAGATACCAATAATCACTTGTAGAGATTCCTCACCATGAGTACTATTTTGAATATTGAGGGGCACTCTAAAGAAACCAAGAAATTAAGGATGTTCCCGTTCACGCTTTCTGAAGATGCTGAAGAGTGGTTTTACTCATTAGCTGCTGGGAGTATTACTACTTGGGAACAAATTGATAAGACTTTTCTTAATGAGTATTTTTCTGCTTCTGTTTATATTCACAAAAGATATGATATTGTGAATTTTAAGCAGAAGGAAGGAGAGTCACTAGGTGATGTTTATAAGAGATTCAAGAGGTTATTGGTAGCTTATCCCACTAACAATATGGACCAAACTGAGCAAATGGAGATGTTTGTAAATGGCCTCAGAATGAAGACAAAGCAGCTTATTAATACAATAGTCGGTGGCTCATCCAACTTTACAACAACCACTGGTGTAAAGAAGATTATTGAAGCAATTGCTGCAAATGAGCATCTGGAGCTATATGATAGGGTTGTAAGTAAATCAGAGGGGGTGATTAATCTAAAGTTCGAAGTTAACAAGCAATTAAATATTGAAAAGGCTATAGAGGCTATTGCTGCAGAAGTGGAGAAAAAGTCGAAAACAATGAACATGAGTACTCAACAAGTATCTCAGGTTCAACAGGCAGACAAGGTAGGTTGTGAAATTTGTAGTGGACCACACATGAGTATCCATTGTCTTGTAACTCCACAACAAATTGAGGAGATAAAATTTTTGAAGTAGAATAATTTGTATTCTAACACCTATAATCCTGGGTGGAAGAATCATCCTAACTTCTCTTGGACAAATCAACATCAACAAGCTCCACAAAAAGCAGAATGGGAGATGGCTATTGAAAAGATGGCTGCCCACACTTCTCAATTTCAAGAAGAGACAAGGAGCAATCACAGAAATACCACAGCTATAATAAAAAATTTAGAAGTTCAAATGGGACAGATTGCACAACAAGTATCTATGAAAGCACAAGGAAATCAGAAAATTCACGAGAATGTTAATGATGTAAGGAGTCAGAAAGTTACAGAAGAAAAAGAAGATGAGGTAAAATTTGATGATAGTATCATAGAAGTAGATCTAGAAGTGAGAGAGAGAAAGAAAAAGCATGAATAAGTGGTATCACTTGTGAAGCCAACTGAAGAGAAGAGTGCAAATGATGTTAAACCAGTGATCAAGTTACCATATCCCTCTCGAGTGGCAAAGAAAGACACAAAAGAAAAAGATTTTGAGAAATTTGTCAAAATTTTCAAAAATCTAGAGATCCACATACCATTCTTTGAAGCACTCGAGAAAATGACATCATACCAGAAATTCATGAAGGAGGTACTCTTAAAAAAGAGACCACCAAAAGATGAACAGGTACCCATTGATGAGAAATTATATGCAATCACGCTCGAGAGAAAAATTCCTATCAAGTATAAGGACCCAGGGTCAGTTGCAATATCATGCATAATAAAAGACAGAAAATTCAAGAGGGTTCTAATTGATTCTGGTTCTAGTGTGAGTTTGATACCCTTGTCTATTTTCAAAAAGCTTGGTATTGAAAAGATAAGCGGGAGTGGACAAAATTGAAATTTGCTGATCATACCATCAAGCAGTCATATGGGATAGCTGAAGATGTATAGGTGGAAATTGACAATTTTGTTTTTCCATTTGATTCCCATATCATGGAAATTCTTGAAGATGAAGAGACTTCTATGATTCTTGGTCGACCATTTTTGCTTACTAGTAGATGCAATTTTGATATCGAGACGGGTAATTTGACATTGAAATCATTTGATGAGGAGATAACTCTGAAGGTGTTGGAAATTAAAAAGCAAGGTGCAGGTGGAAAAAATAAATCTTCAGTTGGAATGATCAAAGTAGAAGGAGAAAGAAAAATTTCAAAATCATTCCCAAAAGATGTCTCAAGCATAATCTCTCAAGTTGCATCAATAAAAATTATCAACTTTGGTCAATAGGTCAAGAAGAAAAAGAAGAAGAAACATCGATGTGACCAGAGGGAAGTTGGGAGTGACCTGAAGCACAAAGAGGGTCATACTTTTGATCTGAATGAGTTATGGGTTGCAGAAATGACAAGCAACAAGGTGTGGAAGAGGAAGTACTCCCCATAAGGGGATGAACCTTCGAGCCATGCGATGTTAAATGAAGCGCTTTGTGGGAGACAACCCACGCTTTTAATAACTTAGTTTTTCTTTTTGTGTTTGTTTTGTTTTGTCCGCAAGTAATAAAAAGGGTGCCTTATTGGTGAAAGCTAGGAGGCAGCCGTTGGTGTTGTATTTCTCTCTGTGAGTCACCTTCCTCGAGTTTGTTCTGAGACATCCGGGTCAATGTTTAGTTCATGTTTGGGGGGAGGTTTATTTTATTTTTTTATAGGTTTTCTTATGCTAATTGATGTGTAAATCTGCGAGTTGAAATCCTTCCCAAATTTTGCCGAAAAGTTTTATTTTATTCAAGAACTTATATCTCGTAGAGATTGGAAATAGTATATAGGGACAAATGGATGATTGTTTGAGGGTAGGAAGTTTGGGATAACGTGATAGGGATACGATTCTAACGTGTATATTTGTATCATAGTGCTTGAATCATGAGAAGTACTCCTTGAGTAGTTTATAAATACAGTCTGGTATAATCTAGATTCACATGCATGAATGATTAGTTGAGAAATAAATAAAGCTTGTAAAATCAAGCTTCTCAAATGAACTTTTGTTTTGACGAAGACAAACCATGATTAAAAAAGAAGGCAAAGATTATTGATCAAGCTAA